>JAVJGI010000001.1:92663444-92680117 GCA_035590275.1 Ibycter americanus
GGGGTGGGGGGGGTGGAAGAGGGGAAAAAAAAAAAAGAGAAAAAAAAATACAGTAGAAAAAACCCCTCTCTTATGACCAGAAGAGGCAAGAGTTACCAGGTGTGTAATACATCATTATCAACAAATACCCTGTACTTCAGTGTCTGCTAAAGCTACAGGTCAGAACTGGCTTCAGGAATACTTTCTACTCTACCTTTGCTTTCTGCAATGTTTGGCATTCATCTGTGAAAATACTGACTCAGAGCAGGGTAGCTTAGGAGATAACAGGATCGCAGCACAAACACTATGGCTTTTATACTAGTGGGATATAATATAGTAACGCAAAGTATTTCAATCAACTGCAAATAGTGGCTAGTCCAGACACAATCCTTCACGAACCATCTAGTAAGTGGAAGTTAAATTAACTATAATATAGCATTATGCCTACAGGTACAGATTACTTTTCCATAACAACTAAACATATTCAGAAGGTGAAAATGGATGGTGGTGAAGTGCTTGGATGTGTATTTCAGAATGCTTTGTGGAGTAGAATTTCAGGCAGGGCTGTTACCATCCTTCAGATGCTGGCAGAAGAGGGTAATTACCAGCGATGACCTAAGAGGGCTATATATACTTATACCACGTATGTGGTCATGGAAACCACCACAAAACTGCTGTATTTTCAAAACCATGATATAAATTTCAAACTATTATATAAAGTGGCTTTATACTTCACTGCTAGGGTGCACTAGCCTCTTTCTATACCATTCACAGCATAGTTACTATAGTAACTAATGCATTGCAAAAGAGAGGAAGAAGCTAAAAAGAAGCTAAAAAAAACCCCTTAAAAAATTATAAAGACCCAAGAAAGGAAGTGTCTTTACAAAATCAAAAAACACATTGCAAAGAGTGCAGGCACAGTTTTTCATGGCCATTTGTTTGGAACTCCCAGCACCATCTCAGGATGTTGTCGCTTAAATTCATGCAAATTGTTTAGCCAAACAGTTCTGTGGCACCTGGCACTGCAGTAGCTAGGCATGCTTAGAGTTCATGAAACAAAGATTTTATTCCCTTCACCAACATACAGAACTGCATAAAGAATTTCCTCCATCCTCCAATTAATACTGCAAAGCTTTAAAATCCACGAACATTTCTATAGCTTGTATCAAATGGAATGATCATCTTTGGGAGGGAAGATCAGTTTCTGAAATCTGTGAAGAGTTTAAAATTTCACATTTTCAAGTTTCATGTGCAAAGCAACCATCTTTGGCTTTAGCAGAGAAGTGTGGGAGTGACAAATCAACACACAAAGTAATGGAAACGGTTACATAATATTACATACTAAAGAGAAGAAACCTCGACAGAACTTCAGGCTCTCTAACATCAGGGATTAAAAAAGTTTTATGCATCACTTTACCTATGTGTATACATTTATTAATGCAGTGAAGAGTCTGATTTTCCACTATCTACCATATGCAAATCTTCATGTACAATTATTATACCAGCACTGTATTCACTGCCATTGCCATTCGACAGCTACACAATGCAAACTAGCTGTGGGACAGTAAAAGTAGATACAAAAACAGAAATTCAAGAGCTTCAACTAATTCAACATTCTGTTGCTTAAGGATATTCCTGATAAAGCCTATAGCTCTCTCTCTGTGTCAGCAGTTCTCTTTCCTCAACCTTCTTTGATATCATCTTCTTAATAGGAAAGCTATCATCTAGCATTTTTGGGTCAAAATATTATTCTGTTCTCTGGTGTCTCCATGACACTGTCAGGAAAAGCTGCTCTCCCCATTATATACTGGACAGTCATTTAAAGGGTGCTCTCGGCAACTGACATTTCCCAAACACTTTTTAAATAATGTGAAAAGCAGTAAAAATGGTTTCTGCTAGATCTCTTGGGACTGGATAGGTTTAGCCATTAGCCATTCAAAGGCTCTGGCAGCTGGTCAAAAGTCCATGTCAACCACAACAAGCTAACCCATTTGGCTCAAAAGCAGACCAAAGATACATGGAAAATTGCCATCACAATCACTTAAATACTAAAAACATAGCAAACCATCTGGAAATTTTCTAAGACTATCTTACATTTTGCAAATATTTTGCAAACCTCTAAAAACAATCATAGTTCAAAAATAAAGGTTTTGCCACCAGTTATTTTGGTTGGCTGCAACAAATAGGGCAACACTAAAGCTCAGCTTCAGCGTACTTTAGGTATCAAAACCTCGCATCTCACTAACCATTGAACTAATGGCTATATAAATAAACCTTGAACAATTCATGAGGGAAGAACTGCATAGAAACTTAACTCATATCCCCCTTGTTCCCTCCTTATCTACAATCTCAGAGGTAGATTTCAGAACTTTAGAAAGAGAGAAGAAATTGAATTTCCTAATCAGCCAAACTAAATCATATAAAAAGCATCTAACAAAAAGTTCTAAGTTTTTTGCAGTGAACCTGACTTGACAAGTTCACCTGTATTTCTCATTCCTTTTGATTTTCCTCTTTCCTTCAACACACAGAAAAGATCGCACATATTCTTCAGACAGTCTAATATTTTTTTAATCAAAAGGAAATTAAAGAAGAGGCAATGATGTACATTCCTTCTGGGAAAGTAGAAGCCTCATTCCTATCCTGTCTTAAAATAGCCTGATTGAACTACAATATTTGCATTACAATTCTGGGTCAGCTGCACCATGGGATTATGCGTGCAGATCAGAGGGTTGTTTAGTTTTTATTTTCAGCCTTGTAGATTTTTCACATTATATCCATTCTGCTGCACATTCCTTCTGATATTATATATCGATGCAGTTTGGAACAATTGGAGCGATTTACTCCCTGGATATTTGGAGAAGGAAATAAGGCCTATGGCATTTTTATTCACTGGAAGTTAAAATCTTTGCTGCAGAGTATCAGGTGTCAAAGTAGACAAAAGAGCCTTTGATTCCTTTCAAACATTGATTCAGATTCTGACATTCTCTACTTCTGTATCAAATCATAGTATTCTTCACTATAGTACTCTGGATTTTACCTGGAGTATATAAAATGAGGACCAAGTAATGCTTATGAGGTGTCATCTGGTAAAAAGTCTTCCCTATCAACTTCATGTTAGCAGAAGTTTCCAATTAATTTCACTTTCTGCACATATTGGATGTCAAATTCTTGAACACATTTTTATCAGAATAATTTGCAAACTTATTCACTGGATAATTCTTGATCTTCTGACAGGTCTTGGTGGACAGTTCATATATACAATTCAGGCTGAGCTACTTAGTTACACAGATCAGGTGTTTTTACATTTCTCTTCCGGCAGCAGTACTCTAAGTCACATACAGGTCTTGCAAAGGCCCAGCTACACAGAGTTGCGTTTCATACTTATCTCACTTTACCAGTTCATGTAAGAAGCAGAACGCTTGTTGATTACAAAGGGCAATTTTAAGTATTAATCAAAGCTATTTAAAAATCATTTGCTGAAAGGTGTTGCAAGAATATGAAATATTATTATCTGCCCTGTACTGAAATAGCAAACAAATCCATACAAATACAAAAATTAGAGATTGAAGAGACTATCTAGTCCCTAATCCTGATCACTGCAACATTAGTGTATTCTAAGAACGTTATTCAGTCTTAGTCAGTGACTGTACTTCTGTCATATTTCTTAGAAATGTGTTCCTCTGTACACTGACTCATATTCAAGAAAAAATTTCATTATCTCATTTCACCTCGAGAAAGTACACTCCTTTGTATCATCTTTAATGGTTTTTCCTTAGGGTTTTATGCTGCATGTTCTGGGGTTTATTTTGCAACCTCACAGCATTTGCGACTTTCTGAAATGTTTTAGATTATCAGACCATTTCTCTTCCAAGCTGTACATAAAAAAACTCTTTAGATTTGCCTTCATGAATCAAACTTCCAGATACTTCATCCTTTGAGTAGATGCTGATAGGAACTTACCCTACTTTGTAAAAATCTTTCTTATACTAGAACTTGTACACAGACTACAATGTTTCCTCCCTAAATACATTTTAGGGAAGAAATCACTGGAAGGATCTGACTGGAGTAAATGAAAAAATACAGTCTTTTCCAGAAGAAGTTAATGTTCCTGTCTCTGTACCACTGAAAAAAGATCTTTCAGTTTCATTAGATAACTTACCCTTACCACATTGCTATAATTTCAGAGTGAACCTGCTGGTGTACTCATCTTCCTGTTTTGAGAAGTGAAAACACTAGGATTAATTTTGATAGCAAAAATCTTTCCATTTATTAACATAAGAAATTGTCCAGACAAGGCCAAGCAGCTGATGAACTGTAATTACTTTCATAACTGATTAATAATACATGTGTATGTCCTACTATTTTTGCTATTCCTTTATTATCACTACTGATACACTGATGCATAGGAACCTCACTCACTGATTTCTATACAAGTGTGAACTGTGTCATGCAAACAGAGCGGGAAAAAAAGGGCCACTACTCCAGATTCACATCTCTAGAAGACATGTGATTTTATATAGTATGAAATTCTGATTAAGAAGCCAGAAGATTACATACATTCCAACATGCCATATACCAAATTGATTAAAAGCTGGTTGAGAGGCCTTAAAATTTAACAGTTTGAAAAAAGCTCCCCCTCTCACCCTGCTTGACATGAGTCTTTGCTTTGAGTGTCTTCTGGATATATAATATATATTCTACAAGAACGAAAAAGATTATTATTTTTTTAAAGCCACCTACATACATACACAAAACAACTCTTCTCCGCTTCCCCTTTCTCTCTGTCTCTCTCACTCACACACACAGCTGAGACCTGAGATGGAAAAGCCACAGTTACCTCCTCAGCAGAAAGCAGTAACAGCATTTCATGTATATTAATGAAGATACATTAAACATCTTTCACTGTGACTGAGCAAAACAGTGCTTGAAACTCAGAAGTTGGGGGGGGTGGGGGTGGGGGGCCGGGCGCAGGCACGCAGGGGAAGAGTCATATTGTGGAAATAAACACAACAACAGTCTGAACAAGCCAAGGGCAACACACAGATTTTTCACTTCCTTCACACTAGCATCTGTAATGGAGAGAACGTATCAGAAGTCTCATCAGGTTCTATGTGCTGACTATGAATACAGTATTCTTGAGTACTTTTTTATGGTTTAATTTTGTTTAATGTTATTGTTGCTAATATCCACTTAGAAGCATGGAATTAAAATGTTCTTGTTACTGCTATCACGGTTTTTTGTTTGGCTGACTGATGTTTTAGTCTTTGTTTCTAATGGGACTTGAAAGGAATATAATGTGCAAATTTTTTTGCACACAGGGTTTTTCCTCGGTATCTCAGTTCAGCGTTGCCCAAGGTGGTTTAGCAGTTAACTTTCACTCCCTCTGCTGGCTCTCAGGCATCAGAGCAGAAGATATTATTTTTTTCAGGTCCTACAAAACCGAAGTGTTTACTATTACTTTTATATAAAAATAATAGCATTCAAAGGAAATTCCTGACACATTAAAACAGTTCTGGATACACTGTGTTTATGCATTTTTCAAGTCTGAACGTTTTAGTGTCCGTGGGCCTTCCAAGGCACTCTTCAGGAGTTCTAACTAGCCATGTAGACAGTCGAAGTCTAGCAGCCCAACAGAGTCACACTTCAATGTATTCATTGTCAGTCTCAAGTTTGATGTCATAGTGAGAGTCTTACACTGTCAGACTTTTACAAGAAAAAGAGTACATTTGACATAGCTATCAGCCAAGACTATGAAGATCCTTTGGAGAAAATCAGCAGCAGTTACAATTTTGAAGAGATAAGAATGAAAGATGGATGATGAGCAAACCAATAGTGTGTAGAAGGAGGAGACCAGTTAATCCCATGAGTAGCAAGGAGAGCTCAAATTGAAAGATTCAGTCATGCAGCCCTACAAAAAATGTTGTCAACAGCAAACATGATTCCTGGTGATAATACAACCCTCTTAGCCCATCATTCATGGCCCTTTTTTCTGTAATAATTGTGGAATTACTGCATATGAAAACAAGGGTACTCTCAACCATTTTGCAGCATTATGCAAGAACAACCTCACTATCTGCATCTAAAATACAAAGGTCTTTTTCAACCTTACAGCTGGCCCTTCTGCTCTTCCATCATCACAGTTGACACAGCTGACAAGTTTATCTGTCTTAACTGTCCTTTCCCTAGCTCAGCAATAATTGCTGACAAGTATCTCTCTGCTTTCAAAACAAGCTGAACACTGGGTTTTCTGCAAAATCATGTCTGGAGTAATCAAAGGATCCTGTACTCACCCTGAATCTGCTTTTAAAAAGTCTGGTTTTATTTCTACTGTTCTTCATGATCCTTTAGAACTGCCATCTCCAACGGCAAGACCAATTCCTCCAGGGCTGCCTGCATAAAAGTCTGGGAATCTGCTGGCATGACTATGCAAGAAGCACGGACCTTCCATCTCACAGTAGGTGACCTCCTACTGAAACCTTTCTAATACTGTGAAGACACCAACAGCACTCCTTGGAACTTGTCAGGTCAGTATCAGCAACACTGAAGTAAAAGACTTTGGAACAAGAGATCTGAACTCAAACCTGTTACGATGTTCTCTCAGTATCTATGGCAAAATGCACAGACAACCTTGTGGATAAAAGACAGAAGAGAAAGCTCAAAAAGAATCAGTTAACACCTTCACATCGCTTAAAACTCACATCTGTTCCTCCTAGGTGGTCTGTTTGCAAAAGGCAGTATGCAGAGATGGTAAAAGTAAAAATTGTCATGTCACATTAGAAGAGCGGTCACTGGCAGATACAACCATCAATAGTAGCAGAAAAGCTTCTAGTAGCTACAAAATTGGAGTGCCATAGATGTCTGGAGACAAAGGTTATAACGACGACAAATAGACCTAACGCATTCTGTTCAAAGCAAAATCCAGGCCTGACACATACACATTTTTAAGGATGGCATGAAGCATTACCAAAAGATTGCAGACAGATATAAAATGAAAAGTAAATTATTTTAAGGTGTCTTTTAAAATTAAATTATTTCTTTTCTTTCAGCTCCTTAACAGACACCATCAGAAGTCAACTTTCCTCAGGATTTCTGATGCTTTTCCAGGAAAGTCTAGAAAATATTTTGGACTTGAAGAAAAACAGAATTTGACTTCAGGTCTCTCAATGATAATCTGAAAGTCATCCATGTTCAGTGAACTTCTACATACATCCAGGAATGTTCTGAAAATGGTCCATATTGTTGGTCACTGGTTTAGGTGGCTTTATAACAGACACGCATGCAGTAAGAGCATGGTTTAAGAATGTTACTAACTTCCCTAATATTAACATCACCTGGCAGGTCAGTGTCCACTGACTGTAGTGGCTGCTCCTACAAGATGACCTTCTGCTCTTGTGAAGTGAAAGTAGCACAATCTCTGCAAATGTGCACAGCACAGCTGTGAAAGTCATTAGAAAGACAGAACTGCAACCACTGAAAACTGAGGAGCTTTTCCTTTAATATACAAAATGAAGCTGCCTTGAGGCAAAAAAATATTAAACTACTGCCCAGATGAACCAAAAGTCACATGGGACTCTACAGGTATTAGAAAGAGTCTATCATTTCTATGGACCAAACATAAACACATAGGTCATATATTTTTTAGATCCTAGGGTCTATGACAGTGACCACCATGCATTAAGAAATAAATTGTACCTAAAAGGAAGTGTAATTAAGTCCACCACTAATTTATGTATTAACTTCACTCAGACGAGTGCTGTGTAGAGTGCAGCTTGAAATACCTGGCATATACAGGCAATCTAGCACAACTGAATGGATGGTGCTTCATTGAAGACTACTGCCAGACTCCCATGTATTGGCATAAAGGTTGAGAAAGACTTGCTCGGCATTTGCCTTGGCTTCATAGGATCCATACAGAAGCATGTGCCGATATGGGAATGAGCCAAATGTGTAATCCGAGTAGTTTAGAAAAAGCCCTTTCTAAATTTCAGTTGTCTCAATCTCATTGAGTCATGCTTTGGATTCCAGGTTGAGTGAGACATATGTTTGTGTCTTAAATGGACAGATGCACAAGAATAAGAAAGATGCACAAGAATATACTTTCCTGGCCTTCTCCCTCCCTGTCTATGAAAGATGGATAGAAAAAGGGCAGAACAAATTATGCATCACGAGCCCAGGACGTTGTCCAGAGGTATAACCTAGTATAAAATCATGGAATTGTAGCCTAGAAGAGCTTTGTCATCTAGTCCTTCTCCCTGCTCCGCAGCAAGATCAATTTGTGCTTCTACAAATTCTTCCAAAATCCTTCAACTTCCCTAAGAAATCTATTTCAGTGCTTTATTACCACTATCATTAAAAAAGCTTTCCTAAAATCTTGTCTGAAGCTTCTTTGCCAAACTGTAGACTGTCTTTTCTTGTTCTATCCACCATGAACTGAAGAAAAATAGATCCCCTCCCTCTTTACATCAGCCATTTATGCACTTGAAGACTAATACCAGGTCCCGTTTACAGTTGGATAAAGAGCTATCTTTCTGTTTTTGCTTCAGAAAAAGGACCGACACTATAGGCAGAGTCCCCCTTAAGTTATTGAGTTATAAATCTCCACTACTAATCTGAACATTCAGTTGTCTCCTTGTCTCACCCTACAGCACACTCCATCAGCTGAAGACCGCAAAGATCTCTACAAATCTTACTCGTCAAATTGAATCCCACACAGGATGCAGGAGGCCTTGGTGGGACAGAAGAAGGAATTGACACCTCTCAGGCCTGAGAAGCAAATTCACCATTATACTTTGCTGAGTTTGATATCAGTGGAGCCAAAGCTGTTTATGGTACTACAACTTTGATCCCTACTGTTTCAGCAGTTCCCTCACTTGCCTGCCAAAGTGTAAGGTAGCTGGAAAATTTGTGGTGTCTGGGACATAGGTTTTATATACTCCAGAATTCTATTGTCTGCTGCAAACGAATTGGACATGTATGAACTGACAGATCCTCCGTCTTCTCTTAGATAGAAAAGGCCATACACCACAGTCCTTGTGAAGACCCTGGAGGCCAGTCTCAGGTCTATGCTAGTGTAGTGTAAAGGCCACAGAGAAGATAAAATGTGGACAGCTGAGAAATACCTTCTCACTTCCTTCTCAGACATGCCAATCACTGCATGTTGCAGCTTCATTCTAGCAGAACTAACTTTAATAAGGAAGAGACTTCTGTTACTAATTCTGCTCTTTCAATAGTGCATTTGTGCTGAAAAGAAGTTAGAAATGCTGAAAGTAAGCATTTTTTTCTGATGTAGGTATGAAATATAAGTAGAATGCTCAATAATACCATAGACCCCACAAATCAGAAATGAGAAACTGTACTGCAGTGATTGACAGTAGGTCTGGCCCATAACTTCAGCTGAAAAGGCACACAAATTTGTGAGAACCAAACCACAGTGTCTCAAGAGAAGTCCAAATCCACATTTTCAGGCTAGCCACTCTGTTCTAATACTTCAGTGGTTTGAATCAAAACTCTTAATGTTCTTCTAAACCTCAGAATTATTGAAATAGACACCTAAATTTTTTAGACCCACACCAGAGTAATGAAGGGTTAACATTTAAAGGTTTAAGCATTTAACTAAGTAATCAGGAGGACATTGGTATTCCTGAACCGAGAGAAAATTTAAGGCAGGGATTATCAAAATAAAATAAAAATAACAGTAATCCTGATGAAATAAAAAAGTGTGATTTCTCTCCAGTGATCCTTAAAGAGCAGAACATTTGAGTGCAAAGGAAGGGAAACCAGCACTTGGATTGTAGTGCATTAGTGCTCTATCACCTCTACTGCCAAAGTGAACCATTACTTACGAAAAGTGCTCTCTAGATGGGCCCCTTCTGGGACAGCGTACCCATCACTTTCTGAAGGGTAGTTTGGAGGATTCTTCCTTTTTTGTTGGACAGTCCCCTGGGTTTCCAAACCTCATGCATTATGGATAGGATTTTAATGGAGACTGGCTGCCTGAACACTGCTTGCTGAGCCTCTCAGCTCAAGATAGCCATTGCTGCTCTGTGCTTCCCACTTCTCTTTCTATCTTGTGTATGCCAATAGACTCAAATTTTGTTTCTGATCTATGTGTACGAACCCCATTAAAACCCAATTCTGCTTATCACCAACAGCTTTCTTTAAATAAACTACTTTCCCTTTAAGGGTTCTCCCAGATCCAGAGGCAAATCAATTTGCAATTACCTGGTATGTCGCTAGCCAATGCCACATGGACAGGTCCCCCCACTTGACATTGACAGAGAGCCTCCAGCCCACTGTCACCTCCTTGGCGTTTTACAACCTGCCACTGTGCTGTCCATCTTTGCCTTGCCTGATCAAAAATGATGATTCTTGTATATAAATGCTCTCAAATTACATCTCTCTACTGTAACAAAATACCACAATATTCTCTGTAGTACTGGCCACACAGGCATTAGCTCTAATAGTTAGTGGTCTCTGCAAATGCACCAATGATTTAACTTTAGACAGAAAAGAAACTTGCTTATAAAATATTTGTCAGTATCAATAGGCAATTAATACCCAATAACCTCTTAATGAAGATACTCTCAGATTATAATGAAGCTTTGTAGCTATGTCCTAATCTTCTTTAGCTAAGAAACTTAATTTATTTTATGAAGGTTATGGAACCTCACTGTTGTTACAGATATAGAGGAATATGAGTGGGTTCATGTCTTCTCTTACAGAAAAGAAAGAGGCAAAAGAGAAATATTTTCCTTCCAGAACATGAATCATCTCAGTTTTCTATGACTCCTTGGAAAAGAGAAGAAATAGCTTCAAGAGAGTGCAGTGAGGCTCTCTTCTTCACATCTTTTCCTGGTGATGATTATAGCTGTTAAAAACAGAAGGCTGTTGTTTTGAAAATTATGTCAGTGTAGCTTGATAATAGACAACAAAATTGTCTATCCTCCATGAACAGATGATGTACTCCCTTCCCCTTGCTGGTTAGCCATCCCTGCTCTTTACTGCAAGTGGATATGAAAGCTCTTGCTACTAAAAGGCTGTACACTTTTACAAACAAGTGGAAACAGAAGGTACTTCAGATTGGAGGAGACTGTACAATGACAGAACTATCTTTGAAATCAGGCAGTCTGAGTAATAGTTGAACTCTAATACGTTGATGCTGAGGTTGCTTCAAAAGACAATGAGGACTGACGCAGACGTGAACATTTCTCTCCCCAAAAAGCCTCTGCTGGGAGAAGGCTGATTCCCTGTTGAAGCTGGAGGAATCAGGGGCTTCATAAAATGCTCTCAGATGGAAGTGGTTGTGCTGACATATTACCTGCTGATGGGTATATTTTATCTCTAATATTCTTGGCACAGTAAAGTACGTCCAAAAAAACATAACATGATGTCTTCCTTCTCCTCATGAGTTCTCAGCTGAAGGTTTCTGCATGGAGGGATTTCCCTTTTAACCATCCCCATGTAAGGCCAACAGTAGAAACATTTCAGGCTGTAACAGAGAAGTGATACCCAGCCTTTCCTGAGCTGCTCTGGTTTTATTGTCTGGAAGCTATTCACAGCAAAGGAACAGAGTCAGACTAAAATGACTAGGAAGCCACAATAGAGATATAGGAAGTAATCAAAACTAATTTTGTAGCTAGAAATAGTGAACTCTTTGGAGCAAGAATATGTCTGGCTAATTTAAGAACTGTAGCAGGCCTTTATTGAGCTATATAAATGAATAGCACTTATACATACAACAGCTAACAATAAATATAATGGTATTTTATAAAGTATACATATAAAATGGTAGCATGATAAACTGTAAAAACAGACAATAAATCATATTTTTCATTTTTCCCTGCCCCCCTCACTTGTGTTCTATACACTAACCCTCCTCTCCAAGGATTTATCCTATTCCAGACTCCAGAAACAGTTTGAAAAACAGTTGCTACTTAAAATATAGAATGGGAAAAAGTGCCAGAAGACTGTTTTCCTTTCTTTTCTCTTTCTCTAGTTACACAGGTCCAAAGTGCAAGATGGATAGTAGCCATTCCTACATTAATGTTAGGTTTAAAGGTCTATTGCTTTAATCCTCAAGGGCTGGATATGCATGCTGTAAAAAACTGTCCCACTGCTGACAAGTCCAGGGAAAGGCATAATTCCTGAGAAAGGAGAAACAAAGCAGTCACAAAGCACTTCCTTTTAGCCACTGGTGCTAGCTAAACAAAACTTCCTGCTCACATAATGATTGAGAAACTCAGGGCCTCTGCTTTTTCCACCTATGAACAACTTAGTTTTAAGTGTGGCTGCAGCCTCTGGGCATCAGCAAAGTTCATCTGAGTTCAAAAGAGGGTAGGAAGCCATATTTGCTTTGGGGAAATCCTGAGTAAAAATAACATGCTTGTGCTCTGTAACACATGCACAGTGAGCTTACCATATCTGCAATGTGTAAGATCTATGTAGCTTGCTTGCAGCGTACCCACTGTACTAACTAACTGCTGGACTGCTCGAAATCCAGGCAAATGGATAAAATCCTCAAATACCATCCAAATAATATACTTTTGGAGGGGGAAAAAAACCAAAGACATAGCCAAGATGACACACTTAGGTGGTTGTCTTAAGGTGAGGAGGTAATGTTAGTTACTCCTTAGCTTAGGCAAGGTCAAATACAGGAGTCCAATTTTTCTTAGAGTAACACAATTTTTCTTTCTTATTTCCCTTCACTGGCCACCGCTGTTTCTTTCTTTAAGCTTTCAGCACTTTAAGACCTTATGTCCTCAAGGATATGTATATAGACTTACTGCTGTAATAATGTACCTCCCTGGGTGGATGTTTTTACATTGGAACAAGTGTATGCATATGGTTAAGATATGCTGGGGTAGCCAGAGCACTGGAATTGCACCTCTGTGAGTAGGTAGGTCAATAGAAGTTTCTATGTGGACAAGGCCGGGAAGATCAGCACCATCACCCAGCCTAACAAAAACACAGTTAACTCACTCTTCCCTTTAGATCTGGTAGCAAAGGCAGTCTGTCAGTGTTAACTTCTTTTTAAAAGTCTTAAGGAGCATAATTTCCTCCTGGTCTACAGCCATGACCAGCAACAACACAGTCAACCAATTTCTAATGAACTCTAAAATACTGGTTTCCAGGTCTGATGAATTTTTAGACATTATCCTTATGATCAAACACAAAGGCACTTTTGAAAGCATGTAAATGAAGATACTTTTTAACACCTCTGTGCGTTATTATTCCCTGGCACGACGGGTGTGTGTTATTATTCCCTGGCACGATGGGTGGGTGACATTGGAATGAAGAGGTTGACAGAATAAAAGAGCTGGACAGCAGTTTGCAATGGCTTGGGAAGTTCTGTAGGCACAAAAGGCAAACAGTAATGTCAAGCAGATGGCTAAAACCAGGAACCAAAGCACAGAGTGGAAAAAAGAAGTTGCTTGAGCAACACACGCACATTTATAAGGCCTCATTGGCAAACCAGGACAATGAGTCTTTTGTACAAGGGAAATAAATTATATAACATAGAGCCATATCACTCTGCACACTAAACTGCATTAAATGAATTGGCTGATTAATAAATCAGGTATCAAGAGCTACTAAAAACTGTCAAGGAACTCGAACTGCTGTATCCTTCATATGCACACATAAATGACATACTATTGTTTTAAGTGTTCAGAATCATATCTTATCACATGTGAACATCATAAGCCCTTTATAGCAAAGAGCCAGTGCAGAATCTTTTTTTAGCCCAAATGTTAAGAGCCTTTGCTTTTGGAACAGAACGGTTCAGATTCTATCTCCAGTTAACCACAAAGCCCCAAGTGACTATAAAATGCAGTAGTGACATCTGTACAGTTTCAGAGGCCACAGATTGTTTCCATATTCTAATTACTACATCTCATTACAATGAAGAAAAATCACTTCTTTTTTTGAATCACAGATGTGAAAGGAAGATCTTGTGGTTAAAGTAAAGGATTCACAGAATCCAGAGGCCTAGATTTTTTTCTCCTTCCAACTATATCGCAGGCTTCCAGTGCAATAACACTCACTTTCTTCACTTAGTCTTGGAAGACTTAACAACTCTGTGTTCATAAAGCAATTTGAGGTCTTAATTTAAGTGCCTCATACTGTCACAAAATACATAAAATACCTTACAAGCAAAATTTGTATTATCACAGATTAGAAAGTTTGAAAAGAGGAGACACTAAATTTATTCTGTATGGCTGATTTTTTGTGTTAACTTTATTTTTCGAACACTAGACAATTAGGGGATACTATACAGTATTTGAATTTCCAAAAATATAATCCTTGATTTAATCATGGTTATATGAAAAAAGTCTGTACAAGACAATATTCAATTCATGCAGTTCTGCTGACCTTCCAGCCTTCCTAAGGCATCCAGGAAGCATGTAAATTACAAACATTGGTTCAGCTAGAAAAGAAATGCCACTGGTATGATCAACCATACCATGATGGGTTTTTCAGCCCAGTGCTACATACTACTAGTGTAATTGTAATTAAATATTACCCAGCAATAAACTGAGTGCCTGGTATTGACAGGAATCTGGCATTCTTCACCAACATTTACAGACTGCAGCATCTTCTTTGGAAACACTGAGTTTCGTGTGAATACTTAGGCAACAGCTGGCATGATACAGCATGCATACTTGTGTCCAAAAATATGCACTCTGGGTGTGGTACAAGGAACAAGGTCAAGGGACATGTGCCTTCAAGCCTAGGTACTAGCTGGAAAGTACTCTTACGGTGCAGGAGTACCTACCTGGTGAGACCCACTAGGATAGCACTCTTTTAAAAGGGTTTTCCATACCACATGACTTTGGAAGTCACTGACTGACTACCAAAGAAGTTAATGAGATTTACTTTGATAGAGATTTTTAAAGGCACAAAAAATCACTGGGTTTGAATCTCCCACTGAACCTCTAGAAACGGAATACCTAAAATGATATGAAACAACCTTTTTGTGTTTTTTTGCAAAGTGAAAGTGGAGGACATTCCATACACACTCCTCTTAAACCCGTCCCATATAACAAAGGAGTTCTGCAGACCGCAGCAGCTCCTGTGACCCACCATCTGGAAATGTAGGTATTTCCCTGTTCCAAAAATTCAGACTCATTGTGTCTTGGTGGGGGATCTCCAATGTGTGAGTCACCCTATCTGAGCTGCCACTTTTGGCCTAAGTAGCTTGCCTAACTTGTTTTTGTCAGCAACAGATGTAAAATCAGAACTCTGGGGTTTCAGTCCCTGTTCAGGCTACAGTTATCCATTCTGTCTCTCAAACTGAGCTTGCATTGACATTTTGCAATACACAGTTAACTGCAAGTGAATGATGTTATGGCAGTGACACCAGATCTTTGCAACCTGAACTCCCCAGTATAAACAAAAAGCAGAAATGAACCCCCTGTCACTTGAGCATTAGTAGCTCCTGAAAAGAGCAAAGGGAGAATTGCTTTGCTTATGGTCAAAAATGAATACTGTGAGGAAGGGACTGGAGGGCATTTTAGATTTCATGTAAAAGAAACAAAGCACAAATTGACTTTTTATAAAGGTCAAGTGAAAAATTGGATATCTTAAGGCTGCAGAGAATTTCTACTCTGTGTTCAGTTCTGTTTACATTAAAAAAAAAGAGGTGAAAAATATTGTCATGTCCATCTTAACAGATGATCTGGCTTGGGACAAAGGAAAGAGAAAACAGAAAAACACCGTATCTGCAAGCAGGTCTGGAATTGCAAATAATACTGTTTATAGTAGGTTCCTCAATGGAAGCTATTATGTTGCCTTTTCACAACCCATTACAACAGTAACAAAATCTATCCAGTTTGGTTTGTACATAACCTGAAGGTTCCAGTATTTGCCACCGGTTTGTGAATTAGTTGGTTATATGCTGAAACAGGTATTTAAGATATATTAATTCATCCCCTAGGCTAAAAATACATAATGCAACAAATAATACCCATACTGAAAATTATATTTTACATTCCTTTCACATGGACTAAACTGTGTCCCATGTGAACTGACTGAACAGCTTTGCAGCGATTTAAAAAAAAAAAAGAAGAAAAAATCCTGAATCTGATGTTTTAACCTGAACCAGTTTTAATCATTACGCACTGTGTGACTTTCATCCTACTGTGTGCTTTGTTCATGCCATTGCTAGATTCATTGCTGCCTCACTACACTGTGGTTCACCTCCTACATGTGAGACAAACATTAAGACCAAGGACACCACAGCCTCTGGAAAAGGAAGCAAGAGGGCAGCCCTGGGGAAAGAGCAGCAGCACTAATGGAAACAGCAAAAATCTGCATGATCAGAAACACACAAACAAAAAAAAAAAGCTTTTGCTGCTTCCTTCCCTACAGCCTCTCAGTCCTTTCCTCTCCCTGCCACAGATACTGCAAATTTTGTGTGTTCACTCAGGAAGGGGGTTACTCCCTTTCCAGAGATCACAAGCATATTTCACACAGGGCTGAACAAGCTTTTCAGAATAGAAGCCACTGCCCCCAGACGTTCATCTCCCTCCACCTGTACACAAGCCCTTCCTTCCAGCCCCCTTTAAATTTTCTCGTCAGGGAAATCAGGGTTGTTGGATCTTCAGTCTCCGCCTCACAGTTTCACATACAAACCTTGGCTTCAATATTTGGCTACCTGTCCTGGGGGGGGGGGGGGGGGGGCGGGGGGGGCGGGG
>JAVJGI010000001.1:92680207-92735458 GCA_035590275.1 Ibycter americanus
AAACCCCCACTGTGCCAGCAGCAGTTACTTACAGTCAAACACCAGGCATCACAGCACTCTGCAGCTTCCCAGTCCAAACCATGTCCCATTTCCCTTAATAGATAAAGCCTCCTTAGAGATTTCTCACTTTGTCTCCAGCTGCACCCCTTCCCATGTTTTCCTTGAGTCACAAAATAACTATCAGGAAAAAAAATGGTGAGAAGGTAAATATTCTGTCTTGGATCCAGCAAGTCGCTGCCCAGAACATATCCTGCTTCACTACAAAGCTTTTCCATTCCCACCCTCATTTCTACTTCTTAAGGGAGGATTTGTTCCCAGTTTCAGAAACTAGTGGTTTACATTGCGCCTTCCCCTCCACCACTTCTGTCCACATAGAGAACTTGGATGCCTAAATCAAATTCCTGCTAAAGAATTCAAGCAACAAATGGCCACTGCTTCTCTGATCTCAGGATTTTGGTCAGACAGGACTGAAATTTGACATCTGGACAGAGAAGTCTCAGTACGAGATAGGTCACCAAAGGCAATCATTACACAAAAAAGATGGAATTACTTTTACCTTCTGGAAAGAAGCTTAATTTTCAAGCTTAAGCCACAGTAAGAAACCTGTTTCAACAGCTATTTGAACAAATCAAAAATTATTCCAGCTTTAAAGATTTTGATATCATTTACATAAAAAAATCACAATAACTTTAAGAATTTTCACCCTGTTTACTTTATTCTTCTATCCAATTTAGGTGAATTTGCACCACTTGTATTCACATCTATTTAACATGAGCATTTATACCACAAATTCTGGTGACTATGATGTTTGCAGAGAGTAAATTTCAAATGTTGATGGGCAAAAGCCTGTAGGGTAAATGTCTGAGCATTTGATCAAACAGCAAACACAAACAATACAGTGACAATTACAGTTTGGGTGGTTGTCAAATAATGGCATAAAACTGTCCATAAGCAAGTCTGAGAAATCCAAAATGTCACAAATTTGGGAAAAAAAAAAAGGTCTGATCATTCATACTACATAGACAACAAGTAAAACAAAGGAAACTGGGTATATTAAAGGGGCAAATTATTCCCATAGTTGCCTAGTCATCTTCAGTACAGAGGGTGAGGAAGCCCCACAGTCTAATTTGCACGAGGCATGCTTGTAAATATTCAGGAAAATTCCACTTTCCAATCTATCCAGACACTATTTCTCTATTTTTTTTTCCAACATGTCTTCACACTCCTTTTCAAGACCAATAATTTCCTCCCTGGAAAGGCTGGTCTGAGAAACAAAAGAGCCCAACTGCTCTAGACTCCCATCCCCCTTCCTTAGGAAAGAACCAGCATTCAGATTACTTTGATTCTGAAACAGCATCCCTGCAAACCACAGGCTTTTACAACATTAAGGAATGAGGGAAAGCATTCCCCATATCATGATCATAAAAGCCTGATACTGTTTCTGACCATTCAGTCATGGACTGGAAGTGTCTAAGCCTGAACAAGAAGGCAAAGCTGTTGAGTCCTCATTTTCTTACACATATACACACTTTTTTGTAATTGGTTCTGCTCTAATCACAGCTCCTCCTTTAAGCTTTTCCCTGTATTTATTTCTTAGGAGCCTAGCTTTGAATACCAGCCACTGCAGCAAACCCTGCAGTTCTCAATGGCAGTAATTGTAGAAAGGACTTTTTCATTCAATAAAATTTCTAACAAGTCACAGAAATTAACGTCTTCTGTATCTGTGGTTTTTTCTCATGGCTGCAGTCCCCTCTCACTTCCACCATGATCCCTTTTTCTATTACCTCTCTTCTATATTTCTGTATGAATCTGACTTTTCATTTTCCTTGTTCATATACCAGCTCTCCCTCTGTCTCTCTATGTCTCACAGTGGTGCTGGAACATGCAGCAGGAATATGATGGATGATCAACTGTCACAGCTTGTTTATTGTAATTCAGACAATCAATTACACATACCTAATGCTGGTTGTCCCGCTGGAAATTTACATGCTCGGCACAGACCAATGTGAAAATGGAATCTCATTTGCCAAATGTCTTTCCATGGGTACAGCATGATGATTACAGTCTGGTTGTTTCAACAGTTGTGTATGTCTGACAATGTCATCACTTACTGCTTGCCACAGGTCACATTGCTCTAAGGCATTATTTATTGTGTTCTGCAGGGTAAGGCTTTCAGAGGACAAAGATGTTGCTAAAGCCACTACGCTCAAGGTAGGTGTGCAAGGTAGATCACACAGTAGACACACAGTTTCAGCACCTATCACCTGCCTTTGTTTCCACTGGTGTGAATCCTTGTACCTTCTCCACCTTCTTTTCTTTTATGGATGACTGCCTTGTATTAAAGGGCTGGTGAGCTCTTGCATTGACAGGCAGGGCTCTGGCAGGGGGAAATGCTGTTTGGGCAGTTAAACAATCCCAGGACAGCTAGTGAGTTAATAAGAAGCAAAGGATTGCAGAAAAAATGAGACAACGGGGAAAGCAAAAAGGGCTTTTAAGTGTTTAGCTAAAATGCTATGCAGCAGTAGGTGCTGAACCTGCTGGGAAAGGGTTAAGTGCATTTTACTGACTAAATGAGTAGTAGGATTCATTCTTGCATCGAGGAAGAAAGGAGGTGGGAGATCCTACAGAAAAGAGGATATAGAGTATGTATCCTAGGCTTCAGATCAAACACTGGATTTGATCTGAAGTAGCCAGAACTTCAGGAAAAGGAAGGATGACTTAAATTTCACATTGACTGTGTTTATGAGCAGGTTTAAGAATGCACGAGTTTCTGTAAATGTAGGTTTTAGAAATCCTATATGCAGGATGCTTCAACATGCCCAGCTATGCACAGATACGTACACATGCAAACATATATAAGGTGTAAAGGAAGTTTCCTTTCCCTTAACAGGGTAGAAAGGCAGAGAAAGGAAGACACCTTTCTTGACTAGGAGCCAAGGTTCTAACACCTTCCTGTTAATTGGAGAGAAGAACACAGGAACAGTCCCATTAAATCATCTTGCTGACTTAGGCTTGCCGTTCTCTCACACAGAAGTCAGCTGCTTCCCTCCACCTCTTTCTGCTCAACCCAGACAGACTGGTTTGGGTTTTGTACCTAAATCGCCTATGCTCTACAGCACCCACAAACTAGTCATTCCTGGAAGACTCAGGTGGAAGACAGAGAGCAAACTAGACTGATTTTCTAAATGACAGTCTCAGCTATGGAGGTGGTTGAACTTTTTCAATATAGTAGTTAATCTGTAAAATTAACTACTTAGTTAAAATTATTTTTAAGTATACAACATCTAAATGGTTAATCTAAAGATCTGCGAGCACAAAAATATTAGCATAATCTGCAGAAAAGCTATGACATTTATGACATATGAAACAAAAACCTAGATTAAACAACAAGTTTCTACTCCTTCAATAAACAAGACTAAGCTTAAAGAAGGATGGCCTGTTGTGCAGAGCAGTTACTTTATCAAGGTGGATGACAACCAGTGAGTCTTCTCAGGCAGTCAGATGGTGTAGTACTTATGACCTTTTTAAGAACTTAAGAGCCACCTACCAGTCCTGTGTGCACATGAGGTCAGAGAAGAGGCTCTTTATTCTTCCTCACAAAATAAGGGCAAAAGAAAGTATTTAGCTTTCAGATGACACCTTGTTCGCTCTGTGAACAGATGTGTGAGATGTAGTTGCCTGTGACAGCAGAGGACTAGAGAAGATGAATTGGGAAGACCCCCTGAAACCTTTGTTCTTAATACCATTTGTGTATCCACGGGACAGGGTTCAGCAAGTCTGTATGTAGCAGATCATATTGGTTATTTATTCATACATTAAAATCTCTGTCTCAGCAGCACTGTGAGAAGTAATATTGGTTGCAAATTCCACTGAGTCAACCCAAATCATGACAAAGCGCTCTCACTCTGCACATAGACACACACATATGGATTGACTACAGTGGTTTTGCTTTTAAATAACCTGTTCTTCAACAGAGGATCAGCACACTTAGTACTGAGGCTACATGTGCATCTCATTTCACAAATGATACAAGAGCATGTGAAAGGGCTCAAGTCCTTCTTACATAGCAAAAGGCTTCCTGTGCTCCTGTAAGTTCTGTATGAGTTGGCGTAAAAAAATTCTGCTGAGAGGGTAGGAAGGAAGTGGAGCAATCAAGTGTGTAAGGAGTCACTGCTACCCACAGAGGCAAATGTTATTCTGAAGCTGGCTGAAGTGAATCATATTGAACCCTCAACTTCCCGCCCCCCCCCCTCCCCCTCCTGTCTTCAGAAAGATGCATTTGTTACAAATAGAAAAAGAAGTAAACAAATATTAGCTCTTACTGCTATGAAAACATAATTGTATCAGACAGCCTGGGATGAGGGAGGCAACATGTGATGCCTTATCTGTGGGATATGAAGCTGAAGCTTTCCAAGGGAGCATGGCATCATGACCACTACCTGACTTGGTCTAATAGCAGGGCTGTGAGGATCAAAAGAGCTGTCTTCAGGCACTTAGTGAAGTAAGATCTCAAGATGGACTCTTTAAAACAAGGCATGTTCTGGGATGCTTCTAGTGAGGATACAGTACTTCCCAAGCCCGGTGCTAACTGCAGACTGGCTTGAACAACTGCAAGACTACACAACTGGGCTGCTGTCTTAGGCAGCCAACTCTGATGACTCCTGTGCCTGGTTCTGAGGCAAGACAAGGGAAGACACTCACCAGTTTCAGTGCTTGCATTAGGACACACCTTGATGCTTCTATGCCAGATTCATAATTCAGTCTGTTCTGCCTAGAATAGGAAGTACACTTTGCCTCTACAACAGACAGAATACCTAAAGACAAACAGCTACATAGGTCAGGGAAGGCTTGTGTGCTCCCAGGGGAGGAGAAGAGTTTTCTCACTCTTCTCCATCAACTACAAATTTGGGAGTTGCCCCAAGACTCAATTCCAAACAAGGGTGCTGCCAGAAAATCCAGTCAGTTAAAGAACTTTTTACTCCTAAACAGGCAAATGATAAAACTGTTACCCTGTGAAACAGTCAAATTCTCATGCTTACAAGGGAAGTTCCTTTCCTGCTGCCCCCAACAACCTCACTGCAACTGGAATTTTAGTTTGCTTATTACAGTGGACTCAAATTACACCAGACGTTTAATTCCTCCTCACTCTAACTGGTATTTTGCTGTTCATGCAATTCCCACTGTGTTTTACAAAACAGATTCATTTTTACATTGTTTTTGTTACTTACTTGCAGCATAGTAGTACTGAAAAGTTCTCCATCAACTCAGTTTTTGACTGTTAGACACTATACAACCACATGAAGACGGATCACTTTATAACAAAGAATTACAGTCAAAACAGACAATGCAGACAAAGGGCTGAAAACTGAGAGAGAGGCAGAGAGAGTTTACTTGTCCAAGGTCAAAAGCAGAACTGGTAATACAATCTTCCTATTCTTACTCCATTACTCAAACCACTAGGCAAAAGTGTCTTCCTAGCCTCCTCTCTCACCAGTTCATATCCACTCTCTAAAATCCCCCCAACTGCAGTGTGTAAACATCCTACAAATCAGTAACACATGTGGAGAGGTCAAATGCTACCCCACGCAAAGGATATGATGAACCTGTCTGGAAAAAGTGACTCAAGATACTTATGAGACATTGCATATTGTCATAGGACTGAAGTATAAAAATGGCTCAGTTTGTTCTGTAAGGTTAATCTGGCAAGCACTGAATGCTCTCTGCTCCTACTGAAAGAGGCTCTCTTTCCCTACAGCACCCCAGCCTTGTATCAGGTTCTTTCTACATGATTGAGTACTTTTACAGACATGAACAACTTATGCACACAATATATTTTTGAAATAAAGACCATGTATTTGTTCCTTCTTTGTGGCCGTAATCCCCAAAGCAAATGATTCATGTCACTTGGAGCTAAACACCTCTATCCATGCAAACAAGCATCTCTCTCTTCACTGGTTTTAAGAGGTAGAGGATGGGACCCACCGTTTTGCCTGCAGCATTCCTAGTCTTGCTTGAGTGCACTTTTTGACTGTTAAAGGCAGGAGATTTGCTGAGTCAGGCAGCTCCCCCAGCTGCTCACCGGAAACACAGCTGTTATGCAAAAATAACCATGGACTTGCACTTTTTTAGAGAAAACAAAAAGAAAAAGACATTGACTCACAAACTCAACAACAGAATCCTAAAGCTATTTGATTAGATGAAATGCTACTTTATGCACTTCTCTTATGCTGGACCAGAGTCTGTGCTGAGTGCTGTCCTGCTCTTTTTAGGCTGTGTCTGGGTGACAGGACAGGAGCCGGAGCCATCTCCTCTCCTGATTTTGTTGAATCAAACTAGGAAACCTGAGCTCACTGTTTAATTAGGAAAGGACGGGGGAGGGTGTCAGGCAGGTGGACAGCTAATAAGCACAACCCCATACTGCAGCCCATTGCCTGTATCAGGTTATGGAACAATATCAAACCAGTGCTGAAAAAGCTGCTGTTTCTTTGCGCCTGTGTCCATGGCGTCCCCAGTTGTGCAGTGGCACCTGTTCCTCTGAATGTGAGCACAAGCTGTTCCCTCAGTGCTCCAGCGCATACGAGTCAGAACTCTCAGATTCAGCAGCTACTTGGATAATACCCCAGCTTCTTAAAGGGCTCCAGCTCCATTGCTGCTGGTTAACTGAGCATCACCCCATACAGAAACAGCTCCAACCAAAGCTTTAGTCTGGGTGAAGGCAAAAAGCACAACACAGCAACAGAAAATGGGGGAAGCTGAGAGCTTACAGGGAAAAAAGGAATTGGCTTATTTAGGTAACCTGTAGAAGAACTGCAAGGGTTTGTTGATCTGAATGTGACCCACACTGAGGCTTCCACTACATGACATTTGTCAAGGTTCCCTAGGTTCCAAAAAGGGTAGCAATTTACATGGAAATGCACAGCCCTCTCAACTGTCAGCTGGGTGAAGAGGGGGAAGGACAGTGGCTCACTGTGTCTTTCTTTAAAAGCTGATGCAGGTAGTGCCCACAGTTTGGTTTCTACATGGCATATGCTGTAGATGTGCTAAACCCACCAAGCATCTTGGTATCCAGGTAATAGATCTGCAAAGACACCACTCAAGCTCTGGGCACAGTGTACTCTGCCTCCAAATTGGCTGATTAAAGGTCAGTCTTGAACAACCTTAATCTCATTTCACCTCTCCCCAGCCACTGTGAAGTGAGTTGCCCTTTCCCTCACTGTAAGGCCAGGCTGCTACCTGGGGAATTTCACTTCACAGTCCCCATACCTTAATTAATTAACAGATTAATTCAGAGAGGCCCAAACTGACAGACAAAAAACTAATGTCCTGTGACAGGCCCCAGAAAGCATCACGTTCATGACCCCAGAAATCAAAATGAAGAGGATAATTAAAAGTAGGCTGGAGAGGAGGAAGTAGACAGGAGGCAAAAGAAAAAAAAGTTACAGTGGTCAGATCCAAAAAAACGCAGATAGCAATTTTGCATAATAATTCTGCAAACAACAATGGGTGCCCAGAAATTCTATTTAAAGGCTGTAATATTAATTTAATGGGGAAAATATCTAATACAATTCCCACAGAATTTTTCAATTAAATTAATATGATGTAGTTTAACGGATATCTTAAACAGAGAGCATGATTAACAGAAATACTGCATAAATTATACTTACATATTTTATAAAAACTGGCACACAGCCTTGCCATGCAGGGGACCTTATTCTAAACTCTGGCATCCAGTTGTAATTGTATTTAATAGAATTCCCCCACTCAGAGATGAACCATTTCCTCTTGGGATATTTTTATCCTTCCCATAGTCTGGATTAGTAGCCATGTGATTCCAAAGAACAAGAAAGAACTGAAGATAGGAATTGTCTTGGGGTGGTTTTTTCCCCTGTTCGTACACTGTCTAGGGAAACTGGGTCTGGTCTGTGCATAGGACTTTAGAGTTGCTGTAATACACCTAATACATTACTGCAGGAGTAATACACCCTTCCGTAGTAGAACACTGGGGTGTCCTGTAGTAACACAAAGCCTAGTAATGTAGCAAGAAAGAATTTTAATGATATACTGCCCATCACAACCTGATGTACACAAAACCTGAGGTTCTAAGGATGATAGAAATATAATCCCAGCGGCCAGCTCGTTCCTCCACAGAACAGTCTTAGCTGACTGTGTCCCAAACAAGCCCTGAACTGTAAGGAAATAAGCTGTTAATATCCCATCTCTACTCACATTACAAGTTTCCCTTCTCAACATCAGTTATCTCCCTGTTACCATCCATAGCCCACACCAATTGCACCCTCATCCTGTACAGCAGCCTTGGTGCCTGACATTTTGACCAGTTGTATACACTGATGCTTTAATACAGTGTTGGTGAGGCATTCCTAAAAATCACACTGTATTTCTTCCCTCTAGTTTCTCCACTAGTGCATAGTAGGAAACAACACAGAGGTGTCTAGTTGCAAATGTGGCTATGCATTACATTTAGTGACTTTTAACTCAGCCAAGAAGTGCAATAGTAGATAAGGTCTGTGTATGTGCAAGTGTAATGGGGGCATTGCATGCAGTCAGCATTGATTGCTCAGAAGTAGCTCTACTACTATGGTGGGTCAACACTATATTAGTGAGTGTTGTCATATAACTACGTTACAGGTTTTAAAATTCAGAATGCAGAGGCAGGAAGAATTTTGGTGGAAGCTCAAAGTACTAGCTGTTGCAGTACAACCACTTTTAGAAACTGAGTATATCATACATCAGATGAGCTCAACACAGTTGGACCCTTGATCTAATGTTTTTTTAGATTATACCCACACAGCAAGCTAAATTTTATCATAGAGATACCACACATACATTTCATACTTCCTCCCACATAATCCACAGAGATGTATTCAACAAGCTTTATAAATATTTGAATGAGAAGAGGATCCTGTAAATAAAATAGATCCTAGTTTTATTCTCAGCTTATCTACTATACAAGCCTGTTGTCCGTTCGAACAATTACCAGACATAAATTTTCTGCAGCAGTGTCACCTCAGCTCATTCTTATTTTTTGAAAACTGTGGGCCCAGCTCTTCAATTTCTTAGCAATTAACCTTTTCTGAAGAAAGTGGGAACTGATACGCTCTGAACCTCAGGACCCTGTTCCCTCAAATTAAGCTTTCAAAAATGCTGATGTTTTGAATTAGTGGTACTTTTGAGTATTAGAGACACAGTGATCAACTTTCTAATTTGTAAGCCCAGTTCAATGAAATTTTACCAATTTCATAGTCATGAATCCTAATAAATATTTCTCAAAAGCGCTTTAAGATTGCTGGACAGCAGGTGTTAGTGAATGCTAGATGTTATTATTTTTCTTGTGAAAATCCTATCAGCAACTCCATGCTGTGATATCTGGAAGAACAGCTTCCAATGAAGAAAAATTGCTTGTCACTTGCTGCCACAAGATCGAGATAGTTAAAGTTAAGCAGAAGCTATATTGCTGTGTTTTCTATTTCTTTCATAAAACACAAACAAAGTACCCTGTAGAAATATGTGAGCTGAAGTGACAGGCATCTCTTGAATGCTTTTAATTGCTGCCAAAAATAGCATGAAGCTTTCACCAAAGTTAACACAGACAATATTTCCATGGAAAGCATCAGTTCCATGTGAAAAGAAGTTAGTTTTTTATCAGTTACAATTAAAACAGCAGTTACACACTTTACCTCTTCTGAAAATTCCATTTTACCTTACAACAGAGAAATATACAAATTATACTGTGCCTATATCAGCGGAGAATGCACGAAGCTCAGAATGCCATCTTACTTATATTGCTATATAGTAACTTCATCCCCCACCACTAGTAGGCAGATTTTAATCATCATCTTTTCATTATTGTTACAATAGCGCCTAATAATGCCAGTCAAGGACTAGAATCTCATTTGCTAAACTCAGCATAAAGACAAAATGCTCCCAGCATGTTCAACAAGACATCTTTGAAGTCATGCATTCAGAGCTTCTAAAACCTTATACCATTGATAAAAACTCAAGCTGATTTAGCAGAAGATTTACTCCCCATTTACAAAAAATTAATCTTCCCGCATTATAAATTTAATCAGTAAGTGCTCCCCAGGCCAGAGAAGAGGATCTTTCACTGACTGTTTGATGTCCTGGGCAGCGTAGTGTCAGCCATATACCACAGCTTTGGCCAAAGATGTTAGTACCACTTTGACGGCTCATCTCACCAGTGTTAACAGATCACAGGGTGTATCTCATGCTATAAGAAAACTGATTGCTGCCTAGCTGTCTCACAAACCTTGCAGTCACCATTCTCTTCCTCTCCTCATTTATCATCAGCTCTCAAAGGATGCATTTTTTGATCATTTCCCACTGTTTCCGTGAAACAGAAAGAGGTTAAGATACCCAGGTACTCCAGGCACTCATGTGGAAAATTGTCACTGTCTGCTTCAGACCTGTGACCTGACCTAGATCATTAACAGTGCAGCTAAATTCTCCCAACATAAGGGTATTATCATTATCAGACAATATTCTGGGACAGGTCTCTCTTGTTTTAGCTAGAAGGATCTGGACCTGAGGGACTACCCTGACAGTGTTCCCCAACCACATTCTTGACAAAGATGACCCATTAATGGGTGTTTTCTGAAACAATACTCTAAAATAACCCCACCAAAACAAAACCCAATATGCTGACCAGCTGTAGCCTAAAATCTGTCTTTCCTGAACACCAACAATATCCAGTGAAGTCAATGAATTCGCAAGATATACAAGATGTAGCATCAGACTCCCTGTGCTTAGAATTACTATTTTTCCAGATTTTTTATATAAGTTTTACTTCCCTGGTATCCAGAACAAACATACATCAGCATGAAAAGAACCCATTAATATGGCTAATGCTTTCCCCCTAAAACTACCATGATCTCACCACTTCCCAAACCCAAAGGAAATTAAAGCACAGCTCAAGAGGACAGCGCTGAAGGATACAACTTAAAACCCAAGAAAGCTGGGAAATTTCTGTGCAAAGGCTGCAAATCTGGACTTGGAAAGGAAAGAAGCTTACAATGACCTGTAATGAAATTATTCCAGTCTGTAACCTGAAAAGAGAAAGCCTGCCATTCAGCGAACAGGAAATCCCAGAATTTATAGATGACCCTGTTACAAAGCAAATTTTTTGGAACAAATCGTTCTTTCCCTAGCGCCTGTTTTCCACTGTTCTCTCTCCTGCACTTTCCCCTATAATACACAAGGGCCAGAGCAGCACCGTCTGGCCGTCCCTGGTAGTGGCACTTCCCTGGCCTACACCCACAAACACAAGATGAAGTGAATAACCTAACAAGGGACTCTTGAGCCTGAAAGCATGTCTGGTTTTTTTCAACAGTATCAGTTAGTGTAAAAAAATGGTATTATCCTCTCCCTGTTAAACTTGCCTATTGTTATTCCCATTGATCATTGGAACTAGAGTACAATTACTTTTCTACTAAAAAATAAAGAAGTTTAGAAAAACTTGTGCATAGCTGTGTGATGTGTAGAACTTCTGCTCTCAGCCAATGTTAAATTTCACATGCTCCTTGTACATATGGCAAAGGTGATTGCACCAAGGAAAAAAAAAAAAGAAAAAAAAAAAAGAAAAAACAATTAAAACAACCTTACCAGCTTCCCTACTTTTCTTCTGCTCTTGTTTCAAAGACTCAAAGGCACTGGCGAGACAGCAGATGTAAAAGAAAAAGGGGGAGCTGTCATCACAGTAACCAAGGTGGTAAGGAAGGAGAAATGCAGCTGGGTGCCAGTCTATCCAGGACAAGAAAAGGAGGAGGCACTCATCTGCCCTCTGATTTCCACCACACCCCTTCTCACTCCTTTGGAAGTGAGACACACAAAGTCAGGAAATGCTGGTAAGAGCCACGAAGTTTGTTCCACTCAACTTTGGTGTCTGTCTCCCTGCTTGAGTGGGATCAGCATCATCCAGAAGTTTGCAGGACAGCTGGAGTAGCACTCCAGCATTGCAAAGTGTCATGTCCCCAAAAGCCTGGCTTGGGAACTCCTTCCTGACTAGTTTTATTTCAGCAGCTAGCAGGGCAGAGACATATTCCCTGCTGACACAGCAAGCATGTGTCCACACTTGTTTCAAGCAACAGGGTCATACAGCAGAGACTTTCTGTGGTTATCTGCGGTTTTACAAAAGAATAGGCATGCCAAGGAGGGCCAAGCTCAGCTGAACCTGAGAGAGCAAAGCACGTGCTCCCAAGGGACAGTGTTCACTGTTTAGTATGACCTAAGGATTTAACTCCTAAAAATATGAAAAGCATCTATGAGAAAGAATCTTTCTTTTCTGTTCCTTTTCTTTCTCTCATCCTACCCCAGGACTGTCTAAAGTAACAAACAGAACTTTAAAAAAACCTCATTTTTCCTCTGCAGCTATCAAATTGTCTGGATTCCTTTAAAAAACATACACTGAATATATCTCTCCTCAGCAAATTTACTCTGTAGCATAAAGCATTCCCCACAGGAAGTCTGTGAGGCTCAATCACTATGACACAGTCAAGGGAAATTTAGACAGTCAAGGAAAATTTAGACTGATGTTTGAGAAGCCAGGACAAAAAGGCTCAGCCCTTCTCAGGATGAAGAAAAGGTGCCTCAGCTAAGTGGGGCTGGCAGACCAGCGCTGAAATACTCTTCAGATATGCAATTACAGTTATCCCTAGGGGTTTTGCTTCTGTGTTGTTGTTTTTTAAAACCCTTCTCCAGAGTCAACAATTTGCCTGAATCACTTCTTATTCATTTCATCTTCATGACTTCTGAAGGCATCTAATGAGGCACTTTGAAGTTTGCCTGAAAACAAAACAGAACCAAAAAAAAAAAAAAAAAAAAAAAGCAACCAACCACCCTGAGATGACATTAAATCTTTCTCTTGAAACTATAATCTTCAGGATTACATCTCAGCTTTGTTTTAACACTGTGCTATCTTTGGATTAATGGGCTTCGTCCTTGGTATGTTAAAGTATCTTGGGGACCAAAATCCAAAATATGGCATCTATGATATCATTATGCAGGCTTGATTGGGTGGGATCTGCAATTTAAAATTTGAGGTAGATATTTTGTTATTTCAGCTTTTGTTCAGAACAATGTCTTAGCCTAGCTGGTTCTTAAAACACTATGGGTGGGATTGTGCGTAATTTGCAGTGAGGCAAATCTGGAGTCACTCCTGGTTTTCAGCAGAAAGTTTTAAATTTACAGTAGTTTAAGCATATAATCTGGCCTCACATCTCTTAGCCAAGCCCACATATAAACACTCATAAAACTACAGAAGCAAACACAATTAAAAACATTATTTAACTTTATTCCCTGACTCCTTCCCTGAATATCCTTCCACAAAGACACATAGTTATGAGTATTACTTTTTTTAAAGAAGAAATATAAGAAGTGGGAAATCTATGGAGATGTGGCCAGTCTCTGCTGAGACTGCAGCTTGCCAGATCAATCAGCTTCGTGATTATTGCCATCAGTTTAAGAATTTCTTTATTTATTTTAATGTAAAAAAAAAAAAAAAAAAAAAACAGAAAAGCATCTTTTCTATTTTTGAAGAAAGCTATCAACATTTTGTTACACAAAAAAAATTTGAGCTGTCTTGTGATGGGCCCAAATGTATTGCAAGCTAGATCTTCCTGAAGGGAGCCTGCAGGCTTCAGCCAGTTTATTCAATCATCTGTGCAGAGATTGATAATGTAGATGTGAATAAGAGGCTGGAATTGTCAGCCTGTCTGAACACTGACAGCTACAGACAGATTTCCAAAGCAGCTCAGCTCCCACATACAAATGGCCATCACTTAAAAACTGCCTTGCACATAAGAGCCCATCAACATGTTTTTTGTTGAGCAATTTTCAAAATCCAGCCACACAGCGAGTATGCAGAGGTAGCCAGTCTGCACGGAGGGAATCCGTTTCAGATTACCATGTGGTATTGTGCCATCAGCACATGTGTTGCAAGAGGAGTTTGGGTTTTTACTCTGTATTTTGTTAAAGCCAAATCCTAGGAAGGAAGTGAGTCTTGGCACTAATCAACATGTCCGCATTGGTTCAAAATATGGGCAGGAATGGGAACAACTTATCTCACTATTTGCCTAAGTTTTTCTGTCTGCAACCACACACAGAAGGTAAGATTGTTAATTTTTCTGAGTGTGCCACATGTTCTGCTGTTTTAACTGATGGAAGTAAGAATAGAGCTGATGGTGGGACACACTTCCATGCAGCATCTCAAAGTGTGTCCAGTCTGACACATGGATGGGATTAAATTTGATTTAGGTTCCTACAGCTGACACTTCTACCCTTAGTTCTCACAAAGCAAGAGTTTGAAAGGGTCCTTCTTTGGCAGCACCTTCTCTTCTTTCTGAAGTCTAAGACCAAAATGTCTGGATTGTTGTATAGCATCTCCTAACTAAAAAAAGGGTTCACTTCAGCATAGGTCTCATACACACCTGCCAGTAAGTTTGCCAGGAACTGGGAGTTTTAGACAGTGCTGTGTGGTTTTTGTAAGCAGCTTTGAAGTGAGCAGCAGCACACGTAACAAGTGAGTCACATAATGAAGCTTCAGTGCTTGAAGGCAAGGAGGGCACAGCAAGCCACAGCTTTGACATTTTGCCCATACTTCTCTGCTACTCACAACAGAACATCACTAGCTGTGCAGCTGCTGTTTGAAAGATTTTCATAACTTCATGATGCACCAACATCGTATTTGAGACAGCCTGTACCTAGACAGCACATACCTTTCATTCCCGAAGGCAAATTCAAAATGACTACCTGCAACCACTATTCACCTTCAAGTTTCTCTCCAAATTGTCAACTCTAAGGAAGCTATATAGCATTGGGAATAAATCTTAATGTGATTAAAATATCTTTCAAAATATATAGGCGGTATTACTGAAAAATGGAATAGGGACAAATAAAAAAACCATAAAATAATTGTTTGCAAATGTGCACAAAATATAAGTTGCTTTATGACAGCTTTGTCTTACTTGAAAGTAGCATTTCAGGGGAGAAAAGTTCTTTCTTCAAGGCCTTGCTTTTCAAACACATAAATGTAGGCTACTAATCCATTATTCTGATGTTGATAAGTAAGAAAACAACCTACAAGCTTTTTGTGTGTTTTAAATAGCTAATTTTACTCCAAAAGTCTGCTAGAGAAGTAGCTATTTCATTTTCACAGCTGTTAGAGCCTGTTCTAAGACACACATACACTGAACTGTCTCTTGAAAGTTTTGTTACTATTTAACCTTAGATTAGAAGGAAGCTTTTTAATGAGTATTTCTGAACTAAAACCATGTATCTGTCTGTTGCATATTTAAAATAGAGCAACTGATAAAAAACACTCCCCATACTGCAAAGCAGCTTCAGCGACAAGAACAACTGCTCCAGCACTACTAGGAAACTTAGCACAATACTACATTATAATTTGAGAAACCACATAATAATATTCTCTCTATTGGGTAAAGATGTACCCTGAGCCCTACTTAAGTTCAAAGTGGATGACAGAGTCTGGTGACCAAGTATCACATGACTGTTAGTAGGTCTACTTTCAAGAGGGATGAAATAGGAAATAGGTAGGTAGTGGACTCGCTTGTTACAGTTGTGAAGTAGCAACCATTTAATGATCTATTCTAGTTAGGAGCAGCTAAATAGCAGGCTTAGATCCAAGAAAAGAAAGTATTCATAGAGGAAATTCGTATTTCAATTGAGTTATTGCTATAAATAATAAATGGGAACTTTAGAAGCTGACTGTACTGTGGAAGTCCAATTCAGAGGTAAGACAGAAACTTCCATGAGTGCAGAAGGATGAAAAAACTCCTTTGTATGTTGATTTAAGCTCTAGAAACAGCAGGTATACTGACTTTGAAGCTTAAAAACAGAAAACTGATTGAACTCTATTATGAAGATGCATTATTTTTTCTCTTCTTTCTCTCCTCATCTACCAGTGATGCCTATTCAATTCAATACCTCTACTGCTACTTTGTAAATTTAATGAAGTGGCAAAAGAACCCCAGCTACCAGCCTAAAAAGATTTGGGTAACCAACAATATCTTCTGTTAATATAAATAAAGCCTAGATCTGCATAAAATCATGGCCTTCAACCATTTTCTCTGGTAAAAGATAAAATTAAGATAGTCTTACCCTTTTGAATTAAGCAAGAATCCTCAAGGAAAAATGAACAAACCTAGCTCAGTTTGGAGTAGCTTTTTAACTACACAGTGAACTCCATTGATAGGTGGGAAATCTCATAGAATCACAGAATCATTTTGGTTGGAAAAGACCTTTAAGATCATCAAGTCCAACTGTTAACTCAGGACTGCCAAGTCCACCACTAAACCATGTTGCTAAGCACTGTATCTACACATTTTTTTAAACACTTCCAGTGATGCAATTCTATCACCTCCCTGGGCAGCCCGTTCCAATGCTTGAAATCCCCTTATATATCTCCTTACACCTAGCAGAGGGGTTCTTGGTGGGATCACAGCATTGGTCAGAAGAGGTTCTTGAGATCTTGCAAGAGATTTATATAGACCTGAAGTATGTCTTCAAGTCAAAACCCATACTCAAAGCATCACAAGATTCACCTGTTAGCAGAACCCACATTCTTAAATGCACACTTCCTCACATTTTGTTTTGGTATAGCAGAGAGAAGACTCTCAAAGATCTGAATGTACAGCTGCATGGCAACTACAGCTTCCTGTTTATACTGAACATAGACAAACTGTGACCTAACATCATCCATATAAAGTGGTATGTACTGCAGAGAGACTACTAAAATAAATACAAATGCACACAACAATGACATCCTTAATTCCATGGCATTTGAAACTTAACTTCACTTGCATCTCTGTGCTAGTAACTGAGAACTTGCAATTACATTAAATATGAAAAAAGAGCATGATGCCTTTCTTCATGCATTTGTTGGCACTGTCTTCAAGATAACTGGATGCATTCGGTGTTATTTTCACCCACAGCTGAACTGATTTAAGTAAAGAATGACTTCAAACTGATTTAGTCAAATGCTGGCAAAAGTCTGTAAGATCTGTTTATTTTGGTTTAGCTAACATGGACTGAGAATACACAGTAAACCAAAGCTAAATATGAGTAAGATCCTCTGAAATTGAAATGAAGTTGTCTGCATTGTGAATGCTTAAGTAAAGCTGGTTTAAAACTTGGCTCCAATTGAATTAGCCTCACTTCCCGATCTAGACAAGTCCCCTGTTCCAAGGGTGTTTTTTGCCTGTCAAGTGCAAGGTAGTTTTGTGGGTTGGTAAAAATTCTGCTGAGCAGGTCTGAGACAACTGCAGGCCACTAGCTACTTTGAGGAAAAGATCTGTTAAGTACCCAAAAAAAGAAACTAACCTTTGTGTTCTGTTTAAAACAGTTTATAAACTGTAGATGAAGCTCTTATCTGGTAAATCTCCAAATCCATGAACTGGCTTGGAAAACAGCAGTGCAGGGGAGGAAGGCATTATAAATCATCTAGAAGAAGAAATATAGACCCTAAGTCCATCCCATTCTTGCTGGGAAGAGCACATACAAGTTTTTCTGGCTATTGAGTAATGCCTTTTTTTTTTTTTACTTTTCTATAGGTAATCACCAATGTATGTACTATATCAATCTAGTATCACCAGAGCAGAGTTGCAAGGGAAGGAGGCAGGGGGCAGAGGGAGAAAGAAAAAAGCTGGCAGCATTGGGCTGCAGCTCAGCCAATGCTTGATTGCAGGTATAAACATTACAAGCTGCATCAGCAAAGCTGTAGAGAGTGAGCCATAAACCTCCCAGGAGGGGCTTTGCAGGGAAGGCTGACAATGCAAGTTCAGAGACAGTGTGTTATTTGGAGACATCCTGAGCAACTAAAAATACATATAGTAGCCTTTAGGAAGAAAGAAAAAGGGAAATATCTTCCTCTTTCCAGTGCAAAGGGGTGGGGAGGAAGGAAGGAAAGAATGCATTATCAAAAAACACTTGGAACATCTAGCTTGGGGAAATCCTACATGTGCGTATGTAAGCAGGTAAGTCAGCTGTGCTGCCAGACATAGAAGTAAGATCCTGACTCTTGAAACGACCTTAAATGTGGGAAAGACTGTAGCTGGGGCCTTGCTCTAATCATCATTGTACTATCACCTTTAATAGCTTGTCTCTGCTTCAGGAGATCCAGCACTCACATAGCAGCTATTAAAACTAAATTGCTTTCATTAATAGAATTTCCACATTCCTTCTGTGCATGTATCTCAGTGTCCTTTATAAACAAACACTAAGCTTTACCATAAGAACTGACAGCAGAAAAATATCCCCATTTTATAAGGTGACAGATACCAGAGACTCATAATGTCGGAACACATAATCAGGAGTGCTAGCTCCTGTTTCATCATACTAAGTTCATCCCATAAGCTGCCAGTATTTTGCTGAGACCCACAGCTGAATATGTTAATAAGCAAAAAAAGAGCAAAGCAGTTATGAAGTCAAGAACTTCAAAATTACTCTGAAAACCGTGGCCACATTTTCAAACAGTTCTCCTCTTGGTAGGACCCATTTGGAAAAACTGTTAGCAATGGGAAGTTCTGCAGCAGCCTGTGCATCTTCAAAAACCTGCCCTAAGAGATAGGGTCTATTCCTGGTTTGGCATGGGACTACAAATATTCTATAATAGAATGAACAACCAGCAGAGTGTTTATTGCTGCTAGTGATGAAGAAGCCAGAGGAAACCCACCTTGTCTTTCAAGATTCCATCTTCAATCTGCAGGACTGCACCAAGGGATTTGTTTTTAACCTGTCAATGAAATGAAGCTGATCTGCAGTCACTGAAACAAACCTGGAATCTATAATGCTAACTATCTATCTAACAAGATACAGATAATGAAAAACAAACTGTTAATTTTGCAAAGAGAAGCATCCATTAGGATGAATGTTCAATCATTCATTAAAACAGGAATGGTAGAAGTGGGATCAGCTGGTATTGGTTATAAAGGGTTAAATTGCCTGCAGTGTCAGATGCCCTTTAGAAAAGCATTTCTAGTTCCATCTGATTAAATAGGAGCTATGTTTTCTAACCTTCTTGCTCTAATGACAATACAATATGAAGCTGCCCCAAGGAATCATTCTTGTAGAACTGCCCAGTGTTAAGACTCTGGGAACTCAGGTCAGGGCTCAGAAAAGCTTTTTTTCTTCCTGTTACCTGAACGAGAGGTACTCTGATCAGTAAAGGCAGAGGGAGATGTCACAGGTGGCTTTTTATATTCAGTATGTGTGAATATCTCAGAATGATACTGTGAGAACAGATCTTGATTATACATAATGATCAAGTGAGACTATATAAATTTAGACTAAATTATCTGCATTATTTTAAAAGGCCCTATGATGTAGGATGAAGGTACTGAATAACTAGGCTACAAACATAACCAACAGAGTTAGTAATAACTGGAGTTAGTAATCCCACTGAGTAGATATTTTGCAATGCCATAACTATTACAGAGAGACGAAATGCAATCTAGATATAAAAGGTAATTTAGAATGTGGCTCATGTTGTAACGTTGTCCTGGAAATAAGTTTAGAGCAGTTCCTAGTGCCAGGAGGAGCTGCTGCCTCCACTGTGGATGTTATGAGACCCTGAATAAATTTTATCAGTTTATCAGCCTATACCATAAGGATGACATGCATCTCGAAGGTGTTTAAAGAATTAACTCCTTAATGTTTGTAAAATTATTTCAGATCCCTCTCTAGACAGCGCTGTAGAAGGGCAGACTTATTACTGTGGTCATTATGGCTTTCAATAGATTTTAACTATGATAAGGAAAGCTCCTGCAGGAATGCACTGTGAGGAAACTTAATGCAGCTGTTAGTTCTGGAAGGCTCTGATTTCCAGAACTAAGTCCAGAATGGGCAAAGATTTGGGCTGTGAATAAAAATGACCTTTTACACACATACTCAAGCTTTTACTACTGTAAAACTATGGAGCACCACATATATTTCAAGCATAAAAGGAGTATTCATGCTCTCAAACAGCCAGCAGCACCAATTTGCCAGGCTCAGAAACGAGGCAAAAGGAGTTCTAATAAAGCAAAAAGAAGGCTAACCGGCAAGCAGGGCTAAGGAAGGACCCAGAATTTAGTGTAGAGGTCTTTGCAGAGCAAGACTAGGGTGCCTTAGCAGAGGAAGCACGTGTAATAACTAGCAAAAGGTGAGAGAGACCCCCAGTTTCAGAAGCAATAAATTTAATGAAGAGCCAAACTGACAATCTGAATATGCATCTATTTTTGCCTTTCTCCTTCCCGCCTGTATAATTTCCTTTGGGAAGATTTCAGTTCTTGTTCACCTCTGTTGTGATTTCCTTGAAGTCTCAGCTGTTCCAGGGAAAGTAAATAGGGTTTAAAATTAATTATCAATTAAAATTAGGTTAATCAGCACCAGGCTTGTCATCTATTATCCTTGTAAGTGAGACAATTCTGTCCTCCTGCAAAACCCCTACAAGGAACAAGGCCAATAAGATCCAGCAACAACGCCTGTTCCCTCGTGACCTTTGCTATGTTTAGGAAGAACAGCTAAAATAAGCTGTAATCCTCAGCCAGGCCAAACACTGTTGAGAACAACTATATTTAACCCTTTTGATGCACTGTGTATGGAACGTGTCTGGACAGCAGAATGCATTTATTATCCTATACTGCTTGTTGCTATGTTAGTTATAATATATTCACTGGATATGGCCTTCCACCATCCTAGCATGGAAGGAGTTAACTTCTCCAAAGCCCTTAGCCACTACATCAGAACATGTCATATTCTGGATTTTTTGGTCCTAATGGGATATGCTGGTTTATACAATCATTTACACAGGGCCTTTGTTTCAAATGCCTTCCATACTTACTGTAGTGATCTACCTATTCACATGAACAGGACTACACCGGAAATTTGCTGGGAAGCCAGAGTCTGAATACACTTACCTGCAATTTTAAATTGTTAGAAAAGCAAGAAATCTCACCAGTGACACATGCAATCTATGAAGTGTTACAGTTTCCCAGACATACAGGAGATCTATAGCATGCCTGAGCTCTGGCCTGTGTAAATGACTTATCTGCCTTTACATCAAAAAAATCTTTTAAGGAACCACTTAATTTTTACCTATCAGTTTCCATATCTGTAAAGTGAGAAAGTATGTAGCAAGGTTATATATATAAAATTAAAAAATAATAATCTATGAATGCAGGATATGCTTGCATCTCAGGATTCAGATTTACACAGGTTCCTATTCACCAGAGGAGAGGCACAGACATGAGACAGGATGCCTTGTGTAGTGCCAGTGCCGCTTCAGAAGCATCCTTGTCCAATAATCCCTATGAGTCCCCAAAGCTTTTCTTAGAATTTTATTGCTTGCCACAGACATGGAGAAGGAGACTTCCAGAGGCACAAGTGAGAGTTGAAATCCTACAGAGTTCAAAAGAGAACATGAGCACTTTGCTCCCCTTTGCATGTTTAAAATCTCCCAGAATCAGTTTTAGACCTTGGACCTTTAGCACTAGATTAGAAAAGAACACTGATGTTTCTGAATCTGGGCATTGCCTGCTCTTCCTTGAATTCAAAACCATCAAACAGAACGGAAGGATATGTCCCTCTTCTTTAGCACCTCTTTGACCTCTATTTGCATCTGGTTTTTTTCTGTTCCTATTCTAAAATGATTCCGTAGTGAGTGTGTGTGTGCATGCACTAAACTTTACTCTCAAAATATGTATTTAAAAAAAACAACACAAACCACAGGAACAATTTGTTCCAATCTGCTTCTGCAAGTTGTTAAGGGGGAAGCTCAGCTGTTGCTGCCCTAATGGGCTTTATGCAAAGAGCTTCCTGCCAAGAACTGCCACAGAGCTCCAGCCTTTGCCTTTGCTCAGGCTTCCTGTGGGTCTTGAAATAAATGGAGTTGATCTACATGATCTGGAGAAAAGCATACCAGAGGATGCAAAAGCAATAGATTCCAAGACTGGAAAACCTTGATGCTCAGCTATGCAAAAGTGGACTTGGCCCCTATTTGTGAATAGGAGATGCTACAGAGAAGCCCCGAGGATCAGAGTATGAATGGAAAGGGTACACAACAAATAGGGTACACAACAGATATGGAGTCAATTAACAGGATGGGAAAGCAGCAAGTTCTGTAGATTCCTTCAGTACTGTCTTTTGACCTCGATGTAAAGATGGCAAAGACAGAAAAGAAAGAAAGCAAATATGGTTGTGGTGAGGTTTCATGTGAGAACCAAGCCTGTGTGAAACCTCACACAAAAACATGTTTGCCTGCTGCAATTTTTTCTCTAATGGAGACCTGTGACGTGACATAGGAACCCATATATGACTATTGGAAAACAGCCTTGCCATTTGGCTAAATCTTGTTAAAAGAAAACTTCTGCTTAAGAGAAGCCTTGGCATGATAACATACGGTTATATGGAGGAAAGAAAAGGATTAGATTTTGCATGAATTTACAGCAAAGAAATTCTGGAGAGCCCAAGATATTAGCGTCGATGTTTTCCCACAGGCAGGGTACTCAACTAACAGGTTTCAGTCTAAGACCAGTCCATGGATAAGTTTTGCCTGAGCCTCAGTGGGACACATAAAGTATGTTGCTTCATGAATTTCTGCTGAAGATCCTCTATTTTTACAATTCTTCCACTGAGTAGCTGCTATCACTGCCAGTGGGCCTCACCTGGCTGTCTCACTGGAGCCAGAGCTGTACACTGCTTCTTTGTAGAGCAGGCCTTAGTAAAATTATGTGGTAACAGTTAATTTAGTATCTCTTTTCTAGGAGAACAGCAAGATATGGAAACAGGTCCATATTGGAGGGTAGTCTGCTCAATATCAGCAAATAAACACTGCATTCATTATCTTTCGGGCACCCAAAAGTGGACCTTAAAATCTTCCTTCAGAGGCAGACACATATAACCACCTTCTAAAGATCTCAGCTAACCACTACTGCTCTGGGAAACACAAGGGCTGGGAGGCAGATGTGCACTCTTGGAATCCCACTGTGACTTGGATTTCTGTATCCAGTTACTGTCTCAACAAAGACATTTGTAAAATGAAGCTGTCTTCACCCTCCCCCTTCTCTCTTGCTGCATTACTGGTATCTATTTTTGGTTGTGTTTTTATAAGTGTTACACTTAGAACATTTTGCTGTGTTCTTTGCCACAGTGCTTGAGAGCTGCACTCAGGATGCAGGCAGTGTGTACCTGACTTCTTTTACAGAAAGCTGGAATCAGAGAGGGTTCTCCTTAACTTACAAATTCCAGTCTTTTAAGTCTAAGTAAACTGAGTAAAAGCAGGGGAGAAAACCCCTGCTGATCTGGATGCTTTTGAGTGCTCTGTTGTAGATACCATCTATTATATTGCTTTATTTATTCTAATCCAGTTAAAATGCTAACATTCCTACCCACCTATGCACGTGTATATGTACATAGATCTATTTCCATTGGTATAATACCAAAGATTTAGACTAACAACTGTTCCTGAACAGAAACAGTCTGTAATACTTCAGTTCCGGTACAATAGCATTTACAGTACAGACGGAATACATGTATTACTATTTTATAAGGCAAATCACACCCTTATTCAATCAGTTTTACATACAGAAAACCTCCATGCAAACAAAGCCCAAGAAGCAGAATGCAGCTGAGGAAACCCCTGCTTGCCTGCCCCTCCGCCACCCTGGGATTTGCTGCTGGCTGTGATGAGGTGTGGGATGCCCTCTAGTGATGCAACGTTCCCATCTTTGGAAATACATTTTTGCTTCCCGCATGGCTTTTGAGGTCTCTGGACAAAACAGCAGCTTGTGGTCTAAGCAAAGCAAAGCAGTTAAAAGCATTAGTGATAATACCACCACATCCTCAGCCTTGGGAGAAAGGCACTACACACATGTCACTTGGCTGTTGCAAGTCCTGCTTTTCTGACAGGACTGTGTGGACCGGGGCTGGCAGGCTGCAGAAGAAGCCTTACATGGACCGCCTCTGTCAGAAGCAATATTTCTGTGACAACTACTTAGCAGGAGAAAGGGAGACTGAGGGAAGGTTGGCCTGAGTCCTCTTAACCTTTGGTTATGGACTGTCTCCAGCAGAATGTCTTGTCTGTGAGGGTGGATTTTAAAGACGGGCCTCTATGGGCAAGAATGTAAGAGCAGAAGGATTAGGTACAGGTAAGAAGGCTGTAGACAATACTACAAGAGAGAGGAAGCAGTGATCCAGTGCTTGAGTGGTCAGTGGGGCACAGGCTCTAACTTCAAATCAGTCTTTAGAGAATATATGTACACAAGGCTGTAATTTCTATTTGTTTATCCACGTCTCTAAATTCCATTAGACAGGTGATTGATATTTACACGGACTGAACATAGAGGACTTAGCTCATGTTGAAACCTATTTTCCTAGTTCTCATGAACCCCATGATCAGACCCTCCACCTAAGTCTGGAAAAGCAGGAGCAATTAGGACAAGCCTCTCATCATTCTGCTGGCACAGAATGCAAGCAACATTGATATATAATGGAAAGCGAGTATGAAGCATACTCGAGAGACTTTCTGCAACATACTGACATCTGTGAGGATGCTGTTGTTTCCCAACAGCTAAGCAGGTATTCTTCAACAGACTCCCCTAAGGATACTAAGGCACTTCCAAACTGAGCTGCTGTTGTCAGTACCAACTTTAGTAAATCCTAATTTCTTGTAATTGTTAAGGATCACAGGGTACTTGCCATACTGGAAGTGTGGTAAACCTGGCCAAATTAGAGGTAGTGTACCTGTCTTCATTTTCAGCTAAATACTTTCTTTTCAAGAGGTTTTAGAACAGCTTAGAAGTGCCTGGACCAAGGGGGATGGAGTGTGCCCTTGTATGACTGGATCAGCTCCATCGCAATTATTCGATTCCACAAGAGGTCACTAACAATCTGTGCCCTGCGCCTCTGCCAGGATGCAGCAGAGAGGGGCCGCTGTCTTCTCTTTGGCACCAGAAGAAGCATCATTATGCCAGACACAAAACAGAAGATCACTTCCTGAAAGGCAAGCTACAGCCAAGTGTCCAGCTGCACTGCCTTCAAAATATATGAAAAACATGTAGCGTTAGAAAAGCACTGTGGAAGATGGCAATTAAAGCTCATCTTACACACTAACTAGGATTAAGTCAGTTTTAAGATACTACAGCCAAAGGAGGTATGTACGCACAGACTTGCATTGAAATAACTGTCAGAATAAATCAAAACAGGTTTTTGTTAATTTAGTTCAAGGTGTAAGTAGAAAAGCCATTGCTTTTGAAAGCACAGTAGAAGAAACAAATTGAACTTGCCTCCAAGTAAGATAAGTGGTAAATATTTTGATGTGCTCAAGATCCCACTAAACTAGGAGATCTGAAATCCATCAGGTAAACTCTCTTACATCATACAAATAATAGCAAAAGACTTGGTGACATTCATCATTTTCTTCTAAAACGTCAAACAAGAGTGCAAGACTGATAGCCCGGCAATGCTGCTGCTGCTGTCAGCAATTCATTTAATCAATGGAGATGTTAATTCTAATAATGTCATGGACTCCACTTAATTTTGATTACATCATTGCTTTTTCTCAGTCAAAATGTAAATGGCTCAGGTTTACAAAGATGTGCTTTGTATTTGATATTATCTTTCTCCATCTTGAATCTTCTTCTCTGCCACTTACACTTTTGCTTAGCTTATATATTATTTGGCTGAGATTTGAAAAGCTAAAGCCCCATCTGCTCTGATACTGAAGATCCAACAGGACATTTAATTTTGAATAGCTACTTGCCCCAAATTCTTGATTAAGATTCTGCCCATGGACAACATTCATAGCATACTAGTTTCATTATCACCTTCTTTCCCCTAGACATTGGTGCATTTCAGTGACACTATCAAATATGATATACTGCTATTCTTGACACATCTTCTATGCCTGTTCTTTCAGGTCTTTCAGATCCTCTACCATTTACATAGCTTCCTTACTTTAACACCAATAATCCAAGCTAAACTACAGGGCAAGCCAATACAGAAAATAGCTCCAGACCTTGTATAATAAGAAAAAATAAATTATTTGGTATCTTACAGTTCAGCAGCTTATATGAAAGCAAATAAAACTGTTCCTCTTTATTTGAAGCATAGTAGGCAATTCCTTTCAGGAGACAAGTCACAAGTTATTGCTAGTGAAATGGTAACTCTTCTTTAAGGGTCAGCAGCTCTTTTAGGGCCCTTTCCATCTTGCTCCACCCTCCATGAAATGGATTTTAAACCAGAAGATATAAAAATCCAATAATTTGTCTTGCTTGCATAAGCAAAATTATCCTCCAACATAAACACACGGATATGTTAAATACAAGTTGAATGTGGCCGGAAGGGATGACAAAGAAAGAAAGAATTAGAATAAGAGCAAGTGGAAAAATGGGAAACTAGCAAATATAACTTAAAATAGCTCCTGTGGTGATTGCAGAGCTTGAAAACCACTTGAATACAGCCAGAATGTTTAGCACCTCTGAAGAAGCAATCTTGTGAAATCCAGGTCTGGCAGTTTTTTAATAGCAGATTGCTGAGTTTTTTAAGTATCAGTCCAGTAATAAAGAGTCTAGTTGTTTTATATAGGAGCAGATTAAGAGCATTTCCACACTTCCTGCTTTTCTTTTAAAGCCAGAAGAATGACAACACTTCCAAAAACAGGTGCTAATGCAACAACCTTCCTAGATTTCACTTGGACTTAAAAATCTATAACTGTTTATGTTAATATTATGTTAATAATTTCTCAGTTTTTCTAAAGACACATAAAATATATATGTGATTTCCCAACACACATGAATGTGTGGAAACGGTTCCAAGGCTGAAATTCTGTATAATTGCCTTTGCGGCAGAGTTCATCCTTCTTAGTCGGGTACTATAACTAATTTATTACATGTGTTTTATGTCTGAGCTTATCAGCACTTAATTATATCCTAGAGAACCGACTCATCTGTCCTGACAAACTACTGCTCTCTATGTTGCTGTTCTTATTAGGACATGGAACACTTGTAGCTTAACATTATATAACCAGTAATGCAACAGCAAATCAGCTCAGGATGGACTGCAGCCTCCTGGAAGTTAGAGCTGTGCCATCCAAATGGAGCATGAGGTTTGGTTTCTGCAGCCACCTTCAGCATTCCTTAATAACACTGGCAGCTGGGACCTGAACCTTCAGTTCAGGCAACCGCTCAGCCAGCCAGGCAAACTTACCCCCCCAACCATCAAGCTGGAAACTGTATTCACGCAAATGCTTACACACATAGGCTCTCATGTTTAAAACATTCAGGCTTACCAAAATTAATGTAGTTTAAGGCCAGTATATACCTTTAAGCAGCTTTATCTGACCTTTTAAAATCAGACAGTTGTATCTCAGCCACTTGCCTTATATTTGATCCTAGTAACTTGCATTTGGCTAAAGCACATCTTTCCAGAAAGGCTGGTAGCTTATAGATTCATAACAAAGTGTCAGCTTTGGGATCTTGAGAATCAGTACAAGGTAACTTCATTTGAATAATGTTAAATTTTCAGCGGCTGCAACAATGCAGTTTAAAACATATGTGTCATTTTGCACAGTTACTCTGATTTGGTTTGTATAAGCTTTTCAACAGTAACTATTTCACTTCACTTTTGGCACAGTTTTTTACTATGCATAGAGATAGGGTCAATCTGTTCATTACAAATGATTCAGTTTAAATTAGACACAGTAAAGCACTCAGTCCAGGGCAGGACTACTTAAATTATTAATTGCTAAATATATTTTCTCACTTTCACACTTTTTTAAAAACATTTAGTAATTCATATTTTAACAATGTGATGCCACCGCTACTATGGACACCTCACCTTCCCATTTTCATAATAAACAGACCCATCCTTTGCTCAAAGAGCTGCTCCCTGTAATGCCACATTTTCCGTGCCCCTCTCTTCTGTGGAAGCAGCAAGGTTGTGGGGAGGATCTGTCTGTTTGGGTTTGGATGTTGTGACTGACTGGGAAAAAAAGAAGTGGGCAGTCCTCCGTTGTGTGAAATTCTCTAGGCAGGCCACATACATGCAGGAGCAGACATAGGAATACGCTTTGTCACATAAACTTCTGCACATACAGCAGCACTGAAACTTTGAATAGCTCACACAGCCTGGAAGTAGCTTAGAGAAAGCATTTCTGGGTAGTTTAACGTCTACGCCAATAAAGCCATTGGCTGAGCTGGTGTTTTTAATGCTTTGTGTGCCTTGGAACACACTTTTACTATATGCAGTAGTGTATCTTTGAAGGCAGCAAAGCTTTTGGATTGGCACAGTTATAGTGCTGGATGAATTGTAACATCCTGGAAAATCCCTTTTAAATGCCAGACTAGGACTTGGAACATATCCAAGCATTTGCAGCAGGCACAGCAAAACAGCTTTCGGAATTTAGCCTCCGTACTATGCAGACACTTAAAATGGTATAGACATGTTCAGTAAAGCTAAGAGCACTTGAAGTCAAGCAGCATAAAATAACCCAGGACACTGGATTAACTGGTGTTAAGATTTTGTATGGGGAAATTATGTGCTTGCCTGCTGGGTGAGCAAGGGAGGTGAAGATTGCTTAGGAAGCTAAGCCTCAGTTTCATAATAAACACACTTACAGCAATATCAATTCTTCTGCAGTGGCTGGGTAGGGATTTCTGGAGGAAGACTTTTTAACTAGGAGAAGTTCCAGCTGTTTGCAGGGACTAGTGGTCTGAACATCCCAAGTGCTAATTGATAATGAGAGCAGATCTCATTCCACAATGTGCTACCTCTCCTGCTAGGGAGAGAGACCTCCTTTCTGGCTGCAGGCAGCTGGCTGCTCAACAGAGAAGCTGTTTCAGCTTCAGGCTGCCAGCTGGTAGGAAACTTTTGGATGATGCCCTGCCATCAGCTATGGCCTAGGCAGGAACCCCTACAGCAATGAACTCATTCGGGATCTTCCCCAAAATCAGTATGCCTGTAGCTAAACCTACAGATCTCCAGATCCCTAAACCACATCTGGCTAGCTATAAGTTGCTCATTTTCTTTCAGGTGAAGAGCAGCTATAAAACTTCTAGCCAAGTCCCTCAATTACCTTTCCAAAGTCAGCTTGTTTACAGAAATTAAAATTAATCCCATTTTATATTATATTTCTGGGTCCTGCAAATCAATGGTCAAGCTGTGGGCATTGCAAAGCAAGCTCAGTTTTTGTTAAGAATAGCTGTATTATATACCTTTAAAGCAGTCATTGCCCTAGGAATGCCTCACCCTTGCTGTTACGTATTGTGTTATATCATCATTAGCTAGCTCAATGCTTTAAAGGGATATTGTCTGGAATGCTTGGGCAACACTGGCAGGTTTCATTAGTGTCCTGCTCGCTATTTTTTATAAGTATTTCCGAATCTCAGTGTTTGAGGAATTGTCTTTCTAAGTGCTGAAGTATGGATTTATAACAAACAGTGAGTCTGAATTTGTAGGACTATTACTGCCATGCTTATTGCAAGGTGAGTTTAGCGATAAGAATGTGTGCTCTGGTTTAAGACTCCTTCCTGATCTTCTAATGTCACCTTTATTTGATGTTCATCTTTGTAAGATGAAACAATATTAAAGCGTATCCATGTCTTTTACTTTTCTTTCCACCATCTACTCCTCGACAGCAGTATCTTTAGGCACATGCCAATCACTTCTCATGGGTTCCTTTTTGTGACCTAAGGTAGTCATTACAGATCATTTTCCAAATGATCATAGAAAAATTTGCATTTCTTCTCTTCTTTGATTAGACAAAGAAATGCTAGAGAGGCATGGAAATATTTCAGAGTCTGCTTCGCTAGATGGCATAGATCACAGCTGTCTGGTGATTTGAGCCCTTCCCATGCTTACAACTTTAGTATAGCTCAGTGCCTGTTGCCCTGGGGCACTGTTACCACTGTTCATCTGAGATACTACCGAAAAAGAAACTGCTTTAAGGCAGGGTGGCACAAACTAACGGAAATGAAGAAGCCACAAACTCTTTTACAGAGTTTTGAGAGCTCTGCTTAAATATTTATTCACAAGAAGTAGATCACAAGTTATGAAGCCTTAGTGGTTTGTGATATTGGTACACAAATACATTTTTTGAAACATTTCATCAGCCATGACAAAGTAACTTAAGAATAACACTACAGAAAAAAAAAGGAAGTTATGGAAATGAAAGGACAACTTCTGTGCTCACTAGAAATTTTATATAAACTGTCTATGGAACATCCAGTATGTTGTAAGTTTGTATTTAATGCAGTGTTAACTGATACAGGCTTGCATCTTGTGCAATTCTCATGTCCCTAAAAGGTTAAAATGCCAGGGTTTCAGCAGCATGTAAGGGAAAAAGAGAAAAGCAAGCATGGATATGAGAGTGTGGATGAGCAACTGATGACAAATTGAGCAACATAAACCATTTTTTTTACTGTGTTCTAAGAAATTGAAAGTTCAGAGTCATCATCTCACCAGGAACAAATCTGTTTTTCCCCAGCTCCTGGGAAAGCTGCTTCTCCTATATAATTCTAGAACAGCTGTATGCCACTGGGGTGGTGAGATTCTATGATCCTATAAAGGTGACGCCCAGCAGCTGAAGCATAACATCAGCCATGTTGAATAGGAGGAAGAGACCTTGAGCTCTGCTAGTGAACCTGGGAAATCAACACAGCGAGGCAGTAAGATGCTGTGTCGGTAGATAAATGGCTGCTTTTTATACACAAGGCAGGAACTGAAGGTCACAAATGCACATGTCAAACCTCCGTTTGTTGTGATACATCCTTTTGCCCACTGGAAACTTAAATTTTTGTGGCATTTATAGCTACTTAGGTGCCAAAAGCACCGGTAATGTAAAAGATGAGATAGTAGGCAGAGAAATGTGCTCTGATACACAGGTTGAGTAAGACAGAGGCAACCCCCAAACTTATGGGAAACCATAGGTCACGGAAGATGAAAATGAACACTTGATGTGGCAATATGGTACCCACTTGTTCTCTTTCACCCTGTCCCACGTACGATGCTCCTAGGTGTCCTAACTGTTTTGCTACAATTTCTGCTCATTGGGTAGACATCTTTTTGAATTAAATATTTACACAGAATGCTCAATATTTCCTTAGAGGATATGGGAAGCTTGAAGTCCATCAGCATACTACATAGCAAATGTCTAGATTGTTTTTGCCTGCATGTAGTACTTGACACATAGCCAAATGAAATTTCATCTACTGTAACAATGATTGTCCCAGTGATTCACTTATCTTAGCATGGACTTCACAAGCTCCACAGCTTTTATCCACAAATCTTGAAAGATTATGGTCTATTTTTTTCCAGGTCATCAAAAAATTTAAGATGTCAATCTCAACAGCAAACCCTAGAATGCTCAATTATTATTTTTGTTTCAGTGCAAGACAGAGTCATTCCTAACAATTATTTTCCTTATTACTACATTTTTTGTGGAAAGCACAGATTTAACCTCCTGTTCTAAGTGCTATCATATAGGTGTTATCTCTGTGTCAAAACAGTGAAGATTCCAGACAATAAATAAATTAGTATTACAGAGTCGTCCTCACTATTTGTTGTTGTTCTGGCTCCAAGAGGTCATCTGAAGATGTGTTCACAAAAAATTACTGCTGGTCGAACTTGGAAATCATTCAATGAAAAGAAAACCGTGATAAACTGGGATTTTTATCTAGCAATGGAGGGTTAGCATGAAATTTTCTATGGAAAATAATATATTGAGTGGTCTGCTGTAGCATTCTTACACCAGAGTGTCTTTGTTGGCTGTGGTTAGAAATAGGATGTTTGCAATTGTTTATGTGACATAAAAAACTCTAAACAACTCTGAGTGAATGCTTAGTGTTCCCTCTGAAACTTGTAAGAGAGCCCTGAACTGAATGTCTGCTGGGGTCAGCCCATGCTGCAAAGTCAGAATTGTGGACCTAGTTGGCCATGGAAGAGACAACCTTCCAGACTGGTAGACTCTCTTGGTTTTATGCCACTATGCAGCCAGTTGAAAAAGTTACTTTATGGAGTTTGGGGCTTTAACTGAAAGCATTTACTTTTGAAGTAACATAAAAGAAAGCCTCCAGAGTTTTTCCCCTTTCCCTCCAAGAGGATTTTGAGGTCTTGACTAGCATATACAAACAAAAGATGATTGATGAGAATATTCATCCTCTGCTGCTTGTTTCATTTACTAAGCACTTGGGAAGCAGAGAAAAAAAATGTTAACCAAAACCAATTCCTAATATTTCATGTGCGAGAGAGGAAAAATTTTCTGTACAATGCTCTGATAGTCTTATAAAAATGTTATATCTGGAAAATAACAGCAGCTCTTTGGGAAAGGGATTTGTTGTTGAGATGACTGACTTCCCAAATCCTTCCTCAGAGTTCATGATTCATATCTGTGAGCCCTTAGTCAGAAACTGAAGACATTCAGACAACTCATTACGTTACTAGCACACTACTAGCAGGATATTACAAAGGTGTTTCACAGAGCACTCTTGGCCTGTTGATGGCAGAGGTTAGCACATGCTGACAGACAGTACTTCACTTCTCTTTCTTCACATCACTAAGAAAGAGATTCCCACTGGGAAACTCTTAATACCTGATGCCATGAAGACAACAGTAAATGGTCAATTTTTATAATCAAAAAATCAATTTAATTCTCTTATACTCCATCATCCTAAGCTGCCAATGCTACCCCATGCACAGGTACTCTACAACTTCCCATTCACACAGAACAACAGCACCTAAGGTACAGTTTTTGCTGATGGACAGAGTTAACTACCTCAGCAATGGGATAAAATTAAAATTTATTTATGCCAAATACTATGTCATTCTGAAAGATGCAATCCCATTTATTCTTACTGCACTGGCAGCCAAGCTCCAGCTGCCTCAGATGGAGCAGATTAGTTTTGATGCATTCCTCCTCTCTGAATGTCATTCACTGACCACGGCTCTGCAGTCCAAAAGCTTCACTTGTAACTCTATCAAGTGTCAGAAACTATCTTATTTATTAAAACTCATTCTACATTTAAGATTGGTGATAGCTTAAAGAGTAGGGTTATATGTTACAAGGTCAAAGAGAGTCATAAAACAATACAATAGATGAGGCTGGCTGTGCTCATCTTGAATCATGTGTCACTGGGGAGAAAGTGTCCCCCAGAAGGGAAGAGCAAACCAAGTGTACGGAAGACAGAATTGGAAAGACCACCGCAAAACAAGCATATTCCATTTTCCCTTTAGAGGCCTCCCATCTGGAACAGTACAGGGAAGAGGAACAGTTCATATTGTTTGTGGCCCATAGCTAGCAGTAGTCTGCCATCTGCTGATCTACACAGCTGTGTTTATAGCCTTCAAGGTAAAGCAGTCATCCATCTTTTCTCACAGCCTGCTCTTATTTCAGTGTACGCTAGTACATGAGAATATGAAATGCAGTGTCTACTCATCTATGCTACAGTCAAGCAAAAGCCAAAGCCAAAACCACAGGATATCAAAGTGCAGCTGACCATTACATTAAGATGCTTGGATCGCTGTCAAAAAGCTGTTCCCTAGGCTTACAGCTTTGAATCATGACCAAAAAAAAAAAAAAAAAAAAAAGACAGTTTACCCTAAAGTAGCTTCCTGCAACCAACAGAAAGTGGTTCTTGATATAGGCCAGCAAACTGCTGCCTTTCTGAGTACTGCTCAAGCTGCCAAGGAGTTCCATAATCTAGCACAGTTAACCATCTTCCTATGCAGGCAGTCCCTATATTTGCGATGCACAATTATTTACTTCCCTCTGCTTAGAGCTTGCATTCTTCCAGCAACTCTTCCCGTGCATGAGTACTGACAGAGCATGTGGTAACTCCTTTCGCTGCATGTGGCCAGCTGTACAATTCCATTATGCAAATGACATTGCTGATAATTAAAAGCGTTTATCAAGTAACCACAGAGGAACAGGGCTCTCCTCCATGACCAAGCTGCACTATGCATCGTTGTGGGACTATATAATGTGCCTACCTGTTATCTTTGCTACAACTGTTTTAGTAGTTATCCAAGACACTGGCTTACAGTCAGATTTTTCTAAAATATGACTGAATTTCATAGAATGTTGACAAAATAAAGGGGTTTGGCATTTGCAATTTGGCATTTAACATCTGGAAATCAGCTTTCAAAATCCAGCCTATTTCTCCCTCCTTTTCTAAAGAAATTCACTTCTTAAAGATGAGAGCTTCAGCTAGAAAAACAGAACAATACACCTGTCCAGGTCATATGTAGGAAAGAAGGTTCTATGGGACCTATGGTAACGTTGGTGTTTTCTCAGATCTCTTTCAAGAAAAAGACAAAATCCCACAGAAAATCATAAATCAAGATGGCTTTTGAGTATCCACCAACAATGTAAAGTTTAAAAGGAAGGGAGAATAGAATGAAGTACTAAAACTCTGAAACTGACTTACACAAGGGAATATATCATCACAGATTTTTTACTCACAACCAGTTTCTATAAATTGAAATCAAGGGCAAAATGATGTGGAATTGATCTGAAAGCAAAAATTGGAGAGAAAACAAAAATGGGAGCGAGTTCAGAAATTTTAGAGCGAAGAAAAAGCATGTCAACAAGCAGAGAAGTCCTGAGAGAGGGGGACCAGCTGGGGAGACTGGAAAACTTGTATCCCATTTGTCCACATTGCTTGTGCAGACTAAGCAGCAACACCATTCATTCTACCGAGTGACTTAATCTTATACTTGAGTAACCAGATACCTGTGGAAGGAGATGATGTTTTGCTTTACGTATCTATGAAGAACTAATTCCCATTTCTTTGATTAGCCCTAAGGTTCCAGCTGGGATTTGACCAGCTGTTTTCTTGGGAATAAAACTCTAACCTACCAAATGACTGTCAAGCACACCAAAAAGGCATCAGAGTGTAAAACCTATTATTTGTGACTCAGACTGCATTTAAGCTGGCAACTCTGAAGTTCATCAAAATTATTTTCTCAAAAACTTAAAAAGAAAAATCAAAAATCAACAGCTTGCCAAAACCAAAACAAATTTAGTAATGCTTTTGGTGACCCTGATAACTTTCTCAAGAAAAAGTTATGGTCAATATTTTTCAGATATCCTGTCTCACAGTCGCTAGCACTTTAAAAATAACAAAGATGTAGAATTGATTTTTATTGTAACAAAGTTACTTTACTTCTTTCTTGCTACGCATACGATACGCTATTTCCTATATTCATTTTGAATTTTTTAGTGACAACAATAAATAAGTGGGAACCAGCCAGGAACAGATTTAGAAAGAAATTAGGAAAACGTCCCCTAACCATCAGACAGCTGAGGTTCTCTAACAGCTCTTAGTTCTGCAATGATGACAAAATGGCACAACTGTCTGTTAGAATGTTAGTAAATTTACTGTATGTCCTTGACATCAAGTGCCTGAACTTGATGACATGGGTTCACATGCCTAAAGCAAAAAACACCTGATGATTCTTCTTTACAGCCACACCATGGGTCTGGTATTTGATCCTAGGCAAGGCACTTTTGTATGATTCCCTGTTTCATAGGCATCTTGGAGACCTTCATTGCATAATATTATAAAGCAGGCTAGGACTCCTCAAGTATAAGAAATGTGCGAGAAAACCACAATTACTGACACATATTAAGACCATTGACTAGTGCTGACAGTTGTTAATTGCCACCTCTGTCATTTTTTCTCTCCCACTAGAAAACATGGTCCTCAACAGAATTTAGTCAGAAATTATTTAATAATATTTTGAGGGGGGTGAGAGAGAGAGGAAAAGGTGACAGAAAACGTTGCAGTCACTTGCAACTGTTACAATGTGTCTTGCTGGCAGCTTCATTTGGAGGAAAAATATAATCTCCAGTAAAAGTGATTTATCACAGTGACACATCTCAATGCAGAGCTCAGCAAGAGCCACTTAATACACACACAAAAATGAGAATAAGAAGCAGAACACAGAAGAGAATAAAAAACCTGCATTCCTGATACTTTCAGAAATGACAGTTGTCTTCTCCTCCATTCCCAACAAAAAAGGTAGCTTTCTCACCAGGGTCCCAATCCAATCCTCTGTCAATTGCACATTATCCTTTTAACTGAATCTTTTTCATTGAAAAGGACTTCTTTTACATTTTTTTTTTTAACTTACTCTGAATAAAAAACAAACATATCATGTAAAACTTTGAAGAAAAAAAAAATCAAATATTCTAAAAGTTTAGGTTTCTAATTAAATCGAAATGGAAACATCTGGCTACCATTTTTCCCCCCAGAAATTAATACTTTTAAACTGAAACTGACTTCTTCTTTTAGCATTTTCATTTCATCAGAAAGTAATTTTCTTTGGGGAAAAAAGGACAGAAAGCTTTTGATGATACATTTTAACATAAAGCAAATGAATTAGTAAGTCCTTATGAACTTCCTGGCTAACACTGTATTTGTCATGATAGCAATAACAGAATTTTGGTCTGCCTGTTCTAGAAATGCAAGCTCTGCTCTCCCATGTAACAGCCAGTTTTCACGAGGTGTTAGCAGAGAAGGACCAGACTCAGCTGAAGAGGTCTGACGGCATGCAGAAGGCTGAGGCACGCATACCTGCAGCTCTGCAATCCTTCACACACTATCTTCTGGTCACACTAGTCACGCTGTTCCTGTCTAAAGGCAGTAAGGGTAAGGATGTACAACAGTTACTAACTTTTCCTCTTCTCAGCACCTAACACTTGGACAGAAAGTACAATCTTTCCTTATGACATTGTCCAGGCTAACAAAAGATGATATTCCCAGTTTAGAGGGTGCCACAGTATATATCTCCTGATTCTGTGACCTGCTCAGTGCACAGACAGGACTGTTAAGAGTGCTAAAATGAACTAGAAGTGTGAGATAAAAACATACTCACAGCTCCTTTCCCCTCTGTGAAGGAGTTCATTAAAATATTTTTCAATGCAAGATGAAAACTGGCCAGATGACAACTCAGATTTAAGTCATCAGATACCGTCAAGGTTTCTTAAGAGGAAAAAACCACAGGTGTAGCACTTATAAGCTCAGCATCTTGCCAGCAAGAAGATTCACTAGTATCCAACTATCTGCTAAAGAATGGCTCCATTCACTCACCTGCAGCATAATCCTTACAAGGCCAGCTATTCAGCCTTGTGCCCTAAGCAAAATCCTACTAAGGAAGACAGTTTCACTTGGCATTGGTTTCTATGGGTATCAGTGCATCTTGCTTTTAAATTAGCTCAGGTGTGGTTTAAACAGTAGAAATAAAGGATGTTGTGGAATTTTAGAAAGCCTGAGGACACAGTTCCCTTCAGATATCAAATTTACAGATGTTATATTTGACAGCATTTCCTAAAAAAGAATTCCTCAGTAGGCACAAACTCTGTCACTAGTTGCATTGGGATAAAATTACAGTAATTCCACTACCTTAAAAGTTCTCCTCAATTTAAATCACCGCAAAGACAGAGATTTATGTAGCTTGGTTCCAAATTTTCTTCTATCAAAACAAGCTGCAGAAAGAATAAAAATAGTAGCAAAGCTATACAGTGAACACTGTCTACTACTCTACAGAGTACCCTAGTATAAAACAACAGAACCAGCAACAACCAATTGCAAAGCAGCAGAGTTTGTGGGAATTAAGTAAAACAAAGCACACAGATTAAACAAGGAAATTGGTGAAGAGTCAGAAAAAGCTGCTTTTTGAATACTGCATAGTAAATAGAGTAATACAAATTTATTTCCTCAAACAAATCATAAGTGACCAACAGCAAAATAAAGATCAATGAAGACCTTAATGGTAAGCAACTGAAAACTACTGCAGTTGTATCTTTGCAGCCTTGTATACAAAAGAATTGCCCAACAGATGCAAAAATAAACAAACCAGCAAATGATTAAACAGCTCCCTGGCTGGGCTTTGTCTGCCAAATCTCTGCCTGGAGAGGACTTTTATGTCCATGTAATGAACCCTCAAAATTATGGACTTACAAAGGAAACAGCTGCTTAACCGTAATGGTAATTACCGTGGTCAGATTGCAGAGCACCCAACCTTGAGGCTGTGGCTCAAGGCACCCATCTTGTGCAACACGCAATGACACAGATATGGAACTGAATTAGTGTCATTGCACAGAGCTTGTAGCTGACTCATTCATATTGTTTGTCACAAGACAAGTTGGGGAACAGGATGAAGCAGTGTCTTCAGCTGTGTAGCAGGTCCTCCCAGGAACAGTTACAGGCTGGGAGTGTGCTTGATATAGGCCAGGTGGCACCATCGTAATGTGGTGTGGGATGTCAGAAGTGACCCGTTATGGCCCAGCTCATAGATCCTACAGCCTGTGGCAATTTTTAGCCCACATTGAGAGCTAGTGAGGGCTAAGTTCTTCTCCCACTGCCCTCTGAAGTTCACCCAAAAGCCACACTGAGAAACCATCTTAGGCTCCAAAAGCAGAGAGGTACTCCCCAATACCTGCAGCATTAAGGCTGAAATTATCATTGCATTTCTGTCATCCCAACAACCTATGGACCTTGAAGCAACTGTGGGTGCCCTGCTGCTCTTCTCACTGATGAATCCCACTGATCTCCACAGAAGGCAATGCAGGCCCATCTGCTTCAGTAGCACTGGGGTTATTTAGAGAGCGAGCGGAGTGTGTCCTGTCCTGTCATAACTACAATTTGTCTTTCTCCAGCAAGCACTATAGTTGGGGCAAACTTAGATAAAAACTAGTCGAGTGTCTTTCTCATGGTCATCTGGCAACTTGGGAGTGGTCAAGCCTAGAAAGTACAAAATCCTGACTCTCATTTTTCTGTTCTAGCTACCAGAAAAAAGCTGCTTCGTACAAGTTCTATTTTCCGTACTTATCTTGATTGCCTATATAAGTATGAATAGTTACAAAAACAACACTCCCTAGATTCTTCTTATGCTCAAGTTATCCAAATAGATGGAGGCTGAGACTCCCATTACCACAGATCCTGCCCAAAGTGGTGGAAGCCACCGAACTGCAATGGACAAGTGCTCTGGCTTGCACAGAAGTTATCATTCTGATACATACATACTTGAAATAAAAATCACCAACTATTTATTCACCAGCTGACAAAGGGTACCACTTGCTAACAATATCTGCCCTATAATTCCATACTGGCACAACCATTTTTGGCTCAGTGATCTGCAGTGTTAACTGCATAGCACCACATATGAAGGGCATCCACAGTGCTCAGAAACATTATCTGTAAACTGTTTGTTCCAGTTAAAAGAGTACTCAGGCTGTAAAAGTTGCTACAATACTCATGTGCACAATAGGTTGCTTTTAAACGTTGCATCTGCCAAATACATTTTCTGACAGAAAGTGATTGCTGATATGATACTAGATAATTTCTGTATGAATGAAGTTAAGCATGGCTTGTAAGAGATCAGGACCGCAGTATTTCAAGAAGCAAACAGATTAGAGACAAGTGACAAGGCTGATCTCTGCAGCTGCAATTAACTGTCTTTCCTTCAGTCTCTCCTGAACAGGTCTAAGAAGGGCTACGTTTTCCTCCTGCTGATGAAGGCTGATTAGCAGTCAGGTGGGGAGAGGCTCTGGGGATGGCATGACACATTAATTAAATCACTTCTACCAGCTAAGTGATGACACTTTGATTTATAGCAGAGCTCATTCAACTAGACACTGGCATTTCCTGGGCACCTAGATGAGGAAAAAGCCAAGCTGGGAAGCAGGTGGGAAAAGAGGGGATGTACACGTAAAGGAAAAAGAACCAACTGTGAAGTAAATACCTGTAGCTGATAGAGACTATTTTCAAAACAGTGCTTACAGGAGTGGTAGAAATAATCATGAAACATGAGCTGAAACTTATTTCATTCACATTGCTTATATAAACAGTATTTCAATTTGTCTGCATCTATAAGAAAAGCTGCTTTAGGATAGAGTCTTGTAAAACTATCTTAAATTAAAAATAATATGAATTATTTCATAAGGCACATTTCAACCTGACATACTCAGTTTGTGACAATAGACATGAGTCAGTGCTATCTTCAGGCGCAACTGCAGCAATCTCAGAAAGAGACGGTAGAAATCTCCAGAAGGCAGAGCAGGACAGCAGTGCAGCGGCCAGTTTTAGATGCTATGCCCCAGCCCGTTCCTGTTGCATCATATGACAAGACTGATGTCTCCTAAACACCGTGTTTCAATTTCTCCCTCTGCCAAAGGGCGATAATGTTATTTCACCAACCTTTGTAAAGGGTTACCTTTATCCAACTTTATCTATTTTGTTTAGGATTTTGACATTTGAAAAGGCTAACTTAAACAGTCTTCCTATTAGAAAGCTTTTCTTTTGGTGACAAGTCTACATATTCTTCCTTGTGAACTCTGTGGTCAAAACCACAAACCTGCACAAGGGAAAAAAACTTCTACACCCCAGAATCCAAAATAGATCAAAGCATGATTATCATTACAGCAATATTCCACTCCCTCTTCTGAGTCAACCATACTTTGGTAATTCTTGGATTACTTTTTTCTTTGAAAGCCTAAAGCAAGCATTTTAGAATACTTAGGGTCTAAATCATTCCCCTTACTGTACAGGACAGTGGCATTCTTTTAGTAAGACATATCTTCATATTCTTGAACGCAAAGGAGGTTGGTTTGCTCACAACATTGTGAGGTGAATTTTTTATTTATTTTTTCTACAAAAGCTCTTTAAAATACACGCACAAATGCACAACTTTAGCAAGAATCATTTTGGACCTCTTTACTCCTGGCTCACTCTAGTTTCATACATGAAGTGGTAACATTTAAGAAAAATATCAAACAATAAGGTTGATTCAGAGGATGTATTCCTTTTAGTCAATATTACTATGCTTCTAGTTAACCTGTATTGCTACAGCAGACAGTGGCCTCAGACCGAACTGAGGCCACGTCATGGTAATTGCTTGTAAGAAGATTTAACAAAAAGAGAATTCTTACTCTCTAACCTTTCACTAACAACCAAACCTCTGTCTCCCCACCCCACCCCCTGCCCCCAACCACCTCTCAGTGGTATGACTTCCCTAGCAGTGACCAGTAGCAAAATAACCGCTCTTATTGTAAATCCAAATTCTGAACAGTAAAAGATCTCATGAGCCTCTTTGCTTGGCACACGCATCATGTACATTTGTTTTATCTCATTAACTTTGCTTATCTAAATTATATTTTTTTCAGCTCAAAGCCTTGCTGTGCCTTCTATAAACAATTTCCACCTCTCTCTCAATGTTTCCTCTCATTTGTAGGTGTGATTACCGCTACACTTGATAATATCTTGCACTTTCCTAGCATACCCCCTAGGACCTCCAAGTGCTTTATGGCTGATTTATTGTGAGCGTCAAATATGAGAAACCCTTTCCAGAAGCAGCAGCAACACAGAAATTTGGGTCATAAGGGAACACTGTAGCAGACTGGTACATAGATCAGTGTTTAACCAACATCATTTGTCCCTGTTAATATTGTATAATATATTTGGAATTTTTTTTTGCATCATCAGCTCTTAGTAACAAAAGACTTTATTTAGCAGTGAATTTGGTAGGTGGCTAGGTGGGGGTGGGGAGAAAAGCTAGCTTGCTTTTACATATATCCACATGCATCTCCTTTTCATCATTAGAATAAAATTCCAGAGAGAGGTGAGCAGAGGTTTAGCTGCATGACTCTCATTAATGTTAACTTTATTTCAGTAATGAGGTGAAAGTACAATCACTGGAGCTAATATAATCAGTGATGAGACAAAAGCCTGCTGCCGTAAATACTGCTGAAGATGACATTGACAATACCGATAGGTAAGGAAAAATAGGTGTCAGTAGGAAAATGATGCAGTGAGGGTAAAGACCTTGCCTTTAGGTATAGTAGTGAAACTTAAACCTGACAGGAACTGTTGCACTGATGTGAATGCACTGACACTGGTCAAAGGACTGTCTGGCAAGATACTGAGCATGCCAGTACTCAGCTTTGCTAGTTCCTAGCAAAAACTGAGGAAGCAGGAGGCTAAGAGTCCTGTGCCCCTAAAAGTCATTTAGGAAAGATAATGAGGATTAATGTAGTAGCAAAAAAGGAATGTTGAGATAAAAGAAAACAGCAGGTGTCGAAAATCAACAGCTATTGGTGGCAGCCCCAGAAGACAATCCCAGTAATATATTGCACCAGAAAGACCTTATATAATGAAAAGTGTGAGAGCCATCGTGCCATTGCACTCCATTACTTTAGCTAATAGAATGATCTGAACAGAACAAGGCTGGGAAGAATTTTATAGTAATTAGCAAACCTGTTAGTGCCCATTTTTCTTCTGCACAACACATGAACAAAAGAAAAGCAGCCACAGCTATTAAGGGAAACTGACAGCAAGGAAATATGGGAAGAGAGACAATGAGTTGGGTACCTCTGCAGAAATAAAAATAATAATTACATTTTTTATTACAAAAAAGTATATAAGGATTTTTAGCTTAGCACTAAAAAAATACACTGCAATACTCTACTAAATACATAGCACATAATCATCCACATCCAAGTACTACTAGTAGAGAAGGAACAGAGGAAACATAATGTATACACCCACTCTATATAATTCTTGCAACATTCAGTACCTCCATAAGCAGCTCAGTATGACTTTATCCAGATCCCATAAACAGAGGGGTTTTTTTAAATCATGTGGAACTAATCCACTGCAAGCTGTTTGTACTGAATCCATTATTTTAACCTTATAGCTACAAACCCCAGTGTATTTATAATGACATGAACAAGATGTGCCCTTTTCACTTGATTTCAGTATCTTACTGACCCTTTGAAGACTGGAGCAGAATTGCTCTGAAATTGCTGATGCTCAGCAGCGAATCTAGGTGGTAAGCCCTCTTACTTTTTGCATTAAGACAAAGGGTATTTGGTTTTGCCATCCTGGCTTGCTGCATTGTCCTAGTCATTGTTATTGCAGATATCCAACTACAGCAAGAACAGCCCTGATCAATATGTCTTTGTTGTGTAGACCTGAATTAACTACATCTCACTTTCCTTTGACAGCGACACAGATCACATGCAGCTGCTGCTTCCACTATGAGAAACACGAATTCCGGAAAGCATATTCATTATCTGGCTGTTAAAAGCAACGGAGCATGCAAGCCTCACCCTGCCTGGGTTACCTGAGAAATCAACATCTCCGTTTGATTAAGTGACTGCCAGCTAGTCACCTTTTCACTCTAACCTTGATGTGGCAGGACTGTGACAAGTGCATATAGTGTAACATCACAAAATGTTTCACTGATGCTCACAAATAGATAGCTTAATTTGTTTTAATAGCCTCGTCCCTTCCAGCATTTCCACTGCAAACTGTGGTTTTGAGGACAGAATATATCAGCTCTTTATAGGGAACCTACCTGAAAGCCAGCTGGCAGGAAGCCAGGGAGAATCCCAATGAGTTTCAAAGCCCTCAGTCTTTACCCAACTTACAGCACTTAATAAATTCCAAGGGCATTCCACCCCCACTACCACAATTTTTTTTCGTTGTAGGACTTGGGATCAGAAAAGTTGACTTTATAAAAGTTAGAGCTCCTTCACAGATCTTCTGTAGCTGAGTATTACTTATGTACCAAAAAGACCCTAAATGAATTTCCATTTTATATACAGAGGCAACTAAGTCCTTACAGGGTGAAGTTTGATTTTTATTTCACTCATCTTGCAGAAATAACAGGGCTGTCTGTTGCCAAATCCCACAATGTTTTCATGGGCCTCGTACTATTTGTTGCTTTTCTTCCAGTTGCAGCTGCTAGAGTAAGGAGGCCACATAGAAACCTCAGTTTTTACACACAAAAGAAAAATGAAATCTCTACAGTTGTAGAGAGGAACTCAGAACTTTGAAACTTCATTAGTCCATCTTCAGATGATAAACAAGCACAGTTCTCACTGATTTTTAAATATATTAAGGTGTTAGAAGTGGACCTGACTTGTGATTGCTGAACACTTACAGTTAGAACTCTCAGCATTCAACACTGCTCTTTGGGTTCATCTATCACCAGTAAATCATCTCATTTCCAGCTGCAAAGCCTTTATAGATAGGAATATGTATGATAGAGGTAGAAACCAGCTTGAATTTACAAACTAGCAGGGCAGAAAAAAAGCACGTTGAACACTGAGAACTAGTCTTCCCATGTGTCACTAACCAAAGGAGGAGATCACTGTTTCTATCTTTTTTTTGGAATTACTTTTCAGCACAGGGCTGGGTTTCTATACAGCGAAATGAAGGTTCATGAGCACAACTCATGTGGGCTCATTTTGAGATAGTAACAAAATTTTAAGTAACTACTCAAAAAAAAAGTTTAACTGATGCTGGTGCTATTTTGGTATTACAACAAATTCTAAATACAAACTTTTCACAAGGAAAGATTGAGAACAGAAAGCATGTACACCTTTCTTTTTCATAAGCCATCTTTCTCCTGCAAGCCTTATCTGGATGGCAGCAAGCTAGGATATTGTAATTAGGACAAATGCTTACTTTGGCATCCTAGAGGTTTTCAGTAACTTTCAAAGAGACTTACTTTTTTGGCAACAAGAGTTCTAAATGTATGATTATCAAAGCAAAACTCATATATGTGAGATACATCTGACTAGTGAGATCCAGGTCCAAGATCTGAGTTCTTTGGGACAAATACAATGTAAATTCATACTCTGCTTCCTGGCCCAGGTGACAACACAGGTGCCAAGAAACACTATTTTCTCTCCAGAAACTTCGGATGGGTATGCTTTTTAACACACACTACAACCATGATAATACGAAATTTTGCATAAATACTCAAAGCAAAGGTGGACTGAGACACTGGAATGCTACAGCTAGCACCAGATTAAAGTGGGAGTAAAGAGAGATTGAAAAGGGGAGAAAAGAGCAGAGACACGCCCTCTTACCTCAAAAGCAAGGGGGAGTGTTACACTACCTCTCCCTACTTAAAAAAGCAACATTTCCTCTAGGAGGGAGAATTCCCACTATCCTATTCCAACCTCCAGTAGCTATAGCTGAGAGATCCACGGCAAAGCAGCGGGAGAAAAGACATAGGGGCCTGAGGAACAGGGTGGGAGGATAGGACCATAGCAGTCAGGGAGCCAAGAGATGAAAAATGAAAGCAGGTTTAGGGGTGGTGGGAGGTTAAAAAGCAGAACCACACGTTCTGTGGTGAGAGGCTGGGAAAAGGGAGGAGAACAACATGGCTCTGAGGGACTGAACCGCTCTGCTGTCCTGCACCTCACATGGCAAGCGGCCACAGCCTCTGAGTACCAGGGACACAACGGGGTAGCAGCAAGGTTAAGACTGAATTACATATTAAGATACAGCCTTGTGTGTGTTTAACAAAAAAAAAACCCACACCACAGCAGGCTCATTTGGCTGTAGTCAGTCAGGAGAAGCTTCTAAGCGAGTATCAACAAAACTACTGCTGAAACAAAGCAGCACCGACACACGTTAAGAGCAGCACCGATGTGCCTCACCACGACACCTCACTGCCAGGGCATTGCCTTACCTCATTTTTCCCTGTCAGAGCCACCGCAGCAGGGGAGAGGACGCTCCAGCTGAAGGCCACGGTCCGGACATGATTATGGAGCTCCATGAACGGCAGCAGACTGATCTGAGAGTGACGAAACCCCACCTTGTCCAAGAGCCTTGTCCCGGGGCCCGGTTCGTTGCCACAGCGGCCGCCTCAGCTCAAGGGCTCCCCTCGCCCCAGGCAGCTAATGGTGGAGGGGGGGTGTAGCGTGAGGGGAAAAAAGGCGGGAAACGGGGCAGAATGAGTAGGCGGCACAGGGGCTCACCCTGCCCCTGATGCCAGCCCCCTCAGCAAGCCTGGGCTCTGGAGAAACCCTGGCCTTGACCGTAGAGCTGCCCCTTCTCACCTCTGGAGCCCCACTCTGAGGGATGACCCTTTGTCACTGCGTTGCCAGAGCACAGCTCCCCTGCGGCATGAGGAAAGTCGCCATGATGGACCAGCACACAGCAGCAGTTGGGCTAATCTCCCCCATTTCTCCCCCTGCTGTGAGGCTCAGGGGGTTGTAATTATTATTTCAGTACAACAGTTGTCAATCAGCTTGCCCCAGTACCATGGCTATTTTCACACATCAGCACCCACGACTGCCCAGCAGGTTGAAAACCCAGGCAGCCCTCAGAGGTAAGTTTATCTCGTAGGTTTGGGTGGCTAGGCCAAAGGTGCAGGAGTAATTCCAGCCAGACACTTCACGCATTTTCCCGGAGCAATGTAAAGAATTGCCTTCTGTACTTGCAGGTTTGCCTGCCTTTTGCCGGTGAAATTCAGCTCCAAGGGCCATCTGCCAGCCTGGCGCGGCGGGGAGGAGAGCAGCTCTTATCCAAATGCTGTGGTAACCTCTGCTGGCTTCTCCTGGCTGTTACACCGCTCCCGACACGCTACTGGAAGTACGCTTGTGGGCTGACACGGGACGTTGAGCAGACAAAATGACATCAGAAGAGGTATATCACATTTGCTTACTCATACTTTTGTACGCATTTGCTACTACAGAGGATTGGGTTTTTTTGATTTAATGTGTATTTTTAAGGCATCAGCGGTTTAGACAAATTAGGACCCTCGTTCATCCATGTATGAACATGTGTATTTCCTCGGATAGCAGAACTTTTATGACTAAGCAGGTCTGTAACTGTAGTTTGCAACTAATCTACATTTTTCAGTTCGTGGATGTGGCTACAGCATGCCCAGTGTCATTTTACACAGCTGATAGATGCATTTTTATGCATACCATAACATCAATAGCTTAAGACACTATTTTTTTTTGTTAAAATAAACATGTCCCACCTGTGACATACCCAACCTTATCCCACTTCTACAAAGCATAATATTTCATATCTGTGTAAGACAGGTATTATTCATACCAACAAGTCCATTAAAGGCTCCAGGTGAGCCACGGTGAGAAGTCATAGGAACTACAAATGTAGAACTTTCTTTTTGCTCTGAGAGTTTAAAATCTAAACAGATTTTGTGCAGGACAGGAACAGAATGCAGACAATCGACATGTGATTCTCATTCACCTTGATTACTATTAGTGTGCCTTACTCTGTAGCTGCATGCAGAGACAGAAAACATACATGATAAATGAGAACTGGATTTTATTAGAAGCTTCCTTTAAATTGGCAAGAAATTAGGTGCTAGTCCTCATCTCAACTATTAACAGCAGAAACAGATTAATTGTATTCTATGGAAAACCTAAGACTTGCCTCCCGATCCATTTGCAACTATAGCTTGTGGTCTTCTATCCCCTTAATTGAAATACATACTAGAAAAGCTTCTATGAGGCAAGCTGTTCAGCCAGAATTAATTTTTTAATTTTCTCTACTCTGCAACTTTGTGTTACTTCACCATAGGTGAAACAGCAGACCACAGCGACAAACATGTTTCAATGTTAAGGCATCCTGAGAATTCTTGCTTAAGACCTATACTTTCAATCTACCAGGAATCATGATTTTTAGGAAAAAATTGTGGCCCTATTACTGCCTTAAAAATGAAAAACATGCAGACAATATGCATGTTGCTACAAGTCAGACCTTATTTGACCAAAAATACAGGTAGACCTGCCTGTTTAATTAGACATGGATCAAAAAATGAAGAACCAAGTACTTTCCCATCGTTCCCTGCAGGTTTTGAAGTTGGCATTTCTCCTCCCTCTGCATATAGTTAGTTGTTTGCCTCGGGTTGTAAAGAAATGCAGAGGGCTGTTATTAAAGCACCAATAATTTGCTGAACTCCATCTTTTGTGGAACTTGCTGAGTTAGAAAATTCCTTTTCACCTCCTCCCCCACCTCTCCTTGACTATAACAACTGAAGAACAAATATCACATTATGGTGCTAGGTAAAAGGATCTAGTGTGTTTGCAGTTTAAGTGACTAGCACAAGACAGAACAAATCCTAAAGCTCAAGCCTGTCCAGCTAAATGACAAGGGAAGTAAAAAAAGCATTTGCTTTTTAAAAGCATATCAGAACAAAGACTCATGTTTAGGATTTGCTGTGCTTAGTGCTTTTTATTCAGAAATTGACTCCTAATATAGTTTGTTAGAAAGCTCTGCAAGTGATTAGAGCCTGAACACATACAGGGGAGAGTGAAGAATTGCCACTACGATGAGATTCTGAGAATGCAGAAAGCATGACCCCAACTCATCAACTGTTTAGCGTTGGTCTCAATCCCAAAGTGTGCTTTCACCTTTCAGAACTCCAGCCCATCACAATAAGAATTTTTATCCAACTCTCCATGTATCATCCCAATGGAGCAGTACACTAGGTTCTTTCACGGCCAATGGCTCAAGTTTAAATTCAACAAAGATGGCAGTTACTACTTTGCCCTTCCACCAGATTAGTGTTTCCAAATTGGTACAGCTAAACGCTATACCTGCTCCTCATTAGATGTCAGCTGCTACCATTTTTCACTAGCATTAATATTCTCGTAAACTACAGAAATCAAGGAGCACACAACCTATTCAATTATCCCTAGCATTGACCTCAGTGCAGAAAAGCAGAGCTAGTTGCTCCATCAAGTGCTCTCATTAAATCTGCTGCCAAACACAAGTCAACAACCCCAGTCTCTTAGCTGACAAATAGAAAGGAGATGTCAGGCAGACACCAACAACCACAGAATCACCAGGCTTTTTTGCAAGAGGAACAGACACCACTTAAACTACACAGAAGTATTACCAGGAAGCACAGATTTAACATTTCTCACTGTATCTCCACAACATGAAGCAATCATTTGCATTTCTTTCCCTGCCCAATTCACTTTTGCAAAGGGCCCAGATCTTTCTGCGCACCATTGAGAAAAGCATAGTCTTTTCTTAGGCTGAAATGAAACAGATTTCCTGTTCGCCTCTACTTGCTTGCCTTTATTACACATATTCAAGTTAGTGTCCCTCTCTGCTGCACTGCATTCTTCAAACTTACATTTTGGAACAGTTGCCTTGTAGTTCAAGGAAAGACATGAGAACAAGCAGTATTTTGGAACACAGATATATTTTTAATGATTTGACATATAGCATAGACACTAGTTGAACAGCTCAACAACCAGGGAAGAAGGATGCAGTTTCTGTCCCATTGAATGGACAACGGTCACAATGCACTTCTGATCACATCCGGTTTTTCTAGGAGAGAAAGGGGCCAGGAATTCCCACTACTGTTGTCCAAATTAGGTTAGTTCTTTTGATTTCTTAGAGTTACTGCTCCAAGCGGTGGTATCACCTGCTACAGGAATTAATACCACATTGGAAAAGTAAGCAAGAGCGAGCCATCATCTTGATCTCACCAGTCATGGTGCAAAAACATGAAGTGCTGGAATACATCTCAACAGGAATGATATAATAGACCGACCTGACGGCCTTCCCTGAGGAAAACAGGAAGTGCTGGAACAGGGGTGAAGAATCTGTTTTAACACCAAAAAGAGAAGTAACCTCTGCTACCCTCTGAAGACAGGATTTCACACTGCATCTTCACACTGTATCATGTCTGCTGCAGCAAGTTGCCATAGGATGGCAGCAAAGGGGTGACAGATTTTCAGCTGGATAAACTGCTAATGCTAAAGCTTTTAAGCTTTTGGAAAAACAAGATTTTCAAGAGAATCTGCTGATGGAACCATTATCTCACTTGATGACTTCTGTGAAAGAACAATGAAAACAACGCAAGTAGATTTTATCAGATGGCTGGTAACACTACTTCTTCTATCATATGTAATTGCAATAGCATTCTACAGATCTTTTGCACCACGATACTCCCCCAATGTGCTGCTTTTTTTTTTTTAAAGCCTTGGTAGATTGTTTTGTTTCAGTCAGAGAATAGGAAGTATCAGTTTAAACAAGCATACACAAAGTCAAAATCACGGAGGAGATGGGATGGGGTAAAGACAAGAGAAATGGGGCTCTGCATACAGAAAAGAACAGCCCAATTGTCTAGCATTTGGACTTTGCCCAGTGATTTGCAGGGGTAGCACAACTTTAGTCAGCATTTAACAGGTTCTCTACCTATCTTTTCGGTGTTGTGTGGCCTTAAGAGGGAAACATTTTAAATTGCAGCTTTAAAGAGCTAGGAAAAATTGTAGAAGAACCAACCCTGTTCTAGTGCCATTCTGATCAGACCAAAATTCCAGAGCAGCAAATATATCAAACAGCAAATCAAACACATCATGACTGTTCAAGTGAACTCATGCAACACAGTTGTCCTCAGAGGAGGGCTTGCGCCGCGTTCTGACATTCTAATTACTTTATGCACAAGGACATCATTAAACTGAAATCCTAGAACAACTCCACCCATTTTCCTCCTGTACAATCAGGAGTGAAGTACATTTGAATTACCAAGGCCTGAAGAAGTTCAAGCGAAAAAATCTTCAGTGCTCCCTGTCAGAAAATGTACTAGCAGAGAGCTGTTTACAGAACTAAGACTCCTCTTCGAGGAAACTGTTGCAGAGTAACAAGGAAAGTGTTCACAGACAATAAACATCCCATCCTAGGCAGATCCCTGCTCTTCTCTCATGCTATGGGACTTTGACAAAATAACAACTCCATTGGAGTTCTGAATGCTTTAAACCCACTAAGAGGAACATAAGCACTGTAGTGACAAATCTCAACAATTCCTTTAGACTAAGGAGGAAGAAAACCAACAAATTTTAGTCAGGACCTAAAATATCCTTTCTACCTGACACAAAAAACCCTAGGGACTGAAAGGCATCAACAACTAGCTATGCAAAGCATCAATATTTTCAGCTAGTAATCCATATAAAATGAATAAATAGTTCATAATTACATATGTAGTTTACACCATGCATCTCAAGAAATGCTCCAGAGATAAGCACAACGGGCATGCTTTACTCTCTAAATGCAAAAATCCCCCAATTACTGTCATTCTGGAAAGTGTCTGGACTGCAGACACACAGTTGAACCTCCAAGTACAGCTGCAAAGCTACATTAGATATTTTTCCTCTTATGTATTATAGCCTAGATTGACTCCATACATCCTAAAGTTTGGAGGAAGTATTCAAAGAACGTACTAGTACTCTAAAGCAGGTGCATTATAAACTGAAGAAAGCAAGATTCAATCCCAGAGAACTTAAGTCCCTCACTTACACTGTACACCTCTGGGTTTGTCCCCAGAAACAACATAAACCATTTACACTGAGGCTCTTGTAAAGCAACAGCTGTTGTCTTGCTCTTTTGGATTCTAGTCTCCAGTTCCTTCCCTTTGTTGCTTAGATCGTGCAGCTTTCAAACAGGCAGAAGCTCCGGGGGATATTCGCCGTAGCAGTATTTTGCAATTGGATCTCTATAGGTGTTTTCATGCTGCACACTCTGCCAGGAAGAGAAGGAGAAGCTTTAACAACACACACATATTGAAACAATACATCCCTTCACTTAGGGCCAAAACCCAGAGCATTTGTACATATGCAAAAGGTTTCTCAAATTCTTCTACATATTAGATTATCATCTGGAGACAAACACTGCACTTCCAACACATAAAAGACAGTTGCTATATTAAAGCACTTTGATGTTCAACTGTACTCAGAACCTCCTTTTCAGGAGACTACCCAAGTTGGTGGGAACAGATTCAATATAAAAAAAAAAAAAAATACATATGCTTAGGTAGTATCATCAAGTGTCCTAAGCAAGCAAGGCATAATAAAATTGCTACTTGAGATTTGTGTATGTTTCTTGATAAGGCCAGGGCTCAGACGCTACGACTGAAATAAAAAAACAAAAAACCAAACCACCAACAACCAACTTCGGACACATTGAGAACTACATCCTTTGCCTGCAGTCCACCTCTGTTGCTATATTAAACACTCAAGCCGCATGACATCTCCAACAGCACTTTCTAAGAGAGCCAATGCTTACTTAGATCGAAATTTTTGATAAAATCACATAGGTAACACAAGTTCACCTCTGTTCTTAAACATAAAAGAAATTACAACATACTTTTTGAGTTACTATGCAGATGACTGTCAGTATATACAAGTCTAAAATTGTACCATAAAGTAAACAGCATTCTGAAGCTACTGGGAACAACTCTCACTGTTCTCATCCTTATGAGATGTTCCCCAGAACCCATCTGAGAACTTCACCAGTCGCTGACCTTAGCTAGTCTCTTTTTAGTTCAGTACCTCTTTTCTAAAGAGCGTGTACAACTCACCCTGCTCTAAATATGCACTTTGCCCTTCATTGACTGCTGATGTTACTACTTCCCCTTACAAATCAGAGGACTGCCTTCAAATTAGCTCTCAGCCACAGCTTGAGAATTTATGAAAATGCCCACATGCATGCAAGCACAACAGACGAGCCCTTCATAGGACCAAGCCCCATTTTCCAAGGGCACTTTCTGGGTATTTTCCCATTTTCAAGCCCTGGACATGCACTTGTGTCTTACCTGTGACGAAGTCCTACATTTTGCCAGACACAGCTCAAAGTGATCTTCCACTGCCATGAAGAGGTTTTGGAAAGCAATAGCTGCCCGGTTCAAGAAACGTTCCAGAAGATGTTGCTGAAGTGGTCAGCAAAAGAGATGACAAAACAAAACAAAAAAACATAAACACAGTAGTTCAACAACGGAGTAGTTGAAGCCCACCTTAACCTCAGCTCAACTATCAGAGGAATAGTAAGCAACTCCACTTAGAATTTCTAGCAAGCACTGAAAGGTTAACACATCATGGAACCCCAGCAGTAAGAAGAGAATCTAGAGAAGCTAACAGAACACAGGGAAGCGCTGATTGCAAAACCGATGCTGGCTGGAATAGCTTTTCTGCAATCATTTCCCTTCAGCAAATGGAATTCCACTGAAGCTGAAACATTTTGCAAGGTTCTCAATATTTCCTCTTAAAGTTGGGAAGAATGGATTATTTTTTTTAAAGCTTTATTTATAGCTTGTCACATAGTCCTTGCAGGCCTTCCTCATTCTTCCAAGAAAAGGAACTGTCCCCTCTAAGGGAAAAGTTCCTCACAACAAGCACTTTTACTCGCAGAGAAACCTGAGCAGCTGAGAATATCTGAAAAGTAGGAGAAAGTCTATGCACCTTGCTGGGCTGCAGGCAACAGGAGACACAGTACTCGTACACACTGCAGCAGCCATTGGGAAGGCAGCTGTCACAGCTGTACAGCTTTGTGCTGGCCACATTGACATTACAACAGCCATTTACCAGTAGGTCCTTCCTCTCACAGATGTAACCTGAAAAAACAAAAACAGTAGTAACAACTGGCAAGATGTACTCCTTTGTACATTCTATAGAAATCTACAGTAACAATCACATTACTTAAAAACAGGTTTATCAGATAGTAGATTATGATCCCACTCAATTTGACTTAACTCCTAACTAGCAATTCTTTGAAATAACACTTGGACATAGAGCTGAGTTTCACAACAGCCTGGTGTTACCTGCACAACTATTATGTACCTACTCTAATATGCTGCATATACAGTATGAGTATTTAAATGCAGAATATTTAAGTTCTGATTTTCTTTTGGCATAATTCACTGTTGTGATTGGAAGGGGAAAGGTGATTCGCAATGACTGTACTGGAAAAAAAATACAACGTGTTCTTTCAACTGCTTTATCTCTGGATAACTTTATTTACAGTTCAATATGAAGAGACTTAGATCTATCCATGCGGGATAGCTGTAATAGTCATAGTTGAGCGGAATCCTTAATAGTATAGAACCACAGTGTATGTCCTTACAGAAACTGTACTACCACAATGTTAGACTGAAAGATATCTGTGATTTTAAAGACCTTAGTGAATCAGCAGTAAGCATAATTCAGGCAGCGCTAAATATTGATGCAAATCACAGAAGATGTGGTGGTTTTTCTACGGCCTTGATCTCTGGTCAAGAGAGGTTCAGTGCCTGAGCAACAAGCACACTGGGGGAGCATGTGTGCAGGGCAGAAAAGGCTCCCTACACTCAAAACAATTGGTTAATATCCTTGGGTTTACAAGGGCCAGATGAGCTTGTTAACAGTGACTGAGCACTAATTTTACCTGTTCTCAGCTGCCTCCATACAAGGCCAATCAGGTTTCCCTGATTACTCTCCCTAACATACCTGAATATAGGAATATGCTGCAGGGAGATGCAAATAGCTCTGCAAGCAACCACTCTAAGTTGAGCAGGATTCAATGTTTGGGTTCTGTGCAAAGGTAACCAGAGTTCTTTGAACCTAAGGTGGCCCTGGAAACAGCACAGCTGCACTCATAAGGTACTGTGCCTGAGCTGTGCACACAATCAAGTCAGCAGTGTCTGCAGCCACTGCAAAATTAATCCCGTCTTGAGGATGAAATACCAACCACTGAGGTTGTGCAGTAAGAATGCCTTAACAAGGAGCAGTTGTTACTTGGAAGTGCCATCAACGACCGGACAGGCAAAGCAGCATTCAACACTGCAATATGCAGAATAAGTTCTTAGTATCAGGTATACCCAGTTCATCTGTAATGAGGAGCTTCCCCTGCACAGAATTCCTGCACTGGTTACTCAGCTGACTGCTGTTTCCCGAACTGAACTTCACCTTCCACATGATCGGCTGCTCGTGCTCTTGCACTTGGAGAAGATTCCGGTCTCTCACTGTCCTCTCTTCCTGCAAGGCAAGACAGTAACGCAGCCAAACATACAAGTTACTTCTGCCTTTCCAATCCATGTGCTTCTCCCACAATTAAAAACGCTTAGTAGTTGTAAACTCCACAGCACAGGAAACTCAAGTGTCAATGGCATAAGCAACATACTATTTGCAGTGGCTTACTTTTTGCTAGACACAGCACGAAAGCAACAGTCCCCTAAAACTGTGTTGGTGTTAGGGGTGTGGGATTTCGCCAAAGGATCAGCTAATACAGCTCAACTCGGTTACTACAACCACAGCAGCAGCATATATTATATTAAATAACCATAGGTGCACACATTTCACTTTTTTAAGTTCTTTGTTAGTGGAAAGTTCACAGGAGATACTGTGTTGTTTGCTCCGTTTACTAGAGATATTACAACAGAATAATCGAGTCCCTACAAGATTATTTTTTTCCCCTCAGGTCTGGCTCAAAACACTATTGCTATCAAACATTGTATCAGACGTTACTTTTTAAAGCCCTTATTTTAATTTAACAATTACGATATACGCTTTACGGCAACACATCCCAGGAGTTCAGGGACGGCGCTTGAAGACCAGAAGTCACCCGGGGACACGGGATGTTTTAACCCACGGCGCCGTGTGGGGCCCGGGCCCGCACCTCCCGCCAGCGGGACGGG
>JAVJGI010000001.1:92735843-92782694 GCA_035590275.1 Ibycter americanus
CGGTACCCGGTACCAGGTACCGCGGCCCGCACGGGTAGGTACGGGGCGCGCCGGCCTCCGGGCTGGGCCTGCCGCTGCCTGCACCCGGGCGGCTCCTGCCCGCGCTGGGGCGCTTAGCCACTTATTCCAGCGGGAATCTCCTTCCCCGACCTAACTGGGAAAAAAAAGGCCTCACCCGTGTCTCTCTGTGTGTATACATATGTATGTATGCATATAACTGTATTTGTATACCTGTGTTTATCTATAAATCCATTTATGTATGTACTTATTTATTACGCGCACACGCAAGTGTGTGGAGTACAGCCCAGCAGGTGCTCAGGGAATGCCTGTGCACTGAGCAGGACTGCAGGTGCCAATCCCAGAGGAAAATGACCTTGTTGGATCGTGCGCGAGTGCGGGGGTTGAAGCACCAAGGGTTCATGCTCCTCTGTGTCTTTCCCGAGGGGCTGGAGAGGTGAAATTCACTGTGCTACGCTGAAAATGACTGTGTGCATGTGCTTCTTACAGATACGCCTGTTTGAGCACTGTGATCCAGGTGCTTTACAATCATCCGGCTTGAAGGACCTGTGATGAGTTTGAAATTTGGACCATCTTGGATTACCTGAAGGACTCCATGTGTAAGATGTCTGCACCATCTTGAGCTTACTTCTCTTCAACTGTGGCAGCTTGCACCTCTGGTTAAACCTGTTGTTCAGGTACCGTTAAAAAATGTCCAGGTGTTGCAAAATGAAAACCCCTAATCCGGAAAAGGCAGGACCAATCAGTATTGAAGCTGAGTGCCTTTTGGAACAAAGTCCATTTAAATTCTATCTGATCTTAAATCTTTAAGACTCTGGGCAGAACAGGTGATTACATCTCATGAACTCCTGCTTCCTCAGTCCTTTGCATTCATGTCACTGTCCCCTTCATGGCTGATGCCAAAAGAAAAAGTGTCTCCCCATAGAGCTGCATGTCATTTTGGAACATGATTTCACCCCACGGTACAATCTAGTAGGCTTCTAATGCTCTAGAAGAGAGTGAAGGATTTTCCAAGTATCGGAGTTATCTCCACACTGACCCTAGCTCTCGGCTTGTGGCATGGGAAGATGGATAGATTTTTTTATAAGCAGTGACCCCAGAGTTGTTCACAGGTAGGACAGCTCTGCCTGCATGGATCAGCCTGTCCTGGTCTTTTCAACATATCTTAATTACTGTTTAGGCTCAAAAGAGGGTAATATTATATATTAAGTTGACAGAGATACTGTCAGGTTAGGATTAAATAACATTTACTGCAGGGAAAACATAAAAGATTCCTAAAGTACTCAGTGTTGTTACTACAAATGCAGCTTTAAAAATTCTGGGGAAAACCCCATAACTTTAATATGTATTTTTTACTGTATAAAACTTAGAGATCCTTATAAAATTAACTTTGGCCCTGAAAACACAATGCAAATTGAAATGCATAGCTAGAGATTAAGAAACTGCAGGGAGTTACAAGATCAAAATTTGTACTTAAGAGAATGTTGGTAACTCAGGGTATCAGAAAACTCAGTTAGATTTAGATTTCTGGTACTCATGATGGTTTCCCGCATCCAGTCCATAAACTGTGCGAAAAGCTGTGTTTTTCCTGCCATATGCGATTATGCCAATTTTTATTTACATAGATAAGTATTTATATTAACTGTCAAGTGAGTGTCCAAAGTTGGCATCTCATATTAAAACCTCCGTGTTCTCTCAGCATTGTCTCAGCCTGCCTGGTGGGGTTCTTCAAGAGTGGATGTTGCAAACCAAGAGTCTGTCTCTGTTTTTTTAAATGATAAATATTTTTTTTTGTTACCTTGTTACAAATTTGATACCTTTACCTGTGTGATTTAACTGAAACACCCTTTCTTCTTTCACTGTTTTGTAACTTGTTTCAGGGCTGGGCAAACTACATGTACTTTTACTGCAGGTGTATGTGGTAAACACAACTTTATGTACTGTGAACTGCATGATTTGGGCTTTATTAAGGGATAAAAATTGAATTTAATGCAATTTCTCATGGGCTATTGAGTCACTGAAAGGAAAGAATATGAATGAAAAGGTGAAAATATAGGGGAAAAAATAAATATTCCGTATTTTCTACTTCTCAGCTTTCATACCTCTGCTTACAGACAGCTAGGAAATGTTCTCGGAGCTGTTGTGCCTTTACAGAATACAGATATAGGGCTACATATTTATTTACATATATTCATGCAATATGAAATATTATAAGTGATGTTACAACTTTTGATACTCAAAAGTAGTTAGAGCCTTTTACATTTTGTTCAGTAGCTATGCTGGTCTAGGGCTGAGTAGGATCAGACTTCAGTATTTAAAGGTTGTCTCTCTAAATCTTTTATGAAATGCGTGTGAGAACCTGGACAAATCACTTGCAAAAATAGCCTATTCCGCAGGTTTTATGTAACTGTTGTAACAGTAAGCAGTGTAAGACTATTTGCCAGGTACTGTGTGCTGTGCCTTGATGATGAAGGTTGTGTTCTTCTTTGGTTTTGAATTAACTTTATTTTAAAAAGGCGTAATGTGTTTGAGGTTGTTCCCTGAAAATTAGATGCTTGAAAGCAGAGATTTAAATAAGTAAATAGATAACTTATCTCCTTGTTCTAGAAAAAAGTTCCTGAAGTTAATACAATTTCAATGCCTTTTCATTTCCCACTCCAAACCTTTATTTATGCTGACAATTCTAGAATGGGTGGAGTAGGAACACAAGATCTTTTGCATATGTGCATATTATTTGTGACCATTGTGCAGAGTTTGCTAATGGCATTTTTGTGGGTTAAAAGGAATGGGTCATTTATTTAAAAGAATATTATGACCTGATTGTATTTTTTCATAAGGGATGTTTAGACATTTTCTTTTTTTCCTCCCTCTCAGTTTTGCTTTACAAAGCAAGTTTCTTCAGAAGAGGAAGAAGGGATTTCATTTCCAAAGAACGTATGTTGAATCACATGTCACATTGAGAGCTACTCTCTTAGTTGTCTTCAAGTTCTTTATCAGAACATGTCATCACACAGCCGTACACTCCTGGTGACTGCCACAGACTGCAAAAGGGGATCAGACTAGTTCCTGCCCTGCTTGGAGACCTGTGTATGTGTGCTTCCATTTGCCAGTTTCTTCGCAAGTGTACTAAGAAAGAAATGCAAACTTGAGGTGCTCTTTCAGAGAAGCAAATGATTTATGCCAGCCATGTCACCAGCTGAATGGGCTTCACAACCCTCTGACTCTGTGGGCCTTTGTTAGTAGTCACACTGGGATTTGTTGACCTACAACGTTAATGTTGAGCGTGTTGTGTTTTAAGGTTTTGAGGAAAATGCAGAGACGGCATAGCAGCAACACTGATAACGTTCCTCCTGAAAGGTAAATCTTTTCCCTTCTGTTTTCCTCTGTTTTCCTCTCCAGAGAGCAATGTTATGATTTAAGTGTATGGTGTGTTTTAGAAGAAGAAAGCTCAAAATTGAGAAAGGCATATACTTCCTGTGCATGTAGTGTGGCCACACTTTTCTGCTCAAGTTTAGAGAGTTTACAGAGATTTACTTTTCTCCTTCATGTCAGTTATTGGCTGCTGCCAACTACAGTGTTTCATGTTTCATGATCCAGTATAGCACATATGGAGACAGTTGGCTTAGCATAGGCAGGATGTTTTTGAGCTGTAGAAGAGCGATTCATGTCACAGTCCTGTGGGGATCCTGAGCACCACCAATCTGAAAGGATCAGTCTGTATGAACAGAGGCTATTTATACTTCTGTCATTAGGTGTTTACAGAGTCTGCTGGTCTGAAGCTCCCAGCTACTATGACTTAGTATTTTGTAAAGAGTTTGGGTGAGCCTTTACATCATCCCAGAATCTGTATGTAGCTTCATGTATGTGAATATTTAGAAGTAGAATACCTCAATTCATTTCTGTAATTATAACATCAGCAAGGGAGACTTGCCACTGTTGTTGTTCTGGTACTAAATATTCCCTTGTGCTTTCCCAGCGCTAGAGCTTGACTTTTTTTTTTTTTCTAAAGAAGAATCTAATCTAATTACTCTAAGACAAGGATGGGACTAACAAATTTCATTGCTCTGGCTGAGCTCAGATTCTAAGTGAAAGATCATTACTAAGTATTTCGTAGTGGTTTTGCAAGTAGAGGTGAAGCTTGATGTCATGACCACTTCTAGCATGGTACCATTCTTAATTTCAGGGGAAAAGAAGGCCATCTTCAACTTTTTTTGCATGATGCTGCCCAAGCCTCAGTGCAATCTGTGGATTTTATATCAGCAAGCAAGGCTGGGGCTTGATTGGCACATAAGATGTTATATGGGCCCTCTTGTCTGTAGTGTAGAGCTCTCTGAGTCTGTACAACCTTGTAAGGCACTTCAGGATCTATTTGAATGGTTAAAAAATATTCAAGATAGGTGTCTGTTATTGAGTATAAAAGATAAGCAGAGTAATGTCAGTTTGTTTTTATAGATGCTTCTGTTTTTTAACAGGGTAAACACATATTGTCAGTAACATAGGCTGAAGGTTTTCTAACTGTAGAATGAAATGCTGTTGCCACTGGTCTTCACTTATGTTAACTTCAGAAGACTCACGATTTCATCCTTGTTTATTTTTTTTTAAATATGTCCCTGATTAATTCCTTCCTGCTGAAAGCATAGTCATGTATCCTGGTAGTATTGTTCCAAACAATAGTTATGTCATTATCTGTAACACTGGGTTCCACCCAGTTTGTCTGTTATGTTCCAGACGTAAGTACTGTCACATGTCCCTGTCTTGTGTATACATCCCTGAACTGTAATGTTAAGTGTAAAATCCAAGATCTGGCTGGCAAATATTTTGATCCAAAAAGAGGTGTGCAATGTCTTGTTGACTTGATTCCTTGGTGGAGCCTGTGGAGAGACACTGGGAATGGGGTGTAGCTATAAAAAGCCTTATTAGGAGTTTACTTAGTGGGTAGGTATGCCCAGAGAGGTTTGAAGCTGTCTCCAGAGTGAGATGAAAGGCAGTGCTCTGTGCTCTGTAAGATGCCTGGGGAGGCTTTTGAACCTATGGGAGAGAGAGGGTTAAGGGCCCTGTATGTGCTTGCGTGTGCTCTCTTATCTTGTGACCACTATTTCTAAAGTTAGAGATCTCCAAGGATTAAAATCAAGAGAGACCGAAGCTCTGCAACATGCCTTATTTCAGGGCTTTGCCTCTTGCTAAGCTTTATTTATTCTTTACCCTCTTTTTGCAAGTTATGAAGGTATTTTCTGTTTGCCAACCATTTACTGCCTAATGATTGTTCTACTTGTTACTTGTATTGTTCCCTGTCATCTAAACTTTGTGTTCATTTCAGTACCACAGTATTGAGTTCAGGTGAAGAAAGCCTATTTTCTTTTGGTATTAGGATAAGGATAATTTAGACTTTCTTTTTGGAATCTGGCTATAATCCAACAAGCTCAGGAAAGAATCAGTGCCAGATCTAATTCTGTCCAGTGCCCAGCAATTTCGGTACACCTATGTCCAATTTGCTGAGAATATAAAAATAAAACAATTTATCTTGACCCATGAGCACATCCTTCACTTATAGTATCTGTTGGGTCAGGGGCACACAAGCAGCTCTCAGCGCTTCTCCAGTTGACTTTGTCTCTTGGTGTGATTCATCAGTGGGCAAGTAGTAGGTCATTTCTTTGAGTTAGCTTAATTAATTTGTTTGTGTATAATGTGAGCTGTCATGGTTGTGCTGTGTCAAGTTACATGAGGTTTTGTATGCTTGTCTTTAAATATTACAGTCATTATAGATACTGAATTTGCTATCGGATGTGTTATTTCTTTGGGTCCTCCAAAAGTAAGGGGTGTGTTTGGGAACTGTTCCTTAGATGAAGGAACTGGTGCATTTTGATCAGTTCTTTAAAAGTATTCTGATCTTATCTTAGGAGTCTGGTTACTGGCCTCTAGTTCTACAACTGTGACTTTCCAGCAGCAAATAGTGGGAAAAGCATCTGTCACCTGGAGACCTACATATTCTGGTAGTGTGTGAGGAACTGTTAAATGACTACAGTCAAGATTGGGCTAAAAGACTGAGAAGTTCTGTAGCACTTCTTTTTGTTTAATCACTTTGCTCTAATCTCTGTCCACTGTAGAAACCGGAGCCAAACAGTCAGTTCTGAAACCAGCGTGGATGAAAGTGGAGTTTTCGAAAGTCTGAAGGCTGAAGCTTCCTCACCACAACAGCTGTTCTCAGGCCTGGCAGGTATCCCATCGGGCACCATCACAGCCACACCGTTCCAGTCAGGTTTGGTTCTGGGCTCTTCAGCAGGAGGTGGGGAAGTTTTCATTCAGATGCCAGCCCCAAGGGAGGAAGGGACCAGTCGTACAGAAGGAGCCCCGTTTCACCACCGGCAATCATCCCATCATTTCCACCATGGCCATCACCGGGGCTCATCTCTACTGCACATGGCAGGAGGGGACCGCCACGGGCATGCTGAGGAAGGCAGTGATGAACAAGCTGGAACTCCAGCCCCAGCTCTTTCAGAATTAAAAGCTGTTATCGGTTGGCTGCAGAAGGGACTTCCCTTCATCTTGATCCTCCTGGCTAAAGTTTGTTTCCAGCACAAGCTTGGTAAGCATCTATCCTTTTTTGGATTGTAAGTGTATTAGAGAGTGGTTAGGAAGCTTTATCATGCTGTGGTGTCTGATACATTTATCTGCGTGACAATGTCTATAGGTAGTCTAGCATGAAGGGGACACATTGAAATGCATGGGATAATGCATTTGATAAATTCACCCTACTTTCAGTCCAAGCTGTTTTCATCTGTGTCAGCTCCATCTGTTTCCTGTCCTGACCTGTGGGAGACCACTTCTGTTCCTTTTCCTTGATATTTCCTTGATATTCCTGTACGGGTTGAGGATGTTACCGAGGCTTCTCCCTCAGCCTTCTCTCCAGGAGAGACAGGGGGAGTTTACATTCGTGACTAGCAAAGGCTTCTGTGTAATGCAGAAGGGTTCAGAAGGATGAGGCTGTAGTACAGCTGGACGGATGGTAGCTGTGAAATCAAGCCAAACAGCATCAGCAGTTTCATCTTACAGTCATGATCTTAAAAGTTCCCTAAAGAATACCTCTATCCAGGTTTCTTGATGGTACCTGAGTATTTCAGCCCCTCAGTGAATATGTAAAATCTGTTCATGTCATCCTCCTCTTACTAAGAAATCATGTGTGGTATACCTGAGGATCTTTAGTCATTCTGGGAGTACTATGCTGAGTTTATCATCACAGGGAAGGCAATAATGCTTGGCTTTAGTCCACTTACAGCTCTGCCAATATTCCCAAAACCAGGTATTGATTCATGTCTGCAACATCTTGCTCTTTGGACCTCATATCCTATACAGTTTTGATAGTGTGCCCTGTCCTCCATGAGCTGCTGAACTGCTATTGTAATACAGTCACCTAGCCGAGTTTTGTTTGCACAATGCAGCCACAACTTGCAACACTCTGTTCTCCTTCAACACAGAACCTGACATTAGGACAGATTGTCCGTATTGGGCTGGGTGGAAAGTGCTCACTGCAGTAGTTTCGTTTCCATGCAGATTGGATTTGAACTTTATATGAGTCCAGACTGCCCTGTTTTAGTTGCCTATATATTTTAATTCCCAGTGCATCCAGAATATCACCCAGTAAATTTTTTTTTAAGCTTGAGATGCTGACATCAAATGGCTTAGGACTGAAGATCCTCCTGCTCAGCCCTATATACTTTGACAGTGTCTTTCCCTGCAGGGATTGCTGTGTGCATTGGTATGGCCAGCACATTTGCGTATGCAAACTCAACACTCAGAGAACAGGTTGCTCTGAAGGTGAGTACATCATCTTACTTGCTTATGTTCCCAAGCAACATCACCCTTTCTATACAAAACAATGTCTACGCTGAACCTTGTTTTGCAGTGTAGGGCTCAATGCTGTTATATGCATACAGATCTGTCAGAATAAGAATACCATGCCATAATTCTCACTTCCTCTTCCTACTTCTCCCCATTGATGCTCTCCCACAGTTTTTATCCTGCTCTTTTGTGAAAGTGCAGCATAATAAAACAAACGTCAGGGATACTGTAATCTGCTTTGGAGTCTGCCATTGACTGGCAGTGCATCTTCAAGCACTTCGCTGTACCTTAGTTTCCCATTATGTACAATGGAAGTGCTGAAACCCACTAGTTAATAATGAGATTTAATTTATTAGCATTTATTGACGTTTTGAGATGTTCAGCTGAAGGGTTTTGTAGATGTATCACTTGTTAGTATCTTTATAATGCTCTGTTAATAATATGCTCAGAATATAAAGAAACCAGCAGATCTTTTCAGGTCTTATGATCTTCAGTGTCAGCAGAATACTTCAACAGCACTAAAAGCACAAGACTAGAATTGCTTTTTTGTAAAAATTACATGGGTGGCACAAGCGTATACTTACATCTACCGGCAGCAGTGGAATAAATGTGATACAATGCTGAATGAACAGATAAATTGCACAATCATGTAATAGATTGCTGTTGCCTTGCACTTTGCACCTCTGTCTTTCCAGCAGTGTGCCCCTTAATCTGCCTGCTTTAAATCTCCACCTAACATCCCTGGCTGTTGAATAGCTACGAAGAGCTATTTTGTTAATAAATCAACTCACAAGAAAAATGCTGGGTTTTTCGCTCCCAGGAGTAAAATTTACTCTCCAAAATTATACCAGGCCAAGACCCAGGACAAGATCTTCTGCCATCCAGCTTCTGTCTGTAATGTTCCATGTCTTTTGAAATGCAAAATTTGCATGTCTTTTGACCTTTAATTACTTCTTCAGTCAAAAATGCACATTCTAGAACCTCCATGCGTTCAGATAACATTCATATGTGCTGCATGTAGTGATGGGTTATGTTATATTTGATTTAGCTAAGCCTTCTTCTAAGTGACTTCAGATCTATTAGTAAAACACCCCTTTGATGAAGTGTCATTCCAAACAGGTGACAGCCCAGAATTATAGGACAATATATGGAACTGACTTTTTTTAAATTTGCTTGTTGAACTGCATTTTAAATATCAGGAGAATTTAGAGTCCTAAGACCCCAACTTTGAAAACTGTGTTCTGCAAGTAAGGCTGTCATTTTCACCAGCGTTTTTCAATTAATTTCTCTAAAGTTACTTTATTTGAAAAGGTTAGCTGAGTGAGAGCCATTGCTGCTTGTGTTTATATATGTCTTTACCTAGCAGCCTATTTCTGAGTCTTAGTCCTATGTAAATAAACTAATTGCTGAACACTTAGTTGCATATTTGTGTCCCCTGAGTTGGTCTTGCATTTTTCAGCAGTCAAAGGCTCAGCGCAACCCTTGAGACTTTGAATTTATCTTCTCTGCTTCTTTTTCTTGCTCAGGAGAAGAGATCAGTGTTGGTTGTCTTCTGGATCCTGGCCTTTCTCACTGGAAACACCTTGTACTTGCTTTACACTTTCAGCTCTCAGCAGCTGTACAACAGGTGGGTAAAATTTCCATTGTACATGATAGAAGCAGGTGATAATTGCCAGGGAGGAAAAGAGGGAAGCCCAGTTTTCCCCACACTTTGGGAGGAAGTGTGCATACCTAAGGTATTTGCTGTCTTTGTTGTATCTTTATAATACCTTTCAATGGAGGAAAAGAATGTGTGCGTTGCTTCTACCAGTGGACTATGCTCCTATCAATAAATGACAATAACCAGGGTCTAAATGGGCCAGGATGTGATGATATAACACAGTGTTACCGCTTGAAACATGTACACTTGCAATTTTCTTATATATTGAAGCAGGGTGGATATCTTTTTATAGTGGGACTTCTTCATTTCCATTTTGACTGCTGTGGCTGAACATAAAGAGCAGGTGTTGGAAACAGATATGGAATTGACCTACTGATTTTCGTCTTCCTGTAGTGTTTTCTTTTCTCTTCAGACTATCAAGATTTGAGTCTATTACAGGAGATAAAATGGAGATGAAATAGTAGCGGTTTATCTCAGTGTCCTTAGGGCTTGGAGGCATTTGTATCTGAGGTAATTAAGATAGCCTCCAATTTCAAATTCTGACTAAAGTGGTTCTCAAATACAGAAAAGATAGTACCTGTGGATTTGGTTCAGTACTATATTTGCTTATTATGAAGCAGGGATTAAATGACAGGAAGCAAATGCAGAACTTAAGCAAGGGGATGTTAGTAGAATAAATAGGAAGAAATGGATCAATACCAAAACTAGTTACTTGAGAAAGTAGTTTTTATATTAGTAGCTAAAACCATATGAATTATTTTCCCAATGAAAATTTTATTTGTCCCACTGAAGGGGACTTAGAACTTCAGACTGAAAATACAGTGTGTGTAACATGCATCAGTTGGGTTATGGCTAGATGGCTCTTGGGTATGTTTTTTCCGTCATTTATTTCACTGCTTTCCTGCTTCTTCCCACCAATACTATCTATGCAGTGGAAGAGTCAGGGTCTACCCACAACCCTGGTATCCTTTGGAATTACCCCAATGTATTTGGGTTTGATCACTGGACAGTTGTGTATGAAAATACTTCTAGAAAGGGGAAGAGATGAGAAGGCTTGTATGTGTGGGTTCGAATGTGAGATGGGAAACCATGGGATACTCTGTATAGGGCTTGTGGGAGGGAATGAAAGAGAAGAAACAGGTATGGCAGAAAGGTGTGAAAGCATTAAGAATAAATTTGTTTGCACCTCAGGGAAACAGTGTGTCTCTAAGAAGAAGGTTAGGGTTAGAAGCATGAATGGAACTAATTTAAAATAAAGGATAGATCATCTAAAATAAAAGGGTTTTGGCAAATTGGGGCCATCCTACACAGTTTAGGTTGTGGTTTATTAAAGGCGAGCAGACTGGGCAACATCTTCACTGAAAAGCCTTATTCCTGCGAGTATTGTAGTGGTACCTGATGTGTCATGCTTGGGCTAGTGTTATCTGTTGCTTGCTGTGTGGGGACCAGTGACTGTTCACAAGGCAGGCTTGTAAAATTAGAAATAGCTGGTTTGGTTTTGTTTCTTTCTGGCTTATTTTCATTTTCTGATTTATTTACTTTTTGCTTGTTTCTAGAGCATGAATAGTAGTAAAGTCTCTGATTCTGTTTCTGTTTTTAGGGTGTAATTTTACCTGTTGTGCTGTGCCAATGTTGTGAGTATTTTAAATTCATGTTCAGGCTTTTAATTCTGGGTTGGTTATTTTACTTTTGCTTCTTTTTTTGTTATTTGTTTTTGTTAAGTTTTTGCTTTCTACCATGAGGCTTTAGTAGCTAAATATCCTGAAGACAAATCCTGATTTTGCAGTCTGAGTAGGGTCCGGTCTTCATTGCTGCTCAAGTCAGTAGCTCCTGCCCATTGCTATATGAAGTTCTGCTGTCCTGGACTCCCCTTCTTTAAAGGGCAAATGTTCAGCCCAGTCAATAACATGTAAGGGGCACTAAGTTTTTTGGATCTTTGTTTTAGGTAAGAATTGCTAATTAACACAGCCCAGCTCTTGTTCTGCTTCAGACAGTGGCAAGCCACTGTCAGAGCATGACACACCTGAAGTTCTGACCTTTCTGACTTGTCTAATACAGTGCTTTCTTTGTCACCAGTTTGTTTCACATGCACAAGTAGCTTTAGAAACTGCTGCCCGTACAGTAGTTCTACCTGTGGCAAGCCAGCCTCAGAAGACATAGTGGTCTTGACTTGGCCATGACTTCCCCAAGGAATCGTAACTACTGCTGACTTGGACTTCAAAGGATAAGCTTTTACAATCAGATCTGATAGAGCAAGCCTGTGGACTAGGGGCACTGTCATTAGACCAAAAGCTCTTTTACAGTGTGGATTGCAGGTTATGGAAATTGCAGTCTTCCAAAAGAGATTTTGTATATGTTAGAGTCCTGTTTTCTGATGGTGGGCAAACCTGCTGACCTCAGTAGAAATGGACAAGAACAGACAAATTCAAGAGGCCCAGAGGAACCATGGGACTAATTTGCATGTCTTATTCCTATGACCCTTGAGAACTTCACCAAAGTTCAGTGGAGTTTCTAGGCTTTCTCTAGCCAGCAATGGATACAGCTGGTATCAAGAAGCTTAAGTGAGGTTCTTCTCATTGGTATTTGATCCTTGGTGTCATGCCTTTCAGCCTTATATTTCTGAAACCCAACCTTGAGAGGCTGGACTTCTTCGACCTGATGTGGATTGTGGGGATTGCAGACTTTGTGCTGAAGTACCTCACCATTGCATTGAAATGCCTAATTGTTGCCCTGCCTAAGATCATCCTAGCTGTCAAGTCAAAGGTAAGAGCCTCTCTTCTTGATATACAGACGTTTGTCTTTGATAATCTGATACCTTTACAACATGTTTGCAGCATGAAATATGGGTGGAAGTGTAAAAAAATCATAAAAATCTGATAAAACTTTGGCTGAAAGTCACCTGGGTAGTGAGTTTTGGGTTTTGAGCCATCACAGGCCTGAGCAAGGGTTTGGTAATAGCATCAAATAAAGTCCAGAAAGAGAAGGATAAGCATTGCTTGAGGACCAGGTACTAGCAGTAAGATAACTGCTTTCCTGGTTGATTTTGTTCTAAGTCCTGTTTTTTGAGTAATCTCTGTAAATAGATATTTCTGAAGCACAAATCTCTTCATTTAATGGAAAGAAATTGCAAGTATTTGTCTCTTTGGCTTTTCACTTGGGTCAAAGTAGTAACATTATTAAATTGAAGCTACTGATACCACAAAAGACAGCACCAGTTCTAACCATGGGTGAAGAAATATTTTGACTAAATGGTTAACATACTTAAATGTTGATGAAATCATATGTAGACTAGGCCTAACTTTTGAAACTTCCTCACTACATTCTCTTGAAATACCATTTCATATTTTCTTTTTTACTCTTACAGATCTGTCATGCTGCCTCTTCCTCCACTTAGTAGTGTCTACATTTCAGTGGCAAATGTAGCAATGTATATTATTTGCATTTGGTAAAGAAACTTTCTGGCATCTGTTGGGATGAAAGGTACTATATAGATGCAAGATACTATCATTAATCGCTGAAAGTCTCAGGCAGGGCACTTAAGGGGATCTCTAAACTGGGAATAGTTTTGCTTAGAAATGACATGGGTGACAGGGGAGTTGAGCAGTTTGTTCCTGCACAGCAGGGCTATTTGAGATGGTTATTAATTTATTTCTGGCAATTGTCCAGCTTTTTTTTCCCTTCTTCTATTATTATTATTATATTTTCAGAGATTAATGTGCTAGGTCAGAGCATAATCCAGCCTGGGGAGGGAGGGAAAAGTGATGTGAATAGTCTTTCCAAGATAAATTGCAGTGTTGGAAAAGGTTCACAGCCTTTGCTTGCTTGTCTGAGAGCTATCCCAAGTACTCATTAATCCTTGTCGGGAGAGAAGAAAGAGAAGGGGTCTTTATTTGCAGCTACAGTGGGAGGCTGGTAAGATCACATCTGTCAAGGGCCTATAATGACTCAGAGCACAGATGCTTCATTTTTAATACCTTTTTCTGGATAGCAATATTTCTCACTTTTTTTAAGTCCCTTTTTGTCTTAGGGTGTTGTTGATAGTCTCACTGTCCCTTGACATCTGAGGCTGCTGTTGCCTACCACTATGGATCTGGATTTATTTTTATCCCCCACTCTACACTGCATCCGTTAAGCCAACCAGGGATAAGATCTGGTGTAACAAATTAAGCAAGATCAAACTGGGATGGGAGAGCTCCCAGAGAACTGCAGGATGCTGTAGAAAGTGTAATTGGTAACCGCATAGCTGAGCTCTTTCCCTGAGCCTGATGACCCAGCTTACTTCTACAGGCCAGCACAGTGCTTACATGTCTTAATTTTTCAGATGAGCTGTTGGGGTTTTTTTAAATGTAAGCTTTTCCTGATTTAGAACAGTTCTATTGCACTTTAGGCATATTAGCTTTGACCAAATTCTTACCAAGTTAATTGCTCTCTGCTGTCTTAATACTTGCCAGATACAAAGTTACTCTCTTCCTCCCCTTGTAGTAGTGTTTCTGCTTGAAGCCTAGCTTGTAGTTTATGAACTTCTGGATGGCTGTCAATGGTAGCAAGTAGGAAGCTGCTGGAAAAATACAGGCTCGTAGAGTAGAGCTAAAAGATTCTTTCAAGATATATATATATTGAGAATTTTTCTGCCTATATAACTAGTCAGAACAGCAGCCTCTAGCTCTCTGATACAGGGCCTGAAGCAGAGACTGCTTCACTGTCAGGGATGAGTTCAGCACAGCTGTGAATGGGATAGAGGTATTTAACCTTGAGCTTCCTTGCAGTAGCTTCTTGCTGGCAGTCAGTAATAGATGATAAAACTTGCCCATGGAGGGGACGTCAGGAACTTTGATCATTCTGCACTCAACCTCTGAGCAGGCTCTTCAGATTTTCTTCATTTTGGAAGTTCAAAGGCACTTCCAAGGCTAGTCTGGCTTTTTACATGGCTCCTTGAGATTCTAGTCTTCTCTAAATACTATGTGGTTTTCACCAATGCATAGCCTTTCTAGTACAAGGCATCTCCTCTGAATGTCCTTCTTTTAAGACTCTTACCTCTCCATATCGTTTTAATTGGAGCAGGATCAGATTTATTTTATTTTTTTTACACAAAGTTTTCATCTCTCCTTGGTCTTCTCTGTAGATTGAAGAATACCATTTTTGAGTCTTTTCTCAGAGATCATTCATTCCAGATCTTATTATTCTCTTCTAGACTGTCTTCAGTCCCCCTGTCTTCCAGACCATTTCTCCAGTCTGTCAAGATGAGTTTGGGTTATAATCCTTCTTTCCGGCATGTTTACAGCCTTTCCTGGTTTACTGTCAAGTGTACATTTGATAAACCTACTCTGTACATCAAGATCATTAATGAAAATAGTGAATGGTACAAAACTTACCTCAGTTAGATGCATCTTTTCATTTTGATAGTAAACACATTAAAAATTTGGGCTAGAGCACTCAGTTCTTCCAATCTGAAGTACCTGGGTCACGTATTCCTAGGATGACCCCATCACAGGAAGGGCAACATTTGGTTTAAGATGATGTCAAGAATCATCTTGGATTTATAGCATCAGGTCATGCTGTAACTAAGAAAACAAGAATTAAAAGGCAGAAAAAGAAGTTTGTCTTTGCAGTCAGAATACAGAGGTAGTAAACATGATCATGAATGCTTGAAACGGGAAACATGTGGGCTTGTCAGGAAACAACTAGTCAGAGTTCTCCAAGTTTGAATAACACAGAAATGGAACATCTCTGCAAGAAACCCCTCCAAAGAATAAGGGGAGACTGAAAATTTGACAAAATAATCCCACACTTTCCCAGGTTCCAAACCAGCCCAGAAAACAAAGTTGCCAAGAGAGGCTGAGAGACTACAATCAGGCTGGAAGGCAGGGAAAGGATAGCCTGTGAATAGGAAAGAAAAGCAGAAAAAAGGAAGATAACCCCAACATCAGACTCCAATCTTACACCTCAGCAATTAGGGGGAGTTTGTGGGAGAAGGAGCATAACTGTAGCTAAAGATGTCCCTTCCTCCCCCATGAGCTGTGATGGGCACATCAAGCCAAGTACAAGTTTTAATAGCAGCTGGGCTCATAATTTCCTTGGAAGGGGGGCTTGGCTCCCACCCTGCATGCTGAAGGCTCTCCATTAAAAAAGGCAAATAAGATCATTTGGTTCAATATAAAATGAATTAAAGTAAATTAAACTGCAGGAGCCATGTGGCCTGCAGAGGCCTCCATTGTTGTACACACATAAATGGCAGCTTTTCATTTTCACTGCTAAGGAATGACAGCTTGAGGGGGGTGGAATTAAAAATCAGGAAATAAATAATAAAAAGACACAGTTGCCAAAGATTTCCTTTAGGAAATCCCAGGTGCCTGCAAGTCTCCCATCCCCTCCTCATGCTGTTGTCAGCAATCTAAGCTCGTATCCTGGAGCATGGAGTAAAGCATTTGGGGGAGGGGGGAAAAAAGAAAACCAAAGAATTCTAACAAACTTGTATCCCAGGTTCTTTTAGAGAGAGAGAGAGAGATCCCTATCTCTATAGGGGAGAAAGATACCAGGGGCACTTTTTCCCAACAATCTTAATGGCTGGTGTATAAAAAAGGCCCTAAGTAAGAAATTTTTTTGCATGCTCAATACAGATGTGCAGCCAAGTTACAAGAGGCTGCATTTCCAGAAGACTGAAAATTCAAAAGGGAAACTAACATTTGTTTGTTGAAAACATAGCATTGAATAATTGAAACATAATTGAATAAATACTTGTCAGTTTTGTTTGAAAGCTGGATCTAGACATTGCAAATGAGTTTTTTGGGGCCAGACTGGCATTACTTGTGAAGTCTTCGCTTTATGCTGTTTAAATGGTTTCAGTGGCAAGTGTACAAATACTAGTCCACACTAGCACTGTGGTCTCCTCACTGCAGCTTTGAAAATGTTTGCTTGGCAGGGTTTTTTGTTTTTTTGTGGGGTTTTTTTAGTGCTTTTATGGTAGTGGTTTGTTGGTGGTTTTTTTTTGTTTTAATGGGGGTTTTTTTGGTTTTGGTGGTTGGTTTTTTTTTAAATACTATCTCATCAAATCTGGTTGGAGAAAACTTGGCCTATGTGTGGCAGCCATTCTTTACATAGTTTTGCAATTGCACTTTGGACCAGATACCGTTTTCAGGTGCATACCATGTTTCCTAGCATAGATGGTTGCAGCTCTGCCATGTAAACTGGCACATTAAGCTTCCCATATTCCTTCTGAAGCTGCACCTTGGACATAAAATATTAGAATGTCTTTTGCACAAAGTAGTTATGATTTGGATCATTCAACTGAAGCAAATTATCTAAAGGTAACATATTACAGTGTCAGCTGATCTATGTATTTTGTGAGTCTGAAGCCAGTAAGACTTGATTTTGAGTAGCCCTAGTGGTCTTCCATGTTCAATGGAGCACAAGCATGTCCACGGTTACTTTGGTTATCATGTCACTGCCTGTTTCTGTGCAGAGCCATGTATAATTAAACAGTTATTTTAAGGAAAACAAGCACTTACCTTATGATTAGAATTGTTCTGCACCCTGCCTCCATCTTGTGTGATACCATGGTCCAAAATCCTGGTGCCCAGTCTCACTGGGCAGGCTGACCCTTCCTACATCACATGATTAGTTGCACAAACAACTTGCATGTGCAGACATTTTATGCTACTTGAGCAGCAAGCTCTTCTTGCACTAGGCATTCATGTAGAACAACCCATGCCATACAAAGTCCATCCTTCTGCATCAGGGGAAAGAGGACAAGTTGGAACAGTTTGCTCCTGCCAAAGCATTTTCTCTAGGCCACAGCCTCATCCAGAAGGCTCACATTAGGAGAAAAGGTGCCAGAGGGAAGTTGTGTTAATTGTGATGGTAATGGAAGCAGCCTCCTAATGTCCCTGCAGCCTCTCTTTCATCATGGGGCCAGATATTTATCAATCATTTAACATCAGGTTTGTGTACATTTCTTTTTGTCCTGAGAAAACTAAGGTCCCTGGGAGCATTTGAGCCCTCTAGATGCTGATGAAAAAAACATGGAAGCATTAAAACAAGTGCTGGGAGCAAACATACTGATGACATTACCAAAAAAAATCCGGGTAAAGATCTTCCCAATTCCTTGTCTGTGTGATATGCAAGTTAGTCCTGGTCTTCTCTGATAGTGTGGCTAAAGTGGTGTTTCCAGATAGGTGGTAGCCTATCCTTCATTACCCTTGCCTTGAGGATCTTGGATGCTATTTGGGGGAACTCACTCAGATTTGCTCTTCTTGGACAACAATCTGAGCTTTGATCCTCTAGAGTCACGGGAGCTACATGATGGTTCTACAAAGGCTTTTCCCTATTGCAGCCTGCGACACATGTGGTGTTCCAGAGTCAGAAGTGCAGGATTTACTACTTAAAAAGACTAAAGCATAAGACTAGGTCCTGAGGAACTGGGACTCTTTTCTGTCCCTCTCCTTAACACACTTCAAAAGTCACTGCTACTAAGCTTCAAAGGCATCATTGCTCTTAATTGCCTTTCAAGTTTAACTTTCCAGTTTAAGATATCCAAGATATGACTTTCAGAAGTGCTGTTCGCTGACAAAAAAAAATATTTTCATTTTCCCCTCTAGTCCCACCTTGGAATTATTCCTCATTAGTCTTGCATGGATTTTCACCAGCATCCTCTGTGCCACAATCCTGTTTACTGCTCCTACCCAACACTTTCTTATATTGGCAATATGACCAGAAATCTCAGCAGAGCCTGCTCTCCTCTGATCCAAATTGCCAGCAGGTCTCAAAAGTTTTTTCTAGCATCTTCCTGTTTCAGAATATGTCCTAATGCTGCTGGCAGCAGAATAAGTGAGACTTGGAACTTCCCTTGAGTGCTAATCACAACTTACAGTTGCCTCATTGCAACTTCTCTCAGTTCTCTTACATCCCATTTTAATTCCACTGTGTAAAACCTTTGTATGCCTTTCTGTTTCCTTCTGTGGAAGCACACATGCACACTTACACAAAACCTTATGTCACAAGAGACTACAAAGTCAATGTTCGGTTAGGCTATGTGGGAATTAGCATTGCTTCTGCAGCTGTAATTTTCCCCTTTTGGTGTGTATATATTGTGATTCAATTTTTAATTATGTGATTCCATGTTATTTTTCTGTAAGTCTTCTTCCATCCATCACAAGTGTATACTGTGCCCCACAGATGAAGCAAGGCGAGGTATTGAAAGAAGCTGTTGTAGAAACTGGGAAGTGCATAAAGAACAAAGAGACCGTTGGGCAAAGAATGTTCTACAGGTTTAAGTTAAATACTACACTGGAGAATTAAATTCCATCCTTTATTTTGCCAAATAATTCCTATGCGATTCTAAAAAAGTCATGTACAGCTGCAAACTGAAGCCAGCAGTTTAGCTTTTAATGGTAATGTGATCTATAAAATTAAGTGTTTTATAAAGAATCTAATCCCAGACATTTCAGCTTGGTCACCAAAGCCACCTTACCTTCACCTTAGTCTTTCTGTCTCTCAAGTTTTCATTTAGAAAATGCAGAGAATAGCTGTCCCTTATGTCAGCCAGCAGTGTGAAAATAAGTGGGTTTTTTTAAAGTGTTTTTATTGTAGTGGTGATGTCACAAAGAGACTGAAGAGGTTTTAGTAATTTTCTGAGCAGAGCTTAATTAACATGAAGTGATAGAATGCAGATCTGCCATCAAGTAATGAGGATATAGCAAAATACTAAGAAGTTACATGCTCAGTGAGTCCCACTCACCCTCTGTGAAAAAGTAGTATGTGTTCACATCATTACAGACTGTATAATACTGCATGTACAGAAGGAAGATTGCAATTGTATGAAAATCCTGAATTCTACTCTTTCAAAATAAGTGCTTGATTTAAAGTATAAAAATGGTCTTTCTACATGGTGAAAGAGGTAGAGGAAAATGGAGGGTTGTACACGACTCATTGACTTAGTCTTTAACAAAGCATTCTGGAGGAAAAAAAAGAATCAAGATTTCACCGTGTGGTATCACAAGGCTCATCAGCAGAGTTGCTATAATTAGATCCACAGCACAGTCCTTTGCCGCTTTTGCTGATGAAGTGTTTGATAACAGTTGTACTAGACTGTCAGCTTTTACAGTAACTGACCCTACAGAGGAAGCAGGGTAAACAGAGTACTAACTTTTTAGTCAGGCTTAATTACAACCTGTTGCAAGGGCTTGATGAAAGCAGAGCAGAGACTCTTTCTGGTAGCTGACCCTCCCCTAATCAGGAGCCATAATTTCAGGTAATATCCTATTTAACCTCTGCAGTCCAGCGAGGTAGATATGCTTGCTCTGGAGGGCTGTCTCCTGCACAGCCCAGTCATGCACTGGGGCTGACTTACAGGCTCACCAAAAATAGCTTTTGCTGATCTTAGAAAGCTGTTCAATCTCTGTAGAGCATATTCAAGAAGAGGTTCCCAGATCTACATGGGGTTTTTATGAAATAGGAGGAGTCACATAACAGAGGCAGGCCTTGCTTTATTTCAGGCTGTTGTTCTAAGATGCACAGGAAAAATGATTGTATTTGTGCTTAACATAAAACACAGTTCTTCCTAATCTTGATGAGACGTAGCTGCAATACTTTAGCTGAAGTTTTCAGAAAAAATACAGCTTCAGACAAAGATTAGGCTTTGAAAACTTCAGCCTAGATAGCCAAGATATAAGAAAGCTGAAAAGCAGAAGACAGGTATACTGAGTGTGCTTACAAGTGATAGGTGCTGTCTGCAGTAAATTACTGCTATCAGAAGGCTAAATTTTAGTGCTGAAATTGTAGGAAACAATCCTTGTTTTCTAAGATTCTGTCTCAGAAGGAAGACCCCCACTTCTGCTGCAGCCCTTTGTAAAATTTCTGATTTTCTAGGCACTTTTCCTAGTTTGAAAAAAGGCTGGTGTGTTGTACTGAGATGCCTGACAGAACTTACATTTCTGTAAGCATTTACTGTAGTACTAGTTTTCTTCTAAATGATGCTCAGCTGTTCTTGTATTGCTTCCCTCCTCCTAGCTGTAATCACTCTAAGCTTATCAACAGGCCTCTCTTAAATGGTCAGCTGGGTGGTGTTTATGGGCTGGATGGAGAGATGGATCCATTTAAAACTTAATTTCACTCTCATGAGGGTGTTAACAAGTATCTAGCTGCTAAGAAATCCTGATACCCTGCAGTTACCATTGAAAACTGAAGATTTGCGTTAGGTAAAGGAGTAGTGAAAGATTTGTAAAGGATGGAGATATTGTGGTTAGAAAATTGAAATTTGTCACTTGCTGCGTGTTCATTTTAGAGCCAAGCTCTGCCACTTCCAATTTCACAACCTGTCTGGACCTGTAGGGCTGTCTGGGACCCATCTTTCCTTATGTCTTGCTGTGGGCTCTAGTGTTTTAGTGCCTCAAAAGAATCTGTTGTAGAAGAATTTCAGCTCTGATGTCCCAAATGCTGGATCCAGAAGTTTCATCTGATGCAATGAGAAAGCAAGCAGTGACCTGTCCCAGCTCAGCCTGCTAGGGAAGCAAGGCTAAATAAAAGAAGATGAGCATGAGCCTGGTGGGAGGAACAAGTCAGGGAAAGCAAACATTTTGCTGCCCTTAGCTTGCTGGTAGCTTTCATCAGAGCTGGCTGAGGAGGGGGAGGCAGAGAACTGCCTGTGTGAAGGGAAGGAAGTGACAGCATAGTCATTAGCAGACTGCGACCCTCTGTCACGGGGGCTCCTGAAATAAATGATGATTGTATTGAAGCATGAGGCTGGATAGAGACCTCTGTGCTAATTTAATAAATTGCTTGCATTTAGGACCCCAGATTGTTGCTGTTACATTTTTGCTATGTGATGCCACCTGGGATTAACAAGGAGGAGGGAATGGGGGAGAGGAAGAAAGCAGCCCAGGTCTGTTAGCAACTGCTGGTGTGACCTCACTCCTTGTCCCAGGGGGGATATGAGATCATGAGAATGCCAGAGCTCTCTGAAGGATTCGATTTGTTCAGTACAGCAGGATGGCCTGCCGAGTGATCTCATCTCTGAGACCCTAGGGAAGGGCGCTAGCTGCTGCTAGCCTCGTGGACTGCAGAGGACTTAATCCCCACTCCAAATCTCACCAATTAACAGTTGACCTGTGATGACATCACTGATGACAAAGCTAACTGGGACAGCACAGCAAAATTCCAGGGGAATTTCCCCGTCTCCATGATCTTATCAAATAAAAGAATTTTGACATGTGAAAAACAAATCTTTCAGTCCAGATAATGTTATTGCAGATTAAGCATAGCTCCAGGCTCACAGCTTGCCCTGACCTAGTGCCCTGTCACCAGTTCTCCCTTCCAAACAGGGCAGGACAGAACACAAACAGGTCCTCATTAAGATGGGGAGGGAGCTAAATTAGATAGCTGCCTTTAGCCAGCTTCCTTAGTCTTAGGTGCTTTAAAGTAGAAATTATGTGGTAAGAAAAATCCATTTCAGTTGTTGCACTTCATGGTTGTAGTAAGCCAGGAGAGAGTTTGTTACCTTGCAGGTGTCCTTCAAGGAAGGAAAACTTTCTAATTGGAGTAAACACCGGAATGGCAAGGGCAGCTTTGGTGAAGGCTTACAAAGGATGTTGCCCATTCTTTGAGTCTTCTGAGAGAGAAGTGTTTCAACCAGCATGCTTCTCCCCTTCTCTTCCTTAGGCTCCTCAGGAAGGTTTGGAATCTTTGAGTTTAAAATGCCTTGAGGGTTTTCTTTTATTTTTCTAGCACCAGTCTTTTTATCTGTACTGTACAAGAGCCAACACACACCTGAGTGGAAGGAGAAGGATGCTGGCAAATAGATAATTAATTTGATTCTTTGGGGTGATCTAGAAAGTTGTCAGGAAGACCTATGTCACCTTATGTTTAATCCCTGTACCTTCAGAAGGGGTATAAGATCAAAGACACCTACCTTGCATTCCTTTTCTCATTATTAATAGTATCTACAATTTACATCATTAACCCCAGTAAGCCTTAACCTCTGCTGCTAGTGTCCTGTAGCATTGTCTAGATATGCAACAAGGTGTGTATCTATAACCTGCTCTAAAAGTTTAAGATTCAAAAGTGTAGAATAGCTGGGTGAAGCAATGAAGTGATAATTATTCTTTCAAGGTACATGGCTGCAAAGAAAGCTGTGTCTCATGAATACTGGTCTTTGCACCATTTAACAGAGTGTGTAGGTGGACAGTGAACACAAGCTCTATAAGCTTCATGCCCTGCACCTGTTAAGTGCTCTTTTCATTTCCTGATAGTAATCGTGTATCACTTGTTTGGTTATTTTACAGGGAAAGTTTTATCTGGTTATTGAGGAGCTGAGCCAGCTGTTCCGCTCCCTTGTGCCCATCCAGCTATGGTATAAATACATCATGGGAGATGATCCATCCAGCAGCTACTTCCTCGGTGGCATCCTGATCATCCTGTATAGCCTTTGCAAGGCAAGTACCACCACATTCAGTAACCGCTAATGGAGCGGTAGCAACAGCAGAGGAAGAAGCACAGCTGAAGGGAACAAATACACCTTTTGATTGTTGCTATCACTACCCAGGAAGGGAAGCTGCAGCAGCTGGGGACACCATGTGCTTTAGTTGCCAGAAGCATTTTGCTTCACCAGTATGTTGCATTAATGAGCTAGAGGAAGATCTGTGACTGCTCATGTAGTGTTGCATCAGGCTTATGAAGTCATTGCTGCTTTCTAATACCTTTCTATAAGGGCTAGAGGAGAATAAGAGTGGAGTCTTGGGGGACCAGTACTGGGAAGAGATGTTAGCTGTCTCCAGATTTCTAGATGCAGCACTGAAAGAAAGGTTGCAGACAGCTGAGTGTTTCTCTCAGCCTTCCTCTGTCTTTCAAGGCAGGGTAGGTACTCTGTCACTCACAGTACTGAGTGCAGCAGGGAGAAAGAAGGTTATCCAAGTCCTGCCTAGATAAAACAGGTAGTTCTGGCCCTATTCTAGGTCCTGGTCTGGCTGATACAAGTCTAGGATCTCAGTGGTAGACAGGAATAATTAATGTTTACTCAAAAATAAGAGTGTTAAGAGCACAAAGTCTGCCTGTACAAGTGTAAATGAATAGCTGTGACTTATTTAGAAGAGTCCGAAGTCTGAGATCTAGAAATAGTTGTATTTCTAATAGTGTGTTGAACCCTGCCTAGGGGCAGAGCAGTAGCTGAAGTAAACAGTGATATACCTGTGTTATCCATTCCTCTGAGAAAGGCCAAGCAAGTCAAGCTTGCTGCAGCCCTGATACTTGTCTCTGCCTAGGAGAAAGGGGCTATAGCTTTGCAGAAGCAGACTGAAGAACAGGGAAGAGAATATATCTGAGCTGAAAACAGCTGAAAGGGGCTAATGGATTGCTGAGCAATCATACTATAATATATATATTACTATACTGAATCATACTATAGCTCTTGTGTGAGATATGGCTGCAGTTGCAGCTATATGTTATATAAAAATGGGGCAGTACAACCCCTGCTGTCAAGGAATTTACAGGGTTTTTTTAAGCAAGATAGGCAGAGGAGGTCATGGGAAGCAAAGTGACTTGGTCACAGCAGGTCTGTCATCAAGCCAGAAACACAGCAAACTCTGCCAGATTAGCAGGCGTACAAAACCAGTGTAGCTCCCTGCACACCCATACATTCTCTCAGCTGTACGTTTCCTGCTCTTTGCTCTGTGCTGTGGGACAGAATTGTTGCCCCTTTCAGAAGCATCATTGTCTGGATCTGCTCTAGACAACACTATCCAACCTTTCCATGCTCTTCTGGCTTGTGAGGTCAGGTGTACAGATCACTATTACAAGGACAGATTTCAAGTGATCTTTCTAGTGTGGTTCTTACTAAAGTTACTGAAAACCTGGAAAAGGCATGCTCACCTGCAGTTCCACACACCATTTCTTACATCTGGAGAAGTCCTCAGAGTGTGGGGAAGCCGTGGGGCCATCTGCTCGTCAGAGGAAGGGGAGCCAAGCACAAAATCACAGCTAGCAGTGTCCAGCCCTACAGCACCCAAACAGGGCAAGCAGGGTGGACCTGGAGGCAACAGCCAGGTTCAAAGAGTCCAGATCCTCCAGTGGCGAGGCAGGTCCAAGATAAAGCCAGAACATCAATCCACAGGTCATAATCAAGTCTTGTGAAGGCAGCCAGGGTCTGACACAGCCTAACAGTTACAGGGTATAACCATAGTGATAAGACAGGCTCAAAGCAAGGGTAAAAGGTCACTCCATATGCTGGGGTATCTATATCAATAGGATCTATAGCTAGGCACAAGCATGGCTGTGACTGAACTGAAAACCAGCACTTTTATAGCACAACTCAAAAACAGAGCCCTCCATGGCTGAGCATAAATAGAGTTCCTGGGCCCATAGGCAGGGATTGTGGGTAGAAACCCCAGGTGAAGCTCATCAGGACCATGAAGGCTTGTTAATGTACTCAGGGCCCCGATATACAGCTGCAAGCAGTTCTTTCTGGGTTAACTTGACATTTCTGTACTATGAAGTTTAGTACCGTTATAGGTAGTGTTGTGATGATGATCTAGACTGGAAAAGCAACCATGTTTTGAAAAGTTCTGTTTTTCTGTTATTTCGAAGTTCTATGAAAAGAGGAGCGCTATTTACCAACCTTGATTATAACCTAGGACCGGGACTGTGGGACACACTTTTGTGAAAGTACCTTGGCTCCAGCGTATACCTTTAACATGCATGTTTCTTTTCTTTAATTCATCTAGTTCACCAGAGGTGTAAATGGAGGGATAGGCCAGCTGAAGGATGATAGGCTCAGGAACATGTCCTAGGTCATTGTGTGGCAACTACTTAGTATCTCAGATGTGTCCAGGTTAGGATTAGACCTCTGCATGCTAGAGACTTTGTTTGGAAGTGGGAGCACACTCTTCCAATACAGGTCATGAAATACTAGGTGTGTGCATCCCATTTACAATCACAGGAGCTGCAGGTCTAATTCCTTGCCTGAGACACTGAAAATATACCCAAAGGAGTCCACATTAGCAAAGCCACAAACCACATTAGAAAAACCACAGAAGCCAATTTGGCACTCAGACCTTCTGTGCTCCTGGAAAAAATCCAGGGCTCAGCTAGGGCTGCATCCCCTTTCTCTACACAAAAGGCAGGCTCCACTTTCAGAAGGTTGTATATAGCGCAGCTGTTGGGGCCGTCTTGGTGTCTCTGGACTGCATAAACATGCACCTCTGATTTTGTTGAAGAAATCCCAGATGTTTATCAATAAGGGCATCCAGGTCTTATTTTTTCCCTATCCTGAACAGAAGCACTCACTGTCTGTGAACCCAGTTGTTGCAATCATATTGCTAGAAAGATGACTGATGCAATGTAGACTTCAGTGCATGGGGTGACAAATGGATGTTAGTCTACTGAAACATGCATCTTTTGGGGGTACAGGAAACTCCAGAGGAAGAGAATCTGAAGGGGGGGAATGGACTGGGTGGGAGAAGAGGACACATCAAAGCCAGAGCAAATGCATTACAAGTTACACTATAAGCAAAGCAACCAGAAAAAGCTGTGAATTGGACTGTGGAAAAGAGCTGATCCTTATCCTTATGAGAAGATAAAAAGTCTGTAGTAGTCGGCAACCTCAAGTGCTAGTTGCTGACTGGAAGCATTACTGGAAGGACCCTGGGAGCCTTTTTACGTGCTGACTGGAAGCATTATTGGTGTCTTCATTTGATTCCACATCTATTGCACGATGATCTCATTGGCATTCCCTGCAGTGAGCCTACTTAATCATACTAACCAAAAAAAAAAACAAAAGAAGAAAGCCAACTCCAGGCATTCTGGTGCCTTTGTACCAATAGTCCACTGCAGCTCTGTGTATTCTGCATCACATCTTCCCCTGCCCTCATAGCTGCTTCTCACTTAGACGGTTAGAAATGGAAAGGTCCTGTTATGTCATCTGGCCCTTCTCTCAGCTAATGCAGGGATGTTCTTTGCACAATCATTTCTTCATATCTTGTCTAGTTCATAGTGGTTTTTTTCCCTGTGTTCTACCAGAAAATAGGGAAGATGAAGCTGGCATACCAGACAGTTTTCAAGCTGTTTTCTCTTTTATTAGTGGTACTGCGTCTTCACTTTAAGATTGCTGCGTGTCTCCTCTCTTGCTGAGTCCCTTGATATTTGTAGGCAGTTTATCATCTTTTCCCCCCACTTTTGTATTCTGCTCAGCGAAGCTGTAAATATTTATGTCTTTTAGCCTCTTTTCTAAAATAATTTTTGGCAGGCTCATTTTCTGCCCTTCTCTGAACTGCTTTTAGTCTTTAATGAGGAGCCCAGAATGAGTGCTGCTCATCAGATGCAGTTACATCATGATTGCTGGGCAACAGGGAGAGGGGGGAAGGAAAGGACCTGGTGTTGCCCCTGCTGTTGGCCATTTTTGGGCATCTGCAAAGTACCAAGGTGCTGGAAACTCACTCCCTTACTGGCATTTGAAGTTCCTCACTCTTCAGGCAGATGGGAGCAACCCGGCCTCAGTCCTGCTTCTCAATCCTCAGGCCATTCTTCTCAGTAGCATTTAATCACTGAATGCTGCTAAATCACTCTCTGCAGCAGGACAAGCAATTCCCACTCCTTCTTTCATAATATCATCTGTGCCCTGAAGTGTAAAGCTGTGTGGCAGAGCCACACAGCCCTGGAAATCCCCCTTTTCCCCAGAGGCTGAGGAAACCTGTTTTCTGCCTCTCCCATGTGAAAAAACTGCCCTTCCCCCTTTCTCAAACTAGCCACAGTGTTTTCTAACCTCACTTCTCATGATCTCATGCACTCAGTTCTCAGGGTGGGAATGGGTCCATTTTATCCCTCTCCAACTTAGTGGAGCTAGGCAATCTACCCTACCACAACCCCTTGATGTCTGCTCCTCTTTTTGTCTTGTGAAGTGCCTGGTTTGCAGTCCATTGTTACCAGAGCTTTTTTGGCTGCCCTTCTCCACTGTCAATTCACATTCTTGACATATTTCATGATCTCCATGAAATCTTTTTGGCACAATTTTACGTAGGTTCCTTGTTCCCTCCAAGTATCCATTTGGAGACACTGTTTCCTCAGTTTCTGGCGCACACAACGCGCATGCGCACACACACACACACATATTTTGTGAAAAGTATCTAAAATGGAATGTCTTTATTGCAGTCTTTTGATATCTGTGGTCGTGTGGGAAGTGTCCGGAAGGCACTGAAGGTCCTTTGCACCCCACAGGTAAGTAGCCATACATATTAGAGCAGTTTCATAGGTGGAACCTTGTTACTGTTGAATGATGGAGGTGAAAGTTCCTCAGCATATCAGGATCACAGAATAAAATCTGTTGTCCCATGGCTGGACAAGCTGGTATCTCTTGTCAGGGATGTTAGGAACCTTTTCTGAAATCTGCCCTGTCCCAGCTATGGTAAGAGATTGTTGGTAGTCTGGCTTGTTTTGTCTGATTGGAAGCCCTGTGTAATATGCACTAAATCACTGAGGCCAGCAAGAAGCTGACAAAACTTTGTAGTGAAGAGTGTGAGAAAGACTTTAAATAGAAGTATGTAGTGCCTGATGTGCAGTGACATTGAAAGAGACCCTACAGTGCACAGAAATTATCCCAGGCATAGCATTATACAGTACTGGTAGTTAGATCTGTTGCAGTGAAATACTGTGACTTATATTTTAAAATGATAAAATCAAAGACTGTAGAGGAAAGGAACATATCATCATAGAAGTCTGTTAGAGCTTGCCTTGCTTATTCTGTGGGCTTGGGCCGGTCATTTTTTCTCAGCATGTTTCCATTTCCCCTATTACTGTTACAATAGGAGAAGCAACATTTACCTTCCACATATTTAAAAAGAAAACTGGGAAGCCTGTGGGTGCTGCTGCTGTTATTCTTTCTTCTATTGTCTAACTTGCTAATAATAATACCTCCCACTATCTAAACACCTCTGCAAATGATGCTGAATTAATCCTTTCAGCTCCCTGTTGAGCTCATTAAATTTCATTATCATTGCTCCACAAGTGGAGGCACTAAAAGATGGAGTCAGCTCGAGGGGAAAACAAAACAGCACACAGCTCCAGACTCCCTCTGTTCTGTGTGCAGGTGCCCAAATCTCCCTTCCCCATACACAGTGATATAACACCAGTGTCCTTCCCAGGGCGTGCAGGGAATCTGGGTGTGAAAAATAGTGTCTGTATGCATGCTTAGCCACAAACTAGACTATCTTCAAACCTTTGACACTGGGATTTTTTTCTACATCTACTTAACAGACATATGGAGTTCGTGCTACCAGTCAGCAGTGCAGTGAGGCAGGCGACATCTGTGCCATTTGCCAAGCAGAATTCAGGGAACCTTTGATCCTTATGTGCCAGGTAAGACCCCAAGCTTCCCACGTCAAGTTCCCACATTGGCATTCATTTGTTTAACTTCTGCAGCTGGGAAGAGGCACAGTTAGCCTAGGTACTTCTAAAATCCTTTGCTGGGTCTTGATCTAGGTCCTAGTGGATATGTATTGCTTCCTTCCAGATAGCCAGTGATTCATGATAGCTGAGCCACCCTTTAGGGGCTGATCATAGCTATTGAGATGGAAAAGACCACCCTTGTGGTCCAGGGACTACCAGTTGGCAGTCCAGATCTTGAATCTAGAATGCAAGACATTTTTATCTGATCCTTGGGGAGACTGGCTAATCAACAGGTCAACCAAATTACAAGCAAGTGCTGTGAGAGGGGCATGGGTCCAGAATGAGCCTGACAGGGTGCATGAAGACTGGTGCAGCACCATGTAATCATGGTCTGGCCTCTGAACACCTGGCCAGGAATAAAAGTAGTTCTGCATGTTGGAGTTGGTCACCACTGCCAGTCACTGGGAGTTGTCCTGTTTCTCATTTGGGAAACACTGGCAAAACCTAGAGCTTAAGAACGGCATGCTCCGAGCAATGCAGTAGTCCTAATCTGGTGGGGGTAAAACCCTTCAACATGCCACACTGCCATGGGTTCTGTTGATATACCAGAGGCCAGCTGAAGGCATTGCCTTGTAGCAGGGCCGGTGATGCTTCCTTAAGATTTTCCTTTCAGTTGCTTGTAACTTAGTCAAGCTTAGTCTGTTGTGGTTGAAATCCTGGAGACTGCCTCTGGCTGATATGTGGGTGTGTGCAGGAAAAACTTAGGCAGAATGATTCTGGGAATTGGTGGGATATATAATCTCTTGTGATATCAAAATAAAGCTCAAGAGCCTTTTTTTGGAGAGCCTTAACATTCCCATGCTTTGTAACAAGGTTATCAAATTAAAGCAAGTATGTCACCTATGCATCAAAAGTGCCTTTTACTATGCCTATGAACATCTGTGCAGGTACTACCAAGCTGTAAGCCCCAGAGAAGCTGTCTTTGTATGTGCTGATCAGAGCTGAGATTTTGATGAGTAACATTTCTGCTGACTCTGCACATGCTGAGGACATCTCAGCCTCTTAGGGCTGCTAATATTCCCTTCTTGCCCTATTCCTGCTCTTTGAGTCTGGGACTAGATGGTGGTGTGTGCTGGACAGCTGTCCTTCCTCACCTCTGTTTGTACCAAGGCAGGCTGGAGGGAGAATCCTTTTGTAGCTCCGTGTAGAAATGAGAGGAGAAGAGAAGGGGTGAAAAGTGACATTTACAGAGAAGCGGAAATAGGAACTGTGAAGCTACTGACTAGGACAGGGTGATGTGAGCAGAAAAAAGCAAATGCAGTAAAAGTAGGGGGAAGAAAGGGGGTTGTCTGAGCAAAGTAAAGACTTGTAAAATAACCCAGGGAACTGAGGATGGAAACATGGTAGAGAAAACCCTCTCAACTACTTTGTTAGCCCAGATGTTGTAGGCCTTTTTAATGTTCCTTTCTATTGCTATATTAAGAGACTGAGTAATATATCATTAGCTTTGCAAACTGATGTACAGTGATGCTGGGATTTTTCGTATCATGTAAGTACTGCTAATCAGCTGCACTGTCCACCTGAACTTGAATCGTTACTTGCTCCCGTGGCTGTCCTATTGAGCGTGCGTGCTTAGTGACAAGATTAGACCTCCTGCCCTCATCATGATGCTGCCCTTTTCTCTCCACAGCATGTGTTTTGTGAAGAATGCCTCTGCCTCTGGTTTGACAGGGAGAAGACCTGTCCTCTTTGTCGTTCTGTCACAGTAGAAACCCTGCGTTGCTGGAAAGACGGCACCACCTCTGCTCATTTCCAGGTGTATTAAAACCAATACATACCGACAAATGGAGTAAAATGTGCGGAGAGAAGAAAAAGCTGGAAAATCTGGTGATCCCATGCCCCTATTTAGTTGCCTGTGGATTTGTTGTCTTAGTCTTTCTTCCAGTGCTGTTTCTGCAGGAGCCAACAGAACAATTGTTACTAGCCAGAAACTTTATCCTCAAAGGCAAGAAAGATGTGTTTTATATTATGGCAAACTCCATGGCTAAGCTACAGCCAAGATTTTTTCTTGAACTGACATGGTTATAAACTGCCTGGGATGTTTCCTTTTCTTCTGTCATTTTAGAATAGATAAATATTGCATGTATAAGGCAAGTGTACCATGAATTGCATGTGTATAACCTGATACACTGGAAAAAAGCTGTCCTCCTCTGGCTCAGACCACTGGTGAGATTTTTCACATTAAATGGCCCTAGCTTCCCTGAATCGGTAACATCATAGAATTACGTTGTTGCTGTTACACTACCTTTGAGAACTCTCCCAAAACAGTGCTTCAGAACCTCATGCCTGCAGTTTATTTGAGGCTGGAGAAATGTCATCTCCCAGCAGCCATTTTTTTTGCAATTGATTCCACAAATTGCACGTGTTGTCATCTTAATAAAATCTCTAGAACCTGGGAAAGACTGTGCCAGTGAAGCTGGAAATGACACTTGCTTTTCTTGGGAATGTTTTTCCTCTTTAACTTTCATGATCAGACTTTCTGATTTCCTAGCATATGGGGAAAACAGTGGGAGGCAGGGAGAGATTGAAGTCAAGTTTGGTTTGTCTAGGTGAAAAGTCAAGGTCCTAACCAAGAGCATCTCACAGATTCGGGTACCGCTGCAATATGCTCCTTAGTGCAGCCACTCGAGGCAAGGCTTACTGGCTTTAAAAACCAGCACCACTCAGCATCCAGTACCTGCCTGCGTCCAAAACCAGAAGAAGTGTGCTCACTCAACACTGAGCCCAGACAGCACTGCTGATACCAGAAATGGTGGGGCATCAGGATACCGGGCCTCCTGGAGAGCCTGGGTTTAGTGAGACTTACCAGCTTGAGGGCAGAATTACACAGAAGCAGGTGCATTGCTTGAAGAGCCAGCCTGGTTTATACACAAGCTGGAAAATCCACCTGTGATGGTGGAGACTTGATTGTAACACCTCTGCTTCAGGAAAATCTCTTCCAGGAGCCACCTCGTATTGTTAACAGGAGAATTAACACACTTCATATTGCCGCAATTTCCATCTCTGCTGAGGGTGCTGCAGAGGCACTTGCATGCAAATGGAGTTGCTGTTTGTTCTCTGGAGCTTTCTCTTTCACTAAACAACCTCTGCTTTTTGCTGTGCGCCCAGAGAAAGTGCCTCATTAGGCAACTGTGGCATCTTCCATGCTCATTACTATGGAAATGGCCGTAAGGTTACAATCCCACTTGAGTGGATAATCAGGAAGAATTCTGACTGTACCTGGGGGAAATGAGCCTATGTGTATGTACTGACTGCCGCCTTCCCCTCCTGCTGTGAAACTCCACAGGGAGAAGAATTAAAGCAAACAGGAGCTAATGGTAACAAGATTAAGGCTCAACATTTCTTTGGAAATAATAGTTCAGTATGGCTAGAGGAGAAATGATGAGAGGCAGAGCCTGAGCAGGGAAGATCGTCCAAATCTGGCTGGAGAGGGACAGGGAAGTACAGGAGGAAAATCTTTACTTTCCGGAACAAAGTGACTTGATTCTTGTCAAATAGATCCCATGAGAGTGGAGAACTAAGCCAAGGAATCCAGTGGCTATCTCCAATGGGAATAGCCTTTCTGGGATGGGGGAAGGCAGTTCAGTAAGGAAGGAAGCAAGGTTTTCAGTGGGCATAAAAATGTTGTTACGTACAATAGTCTGGTATATTCTCCAGGAAAAAGGAAAATTACTGATTCTGTGGGCAGGCAATTTGTGAAGGGTTTCAGTGTCAGTTTTCAGTGCAATGCCAATTAATTAAAGGGTTGGTAGTATCTGCTTTCAAAATGTTTGAAAAGCCACTTCTGATTTTTTTTCTAAATGCTCCTGGAAAATGTCTATGGAGAAGTGTATGAAAAGGCCAACATGAGCCTAACACTACAGCTAGCATTTGATACACTGTTTCACAATTATTTCTTTTTTAATTTGGTGATAAGGAAGGAAGGCAACCAAAGGGAAAGTACGGGGAGTATTTGTTGCGTTCTTTTAGTCCTTTTTTTTCTTTTTTGTCTTTATCGAATGTTCTTTACCAGTTGGCAGCATGAAGTGCTACTCAGACCCCTCAGTGACAAAACGTAGCACTGTGATCCGTATGTGAAGGCCTTCGCTGCAGGCAGAGCCTGTATCTGAGAGGGCATGGGTGCCTGGGATTTGGTGGGCCATCCCGTGCCACACTTCTCTGTTATTGCTAATTAGTGCTAAATAGGTGGTGAAATTTTATGCTGTGGATATTTATTCTATTGGAAGCATAACAAAGATCATACGTCCTGCAAGATAAAGAATTTACTACAGGCCACTATTATACAGCCGTTGAATTAAAACGTCCTTCAGTCCCTATCCTTCTGGCCTGGATGCTGTGGAAGAAACAGCTCAGTGCTGTTAGCTGCCTGTCCCACCCGCCCTCCTCGGGTAGGTTACAGTGATGGCTTTGTGAGGCAGGACCATTCTACCCCCTGCTAGAACATGACATTTGGACCAGAAAACATGCAGGGGAAACTCCAGTTCTAATGACAACTGATGAGAAACTTCTGTTGATTTCCATGGGAAAACAGCTAGGGTCGTGCAAAGAAATTATTCTCTCAAATTTCAGAAAGGAAATAAAAACCGGAGCCTTTTTTCACCATTGAACAGTTATTTTTCTTTTTTTTAATAAAGTCATTATAAATATGTACAAAGAGTCTCAGCATATGAAATTCCTTTTACAAAAGAGAGAAGCCACATCCAACCATAAACAGGAGCCTTCATGAACTTGTATCAGCAGTGAGCGTATGCTTTGCTCTTGCTTTGGTGAGGGTGGAAACTTGCACAGCGACTCTGCAAGAGTTTACATCCAAATAGTATTAAATCAGTAATGTGCAAGGAGTTGTGTGTTCACTGCATTTCATCTGTTTTATTCTGTTAGCAATGCATCTGGGAGCAGACTGGAAAATTTAGTCCTAAGGACTAAAGATGATGGGAAGATTTTTTCTTGTGATAAACTGTGATGTCAAATTGATTGGAAAGGTTATGCTGTGAATACCCATGAAAACTAAATCCCATTGTAGTTTTTTTTGCTCTCTACTTAGGTGGCATCTGTAACTAATAATGGATGTAACTAAAAATGGCAGTTCAATACCCAGATGCTTTCAGTGAATATTTATCAAGCTCCAAAGTAACTTTCTGTAAATATTAAAAAACTTGTGAAATTCAAGTACTCAAGTATTCATGCAGAGTGAACACTGAAGAAGTCTCATCGGATTTACATGAAAATTCACTCTTGTATTCAAATCTTGTCAGAAAAAAATATTCACTTGTGTTGTATTTTGTAGTTTTTAAGTTTCTCTTGCAGATGGGGAATGGAAATTCTGCAGCTTTGACTGGAACAGTCAGCTTTTTCCCACAACTGCTAAGGGCAGAGCTGTTGTTTGGAAGACCTGAGTGGGGGAGTGCGTTTGGGTATGTGCTGATGGAGATTCTTGTTACGCAGATGGCGCGTGGTTCAAGCCAGTAGGATTGGCAGAGGGAAGAAGCACAGAAGTGTCTTACGCTGGGAACAGGGATATATACCTGTACTAGGAGCCAGGATAGCCTTTGGAATGAAAGGGCTTGTGCGTTCAGCCCAGGACAGAATTAGAAGACCAAGGGAGAACCAGCATGCGAGAATTCCTCTCCTCCATTCAGACTAGCTGATATACCTGTGTTTTCCTAAGGAAGTTCAAGTCCCATGTTACTCAGACTTCCCTAGGCTTTTGGAGTTTGAATTAAAACAGCCCGTGTCTCCTAACCTTCGGTACCAGCTCAGCACACAGCAAGCAGTGCCTTGCAAAGTGTTCCACAAGAATGAGGCTGATTTTCAAGCTTGGATTCAAAATTAAATTTGCTGCAAGCAAAGCTGCTCTAAGAAAAGTTGTGGAGATACTGTTCACCTGTTGTGGTGGTAGAATATAGCCAGAAGGTTTTGACATGGGCAAAAACTGTGGGTCCAGGATTTAATTTGGAGCCACAGGTAGTTTATTATGTATATCTCAGACTTCTGTCAAGATCATGGGCAGATGTTTTAAAACTATTTGTAGGAAAATTAAAATTAAATATTAAGGCAGATGTACTATTCTGTCCGCATAATGAACCATTTTGTACATGGTAGCGCAGTTTTTCAGAAGAGAAATATCTCCTTCTGTCTTGCCTCCCCATTCTCCAGTGTCCTGTCCTTCCCTACCCCCAAGTGAGATTCTCCTCTGCCTGCTCAACCTACCGGGATACCGCAATAGCAGTATTTAACCAAACTGTTTCATCTTAGGAGGCAGCAGGGAAAAGTGCCTGATTCCAAGGGGTACATGGATATAGAAATGGCACCACTTTAACCAAATGTGTTCATAATCAGTTCCATTAGAAGGGATTGCTTCTGCTTTTGCAGTGCATTTAAGACCCTTATAATTTTAGCATGGTATAGAGACAGAGCAAATTCACAAATCAGATTAAACTGATTTAACAAGTGTTTCTGATTTAAGTAAATTGCTTTAGTAATGGGCTTAGCTAAATTAGGGCAATTTCTGCATGCCTACATGCTCTAAAACAGAAGTACGGTAGGTTTCTCATTCCTCATCACTGACAACTCATTGATTTTGGTGATTTGCTGTATGTTATTATTGGGTGATGCCTCTCCTGGGCACATGGAAGTGTATGACAGGAGGCCTGCTCCCATTCCATATTTTTTTACGGACTGAAAATAATTTGAAGAGAGAAGAGGAAGGAATCTGGAATTAACGGGCTAAATTCTGTCCTGGGTGTAACCCAGCTGTCTCCATGCAGGCAGTGGTGCTATCCTAGAATTAATTTGGTCAAAGGACTTATTTTAACAGGCAGGAGGAGAGAAGCTGATTAGTAGTCCACACTAGGCTGCTTTTTTTACTTGAAATATGAAGTTCCAATATGTGATGGGAGCTATCTTGGTGGAGTGCTGCTTTAAAAATTAATAAAGACTTTCCTCACAGCCACATTATGCGGCGTTCTATATAGACTATGATCTCATAACCTCCTCCTCTGGCTTGCACACGCACCGTCTGCTGAAACCTAAGATGAGGTCTTTTTTTTCATTTAGAGAGCACTCCCCAGTCTTCACAGAGGCGCAACTGCGAAGCTAATCAAAATCAATGACTTCTTGGCTGCTGTGAAAAAGAAAAAGAGGAGCGAGAGAGAGGAACTGTGCTGGTTTCTTACCCATTAGTACGGTACAGAAACCACCCACCATCTCACACAGCTGTTGTAATACAGTACGAACAGCACTAGGGGAGTATACAGCATGTTTTCTTTACCAATACAAACATCAACCAGGGTTAAATCAGGTATTTTAAAAAGGATAAAAACACCCCTTGTCAAAAATGGAGGCATTCAAGAATAGCAATTATACCAGAAAATGTAAGGCTTTGACAAATACATATCCTCTAGTAAGTAATTCGATTTATGTACAGTGAATGCTGGCTATAAAGCGCTGGTAAGCTGCTGCTCCAGCAAAGCTTGCTTGACCCAGCAACTAATAGATGAAAGTCTTCAAAACTTAACCCTCGGTTCACACTAAACATCCAATTTAGAACTACAAAAGTGAAGTAAATCAGGACTAAAGCAGGATTTGGGGTACTGGACCTGCTCTTGTTTACACTTGGGAAGCACCATTGATTTGGTTGTTGTTTCATAGAATAACAATGGGCAGCACGTGTCTTCTAACATTTTTGCTGGATATTAGGAACCACCAAGGAGGAGACTGGTCCCCTGGGAGTTCTTTTTGGTTTTTTTTTACAAAAAAGCCTGTCCATGGAGGGTTAGGACTGAGGGAGATCAACCAATCGCTTTGCTGTTGAGGTTGAGCACTGATTTAAGGGGTTTTCCCAAGGTGGGGACTCTATGGTAAGGACAGAACTTTCTTGCCTTTTCCTTTGCTGTGCTGTGCTGTTTCAGGGGAATTGCCTCTTTGGGAAAAATGCTACAAGAAGTCTCAGGGCTGCAGACCCAAATAGCCAGTGTGGCAGCAGAACCGATGGCAGTGCAAACTGCGTGCACAGAAGATGCAAGGGAAGATGGAATAATGCGTATTCCAGGTGAGGAGTTTATTAAACATTCAGAACTCAGGAGCTAATAATTGCTAAAGGGGAGGAGTATGTGGGAGAGCCCTCTCTCTTGCACCGAGGAAGGTAAGCCAGCTCCTATGCCGGATGGGTTGTCACAAGGCTGCCTCTGTGTATGTGGGGAACACACACAGGGTGAGGGAAGATAGTGTGGGGGTGGAGGGAAGACCTGCGGACTGCGTGTCTTGTGTAGCAAAGTTACGCATCCAGTCTTCCTGATCAATTATTTTCTGTTCAAATTTGACTTGTGCAATCCCGTACGCACAATTTCACTTCCTCATGTGAGCGATTTGTAGCAAGTTGTATTTTTAAGGCTATGCCTGATCCAGCAGTCACTAATCCAGCACTTGCAACACTGCTGAAACCAGCTGAGGCTCCTCCTTTTGACAGAAGAATTCTTACTTATTTCAGTAAGAGACTGAGCCGGGAAGGAGTACAAGATGCTGAGTTCTTATTAAGCATCAGACCAAAAATCGTAGGAAAATGTTTTATCGGTCCCTGTGGTTCTGAGACCATCCAAACTCTATCAACAGACAAACTACACTTAGCTACATGATCCCTCCCAACACTGCACATAATATAAAGTAGGGCAAGGTTCTTCATTAGGAACAATTTGCTCTTTCAGCATAGCCCTTTCTGCTGTTTGTGAATTGACTTGGATCAATAATACCCATGAATATGTGTGCAGGGGCCCAAAACACATCGGTGAATATTTGATAAAGGGAGAATTTCGCTTTTAGATTGCTTAGAAACATTTCTCCTGCAGTAATGAAAAATGAAAGGTTTGACTGGGACACAGTGGCCGCTCGGCTTGTTCCCTGACTGGGTGAGGGTGAGGAAGTATTTTAAAAGACAAGGAGCCAAACTTCCTTTGGAAATCTGGTTCTTAACATTCCTTTATGCCTTTGAAAATTCCCCCCTTGGTGGGGTGTCAATCTTCTGGTGCAAATATCTGAAGCTGGGAAAAATGTTTCTAAAAAACTGTGCATAATAATTATTGTAAAGAGAATCCGGAAGGTATCCTAAATCTGACAGGTAGTTTTGGCTGCAAGAAAAAAAGTGCTCAGTACTAGACTGAAAAAAGCCCTTTGACTTCGAAGGACAAGTTCTGTTATCCTCCAGTCCATTGATTAGCCTAGATACAGTTCTCTTCCCTGGTTCACAGGATTTGAGACTGCTTAAATCACCATCTAGGAGAACGCCCAGCTCCGGAGCTGTAGGAATTTCTGCACTAGCAGACTTTGACATGTACACTGCAGTGAAAAGAGCTGGTGTGTCTTCGCCACCTCAGGGAACACTGCTTCCCAAGCTCCCAACCATCAAAAGAAAAAGAACTGCCCCAAAGAAAATTAGTTTTAGAAAGTTCTGGGCTAGATTATTTGTTTTGTCTTAATTTATGTAGAGATTGAAAGAAAGAAAAAAAAAATAGCACCTTCTCAAGAAGTATTATTTTTTGCTATCTTGTGTATAAATATTAATAACCAAAATAGATTTTTCCTTGTCCCATGTTTCAGAACATCCTCTTGGGGAAACTGTAGCACCACAGAGAGGCAGTTTAGCCCCAGACAAATATTAAATGTAGCACCAGAGAAACTAAAGTCGTAAGAAAAGCTTATCTCACCTGGTGCTATAGCGCTTAATATATACACACACAAACTGTCTGTTGTCCAAGCTGCTAAGCACCTGTTCCCCCACCACCACGGCTAGGGCATGCCCATTTGGCAGCAAGTTTGGTCTCTCAAGATACTACTTAACTCCAGATGTATACATTACTTTTCATCCCGCTGCATTGAAAGGAATGTTTATGTTGCCATAAACAAGGTGCAGTGGAGAAAATGCTAGCATTACAGCAAGGACATCACTAATCTTTTGACTCAGACTGCAGGAGCATGAATGCTCAGACCACCATCATCTACAAGGAATGTTGCTTACGTTCTCAACAAGGCATGCACGTTTTAACGTATGCATACAGGAGGGTTTACATTCTTCTATATATAAGCATGTATGTGTCTCTGTTTTGCTGCTGGGCCCTTGAACAGCTCCTTCCGTGCAAATCCTTCTTCACGTTGCCCAAAGCACTTCCAACATCTTCCACTTCTTTCTTTATCTCCACTCTTCACAGCTGCTGCTCAGGCTCTGGATTCCCTGTAGGAAAAGGGGAAACAATTTTCTCCAAGGGCACAGGGTTTTCTCCAGCCTAAGAAAGCAAAAGAATTGTGTTTGGTTTTAATTATATTGATGCATTGGTTACAATAAAAGCTTCTTTTAAATTTATGCTTGAACCCTCCTGCTAAATTTACTGACAAGAAGAGGTATATAATTTATGGGGAGGATGGTTTTGTGGTTCAACACAGGAGATTACGCCTTTATCCCCGTGTTACTGCAGGATTTCTGGTGAGCTCTCATTTTGCAACGCTCGTTCTTTTGGGTGCTCCATCTTCATTTACATCATGTTAACAAAAATGCTAACTTTTGGGGAAGGCATTAATTTTGTTACAGGTAGGCAGTGGGGTGCATTGAGGATCACAGGAGACTGGAAGAACTCGCTCATTCCTGGTACTGCTACTGATTACATTTGTGGCCTTGGGCAAACCACTCCTTTCAGTTGCTGCTGTAAAATGAGGGCAGTAATAACTTATTTGCCTCACAGGTGGGCTGCAAGCCTTAATTAATAAAGTGCTCAGAGAAAGGCACCTATCTAAGTGCAAATTAGCAGGAGAGGTGCCCAAGGGGCATCTACTATGAAATTCCCATTTCCCGCATTTATACCTAGGTTTGTTGATACCAGCATTTGCTGGGATAGATCCCATCTCTCAGACTGTGTTGTCTAGTTCGCAGAGACTGTGACAATGAGCGATCTTATAAAAACCTCAGTGGAGAAATCTCTGCTGGCCTTCTGGATGAGGTGATTTCACCCGGGTGGGAGAAAGGAGGGGGGAGTAGCTGACTATGCAACTGCATCAGCTATGAAGTCAGAGTGTAATTAGGGCTGGCAAACAGCTTGTGGGCAGATTCTGATCTGCACTACTCTGATGTAAACCCAGAATTGCTTCCCTTCCTTCTGTAGTACTACCCTGTTCGTGCCAGCGTGAAGGTTATCACAATTCAGTGGCACTGCCTCTGAGACAAAACCTCCACTGTGAGAAAAGCGGGCAAATTCTGGTGCTGCAACAGACTCTGAGTAACCTAGAACGTCTCTGGTTCAGCCTCAAAAGATGTAACTGTATCTGCTTTATCCCAGTTACTGTCAGCTGCTCAAGCTGCTGCTGTGCACAGGATGTGGCAATTACAACCTCTCCTTCCCTCAGTCTACAGTCTTGCTTTCTAGTTTTGAGGAAATCTGGAGCAACAGTGCAGATAGCTTGAAGGACAAAAGCCAGAATGAATCATCTAGACTTGAAGCACATTTTCATCAGTCTTGCTGTGATCAAGGCTACCAGCTAGCCACGCGGTTTCTATGGCTCCTGTATCTGCATGCACGCAGATCTTCACAGACGCACCCGCTCTCTCGAAGTGCTGGAGGTACTTTAAAAGTTTTTTTGCAGAGCTACTTAGCTTTTTGGCAGAAGGAAAATAGGAAAGGTGTTCACTACTTGAGAGAGTATGAACATGATAATACCAGCTACACAAAGGCAACAGAGCACAGACTGTCAGTAACCAGCTGTCAATAAGTAGCCCAGAGGTTGAAATGCAGCCCCTGTTCCGCCTCCTGGCCTGCCTGGGAGACAGCCCTTCCCGCAGCCCTGCGCTCCTACACGGGCCTCCTGGCATCTCAGCCCGCGCCTGCACCACTGCACGCTCAGGTCTAGGCCAGTGCCAAGCACAGCCAGACAGACAGCACCACGGATTTCCCTAGACTTGTGAAACATCACGAAGAGGAGATTCTGGGCATCTGCACTTCTCACACAAGATGTCTTTACAGAGAGGTCTTCAAAATTAACCACATCAGCACTGTTGGGGAGAGAAAGCAGGGCACAACCTGAGCTGCGTGTGGGGTCCTGAGAAAAGGGCTGGCGATACGGGGGAAGAGGCTGCGACGTGGTTGCTCACACTCAAAGGGGTGAGACATTTACACAAGTTACACTGGAACAAAGACTTCAGGAGCTGATTAAAGGATTTCCTCCAAAGCAGAAACATTTAATGCTTATTTATTATTTCTCCTATAGCAGTACTTCCGATTGCCAGCTATGAACCCTTGTCCTACTGTGCCATCTATGGCCTGCAACAGGTCATCCTCGGTGTCATTATATTTTACAAACTGTCTCTCTGTGTCACTTAATGTATAGAAAATCTATAAAAACCTGTAAAAGTTGATAAATCCTAGAATGTCTTGAACTCTTGAGTGATAAATCTGCTCTGGGGCAGGCAAAGAGCTCAGCACAATGTTTATGTATCTCACAAGCCCTACCCTATTCTAACAGCTTAAATGGCTCTTAAGTTTTGCATCAGTCTCGTGCTGGCCTTCTGCATAAAGGTGAATTTCATGGAAAGAATAAAAGAGAACCCCAGAATCCTGGCCTTCAGCCCATCTTTCAATAAAACAATTTTGAATATCCTAAGCTGTGTTAAAGCCATTTCTAGGTGCATATTGGCTGCATTGCCAGTATCTGACTCATTAATGGAATATACTTTGAGCCAAATTCTGATCTCATTTACAGCACTGTAAATCCAGGGCAACCCAATTGACTTCAGTGGAGTTACTCCAAATTTCCCACAATAGGCACTCAGCAGATAGATCAAAATTTGGTAATTTGGGTCTGAAAAAGGCTGAGGAAAGCCAAACAACATCCCATTTGTAATACTGGGGTGGATAGTAAGTTGGAAAGAGTGCCAGCATATCCCCTCTGTAGAGCTGCTGAAAAATGGTTTATTTTACATGCCATTCTTAGAATGTTGAAACTTTGGGGAGGGGGGATTGTCCACTATTATCAAAATTTTTCATTCACTTATAAATAAAAAAAAAAGGAATTATAGCTGAGTTCCTATATGAAAAATGTGGTGTCTATTGAAAACATGGATTGAAGTGATGAAGAAAAAGAATCACTTGCTTTGGAATGTTTCATGGAAACCAACATTCCCTTTGGTGACGCATCCCTTTCTTCCTTGTCGTTGAGGGAGATGCAGATTTTGCTCAGGAAGTTGCTCTTATCCATTGCACCTATTAAGCAATAAGGTTGTGAGACAACAAATCACGTTGGCTGATATTTGCAAAACCATCTCAGCCTGCCTCGACACATCCCATCGCTTATAATAGATATGGCGTCTCGACTTGAGCTCTCCAGCCTTAAATCCTACAGTTTTATCACGCAGCTTGCTAGGCTGGTGTTTACCAACAAAAGGAAAGCTGCTCTTCTCTGGGATGCTAAGTAGGATGGGCATGAAATGACTCAGGCGGGGGGTCCCTAGTCTCATCTCAGCATTTCTTTGACTAATCTTTATTCAGAGACAGGACGCAAAGCCATGCTCGGGTGCCACCTGCATAAAGCCATAGGAGAATCTGAGCTCATGTCCCCTAAAGCAGTTGGCAAAAGGAGTCCTGCTCACGGCTAACGTGTCAGCATGTAACTTCTTGATTTAAATGGATTACGCAGGCAATTCAGCTGGCACACGTTCCACTCCTAATAAACAAAATAACAGTTATTGATATATTTAAAGAAAAAAAAATATTCAAGTGCTTGGATTGCTAAGGGAAAGCTTGAGGCAGGGACAAAACGAGGCACTGTCACTTCCTTCCTCACGCAGCAGCAGGTTAATGAGAAAACAAGGGCTGGGCAACAGCCCTGTCAAATTCCCAAGCAGGCTGCATCCATGTACACTCACACTTCATTAGCATCTCTGTGGGAGATGGAAGGGTAACTTGGAAGACCAAAAAACAATTAGGAGGGGGTTCAAGAGGTAAGACGAAAGAAGAGCAGAACTACTAGGGAAGAACTCAGAAGAACAGTGTGTCCGGGATATCTTAGCACAGGAAGATCAAGGAACCAGACACAGTAAAGAAATATGTTGGGGCTCCAATCTTTCCACAAAGAAGTGGTCTGTTTGGCCATAACCTACCTGCAGAAACAGGTGTTTCTGGACTGCTGTTTATTTTTGAAAACTCTGCTGCTTGTTTATTATTAAAGTTAACGTTGAAGGTTTTCCTTGTGCTATTTAACTGTGAAGCTGGGGCAAGGCTGGTGGGGACCTTTGGCGTTGTTGAGTAGGATGCTTGCCACCAGGAAGAGCAGGCTCCTTCTTCCGTAGTTATCCAGGAGGATAAACAACAGTGCTTGCCTCTTTGTGCCAGGGACGCATACAGGGTGCAACACGCTGAATGTTTATCCTCGTGCAAAACTGCAGCTCACTGCTGAGCTAGTCAGCTTAGCCCTGTGCTAGCTGTACTGCCTCTGGTCCTTAATTTTTTTTGCACTCCTGCACAGCTCAGTGTGACATCTCCAGAAATCTTATCAACCCAATTTTAATACAGATAATTAACTGCACTGAGACTTTGGACAGAGTGGCTCTGCATGAACCTTGCAGCAAACAGTGGGGGAAATTACTGGCAACACAGTGGGCACAGAACCAGGCTGGCGAAGCTGGCAGGGACAAGTAGGGTTTGATTTTAATACACTGCCACTTCTGAACTAATAGAGCGAAACACAAGTGACACTGTATGCCAAACTGGCACATGACAACTATACTTCATGCCCTGGTTGGATATTTCAAGGTGATGTCAGATTATATATTATAGAACTGCCATTTGCAACACATTCATGCCCAGATCCCAAGCACGGTCCGCAGATACAAGCTGGTCACACGCAGCGGCCCTAATCCTGCTTTCACTGCCACCACCTAGGGGCTGAGAGAGCAGGAGAAGTTCCCTGGTACACAGGATTATTCCCTCAGCTGCACTGTTGTGTAAAGCCACAAGGACCTGAGGGAACAACTACCAACTTTCTTCCTCAGAAATAGTACATACGCTCACAGCAGCCAATGCAAAATGCTACTACCACTTGAAAAAGCAGGAGGGGAGTTAAGCCAGGCTGAAACTGGCCTTTCCCTCTTATTTCTTCTGCAACCACCAGATCACAAGACAAATGCTGACTTTGCAGCACATTTATTAAGTGTACAAGTTACTCTCCTCTTATGAGCTGTTCTATGAAATCCCAAGTTCACAAGTGCTCAGAGCCTGGACTTTCCATCTTGTTGCAGAACAATGTTATTATCACTGCAGAGCGTCTCTGAAGACGGCAGGTAGACAGATTTTGTTCATAAATACTCTGCTGAGTTAATAAAACACTGCTGTCTTACCACATCTCTAAGACTAACCCAGCTCACTGCACTATCACTTGGGCTCTGAGACACTGCAGATAATCAGGTACCTCCACTGGTGCGAGCAAATTATTATTCAGGATGAATAGAAAAGATTCTTAATGGCAAAAATAACCCAGAAACTGAGGTGTAGACGATACATTTAATTATTCTAGGGTTGCACTGTATTTTCATCTGCAGCTTAGTCACTTGTGCCTCAGAAGCTTGCCAGGAGTCAGACAGGCCAGCCTGCTGCACATAGGGGCAACCAGGAGACTGTTCCTAGCTTGTCATTCTCCCACATCTGGCCTCTTTATCCCTGAAACTGCTTCACATCACACACAAGGATCTTCTTTTCAGAGACTTACATTTGTATTTGTGTCCACAAAGCCCCTGAGCATTTGGAGGCAGCTCAGCACGTCCTGTCTGTGGCAGCCTTTGAAGCTGTGAGGAAGGACTGTGCATGCTGAAGGAGCTCGCCTCGGCTGTATTGAGGATAATACTTTCCTTTTCTACAGTGTCTTTATCAAAGCAATTTATAAGCAACTGGTTATTGTTGGGCCTGAAGTGCAGAAAGCAGGATGGAGGTGAGGGCTCGACAGAGTCAACAGCAGAAGAGATGGGAATAAAATTTAATATCTGCCTAACCAAAGCTATGCAAACCTTCACAAAAACTAAAAATCCAAACAGCTTTGGCCTCATGGGATTGCCAGGAAGCCTGGGCTGAACATGTGCACAGATCCACGGGGCCAGCGAACGGGCTCTCTCTGTCAGCCCTTCTCAGCTGCCACCTTCTCTGTGCAGGATGAAGTCCCAGACTGGGCAGGCAGGCAATTCCCCAGCGTGTTAAGAAAGAAAAGGACACTTGAGACACTACATAAGGGAGATCACTGCAGTCCCCCCTTGGATTTTGACTTTTTTTGAGCTCAGAGAGGCAAACAAGTCGGACGAGTGGGTTTACTTCCAAACACTGCAATCAAACTTGCCACAAACTGACAGGAAGGGAAAGAAGATCTGTAAGCTCTGCTCCTGACCACAGTCCCACGGCTCTAACTGCTGCCCCACACCACTCACACTACCCTCTGCCAGGGCTCTGCAGATACCATCCCAGAGCCTCATACCTCTGAGCTGGTGATTTTATAGAAATTGAGGCTTTGATTCATCAAAAGACCAGTTTTGTTCTGGTTTTGGTTTCAAAGAAACCTTTCCAAAGGTAATCAGCTGAACCTCCTGACAGATGCAGCAGTTGCAGCTCAGAGAGACAGACAACAACAACGCTCCCCCCCCGCACACCAATGCGTACACACACACACACAGACACAGTGCAAACACACAGACCTGCTGGAAAACCTTATTTTTAAACTCTCTTGATAACTGTACTTTTTCTCCACACTATACATATTTAACGGTATTTCACACACCTAAAAAGCATGCAAGACATTTTGCAATGTAAGACCTGATTCCTGACAGCCAAAGTCTGGCCCAAGAGTTGCAAACAGCCCAGTTAAGCTGAAATTGTACAAGGTCAGTGTGCTACTGATGACATTTTTCAACTGATTTTAAGCTCCTGTCTAAACCCTGTCCGAACTGGCAGGATATGAGTGCACACTGAAAGTTAGGCACTTAAAAGTCTTTCCTGAACACAGACAAACACTGGGGCACATGCACAGATATCATTTAAAGCACCCAAAATAGCAGCCCTTGTTCCTCATGTCTGTGGGGAGAAATCCATGTCCCAAAGAGCACTTCAGAGCACCCAAAATCCCTGAGCTGACCCCACATATGCTCAGTATCCCTGTGTGCTCCCAGGGCTGAAGGTGCAGAGCTGTCCCCACCGGCCCAGGAGGTGTCACCAGGCTGACAACAAGGGTTGCAGGACCAGGTATGTCCCACTTTCCCACTGTTGGTTTGCTTGGTGGGTCTGGAGCACAGTGGGGGCTCTAGGAACCAGCAGTAATGGGGCTTGAATGCTTTTCCCTGGCTGGTGGCTTGGGACTCCCCTTGGGGAGAGCCTCCGGCACTGGGTAAGGCATTATCCAAAACACAGAACCAGGCACAGCCAGCCAAAGCCCCAGCCTGCTCCGTCAGATGGTCCTGTGGGGAAATCCCTTCACCCAGGGACCTTAGTGATGGGTGCCCCACAGCACCTATGGGTCTAAAGCTTGCCAGGGGATGGCAGGACACAGGGGAAGTTCCTCCACTCACAAGAGGGCTGGAGAAGGCTTGGCAGGGCTTGTGTGGGGCAAGCATCCTCCATCTCCCAGGGCCGGCAGTCAGGGCAACGCGGGACCTGCTGCAACCCCCTGGGCCACCCCACGCTGCTGCCGCTGCCCTACGGGGGCTGTAGGCTCGCTCAGTGGGGGCATGGAGCTGAAAGTGCCCCGTGAGAGCATGGATGACTTGGGTGGAGGAGAGGCACAGGGCTGGAAGCCCTGAAAGTTTGGGGAAGGGGAAAGAGGGCGTTTGGGGGGTCCTGGGAAAGGGGAAAGGAGGAGGGAGAGAGGAGAGGAGAGGAGAGAGGAGAGAGGAGAGAGGAGAGCAGCGAGGA
>JAVJGI010000001.1:92786398-92815679 GCA_035590275.1 Ibycter americanus
CCTTAGGGGCGGCGGGGGGGGCCGCCAGGCTGGGGGGCCGCGTCTGCCCTTCCCGGGGGCTTGTTTCTTAGCTGCTGAATTTTGAGGGGGGGGTCTAACCCTCGCCCCCACCCCCCAGTTCACTTTTCTTCTTATGAGACGGTGCCTTTTCCCTGACAAAAGATCGCTGGCTGAGGCAGCTGCCCTAACGGCGGCTGTCCTGCCTTGCCACGCCGCAGCACAGTAACAAAACAGCGATTAATTCTTTAAATAAAGGAGTTAATTCGGAAATAGTCTTAAATACAGTTCTGAACCAGATAAAAGTTATTTTGGTAAACCCTCTAAATGCAATAGAGGTTTTATTTACAGCGTAAGAAAACTAGGGGGGAAACCCATTTTCTTGCTTCTCGCGAACCTAACTGTGACTAATTACTCTTTGCTTAAAAAAAAATTAAAAGGAACAGATTAAATTTCTGTCTGCAAGGCACAAATTAATCCATTTACAGAATTAGTGCTCCATTAGCACACGGGAGCCCGGATCTGTCTCGGAGGGAATGGTAGATGTTTGAGTTTTGGATTCATTCCAGTAGACTTTTAGACAGGCTGGTGCTGACTTAACGTTACCGCTTCATTCGCAGCGGTGAGCGCTGTGCTAGAGACCAGCTGCCTGAATCTTCGGGATGTAGGAAGGGAAGACCTTGATCTGCCTCTTAATGTTATGAGAGGAATTGGTCTGAGCCGTTGCTTGCGCTTTGTCACAAGCTTGTGCTTGCAGTTTGAGTATACTCTTGCCCGTTAGTTTAAAAAAAAATAATCTGTGTAGCTGTGTTTTCTTTTTTTCTCCCTCATTTTCATGAGAGAGCTGTCAGTCTGGAGGGTTGTGTCTGTGCTGGTCTGTAGGCAGTCTGTCCTTCCAATGGTACCTTTGGATCCATGCAGACAGACTAGGTTCTGCTGGATGGATGTGAGTCAACTCCAATTTGGAAGCAATATATTTGTAGTGGTGCTGTGCCTGAGCTCGTAAGCCTAGAGCTAATAAGCCTTGCCGAATGGCTCATCTTACTTGTCTGGGTGACGCGTTGCTTGAAAATGGTTATGCGGCTCCTGGATCAGAGCTGGTTCACATCTGGCCAGCTCGGGGTCTGTCTGCGTGTGGCCGTGGAGATGCTCTCTCAGAGTTCCTTTTATATTTTTCTTTGGTGTCCCCTTTGGAAATAGATGCAATCTAAATCACATGAAAGCGAATGGTCTTGCAAATCCGTAGCAGGGAGGGGAGCCAGAGATCCTTATGCAAAGGGAAAGGAAAAGGAGCTGTTTGTGCAGGAAAATTGTGAACAGGGAACAAGGGGAGCAGGAAGGTTGCCTGCAGGTCCTAGTTTAAGTAACTTTAGAATGAGCGTGAGGTCCCGCTGTTTATAAAAACAGTGCAGTTTTGCTAAAAAGACCTAATGGGAACATTGCCCATATTTGTGCTGACTAAACACTTACCTAGCATAGAACACCTTTTGCATTAAAAATTTCCATGCAACTGTATTATACAATGGTTTTCCCGTGTAACTGGACTTTAAATAAACCCAGCGTTGCCTATTTTTGCTACTTTGTTGGTACTGCAAAGGTCCAGGTTTAAATGAGCAAGGAGTAATTGTAGAGAGACCTACAAAGGTCTTGGGGCTAGAGAAGTGCTAAGAGGCAGGGGATGATCCCGATTTGGGATCTGCCTGACTTTCTGGTGGCAAGCAGTGGAGATAGGTTTTAACTGGGCAGCTGATTTTGTGCGTGGGGATTGATGGAGGGTGAGCAGGCATTCAGGAGCAACTTGGGACAGTACCACAAACCAGGAGAAAACACTAAAGAGTAAAACTTCAAAATGGGTGACGTAGAAATGGTCAGAATGGGCTGATTTTGCGCTCTCTCTGTTATATAGTATAGAAATTTGGAACGTGCAGACAGAAATGAGGGAGAGGAGAAATCTTAATGCAGTAACTGCAGGAAGAAGATTTAATAATTATGTAGTTAAACAGAATCTAGGAAAAATATATGTGCTGCATTTAGCTGTTAGATTAAAATGATGGATTCTTTGGTTTTAATTTTTTTATTGAGATACTTAATCAGTTAAAGCAGCAACTCTTTCAGCACATTTCATATTAAAAAGACATTTATATTGTACTAATGAAAGAAAAAACCAAACTGTAATGTCATCTCCATTCAGTTTTATATCAGAATGTTTGTTCATTTTCCATCATCTGTGTTTGAAATCTTGTAAGTGAAATTAATAATGGGCATATGTCTTCAAAGTGCTTACTTGTTTGGTCTTTTTGATGCTGAAACCTTAGATAAACTTTTTTACTAGAACTCGTGTCTTGCCTTTCTCTGCTGTCTGACTATAGATAAGCCTTACAGTTCTCCTCAATTTGCTTTTTAGCTGCACTTAGCCTTCTAATATTCTTTACCTGATACGACTTGGAGAGAAAAAAGAGTAGCTTGGGTACCTTCATGCCAGCATGGTCTGCCTGATGTTATGGGAAGGAGAGGCAGAATTACTTCTGCCTTTCTTATGGAACTGTGATGGCACTGAAGATACAATGTTCTTTCTTCGTGCTATGGTAACTTTTGCTACTAACTACCTGTGCATTAAAGAAGCCTAACAAATTATTTTCTCTTTTTTTTTTTCTTTTCTTGTCAGAATGAAATAAATGAGGTTCCTTTCTTTGATATCCAGCTGCCTTATGAACTGGCACTGAAGATATTTCAGTACCTGGGCAAGACTGAATTGGGAAGGTGTGCTCAGGTAAGTGCTGCTGACAGTTTGCTTCTCTGATACCACATAAAATTGGCAGAAATATTCACGAAACAGTCAGGCACCTTGATGGAAGGAAAATGTGTAGTAGCTCAGCTGATTGTGCTTTTGCTTTTGGAAATACTTCCAGAGCTGAATATTGAAAAAATAATAGTGAGCTGGATTTATAGCTTGCTGTTGAGTAGAGTTAGATAAAACTTTTGTGGCTTGGACAAAAGCAAAGCCTTAAAATTTAAAATAAATACTTGCAGAGATCTTTTGATTCAAGTGAATATATTTAGAAACAAGTGAGTGTCTTGCTACAATATTTAGAACTCAGCACTTCGTGATGCTAAGGGCTTGGAAACAAAGCTGCTCCTCCCACTTTTCAGTGTCTGACTTGAACCATAGAAGTTGGAGTAGTAACTTTTTGTCTGTAGTAATTTCATGTGAGGCTAAATTCTTAAATGACACTGATTTCCTTCCTCCCTCCTCACCGCCTTGCAGGGGCTTTATGTTTTTCTTCGGTGATACTTCAAGATAATGCTTTCACCAAGCTGTACTCAGACATGGTCCATAATTTATGTGTAGTTGTAAACTGCCTGTCTCTTCAAGTAGCTTTACTTACTTAAACACTCACACCCCCCTGACTATACTTAGGGTTGTTCAGCCCGCACTATTGAGCCTCTCTATCTCCTTTCTTCACACACCAAATGATGAACCTCCTCTCTGAATGAGTCTTCAAAGCAAACTTAATTGACGAGTGCTGATTACCATGTGAAATAGCGTAGAATATTGTGGTTGTTCATTGCCAGCTTCTCCAGTGGCCACCACTTGGTGTTTCAGGTGGGTGTTCATTGAACTGTTACGTACAAAGCACATCTTGCAGCTTCAGAAAAATCCAAGCAAATTCATTCTTTGTGTTACACTCGAACCATGCCCTGGGCTGTTTGTAAAAGAAAGAAATGTTAACATGTAAAAATTGAAAAGTGACAGGCAGGGTATAGCTTCGTGGTGGATGGCAAACTAGCCACAAGTGTTATCCAAATGGCACATGCATTGAAATGAAATTAGTCTTTTAATGTTCAGTATGAGCAAGTCATAGTGTTAAATAGTTACAGGTGGTTATTGCTTAAATCTTTTACTTGCTGATGCCTTTTAGGAACAAGGACTGTTAGGAGAAAAATAGTTCCTCTTGCAGGGCTTCTGTTGCAGAGGAGAAAATTCTCTAGGTTTATTTTTTGGTGCTGTCCAGGAGACTCCGAAGCTTTCAGATATGCTCAAGTTTCTGTCATTTGAGGTAGAGATACGCGATCAGTAGAGGCCACATCCCATGAAATGGAACAGGGTTGCATTTTTTTTAAGTGGAGTACTTTAAGGTTATTCTTTCTGTTTCTCTTCCCCGCCCCGCAGCATGATCAGTTTACCTCATAACATAGTAAAAAGATTGGCTGATGAAGGGCTGCTCCTTTTCTCTGTGCTTGGACTGCACTTGATTTCTCTCTCTCTCACTTCAGTTTTTACCTTGAACCTGTTCTTGTGAGATGTGTTTTAACACTGAGAAAATTTTCCACACTTCTCATTTGCCTTTTCAGACAGAGTCAGTTGGTCCTATGTGGCAGCTGACAGGTAGCTGAGCAAATGCCCAGTGTTTTACAAGGCTTTCCGAATTAGATGAATATTCCAATGCTTTTAGTGCAGAGCTGGCTTCTTTTTAAGTGTTCAAATAAAAAGCAAAGCAATAAAAATAAATACCATTTTCATTTTTCTCCTGGTGATTTTGTTTTTGAAGGGGGGGGAGCCCTCTTCTGTTAAATGGAAAGCCCTGCTGCTTTACGGTGTTATTGTAGAAAGGTTTTTTTTTTTTTTATTAAGGCGCCTTGGGATTTCAGTGAAATTGGGCCAGTTAGTGGAATTGGCATCATGAACTATGTGAGTGCCTTTGGAGAAAACCTGTTTGCTTAGTTCTTTATGCCAAATTGGTAACCAACTAACAGTAAAGTAGCCTGACTGCAGAGCCTCTTTGAGATTTAATCACACCACAGACTGCTCTGGAGAACTTTAATTTCACCCTGATACTTTCCCCTCCCCCTCTTCCCTGCTGCTTTTCTTTGATTTTTGGAATTAGTACTATAAAACACAAACTATCTGTTTGGCACTTGAAATACAAAAGCCATGTGCAGCATGTAAATTAATGGTGTCATCAGTTCCTGAGCTCTGGTGGGTTCGCAGTAGCTGTGTGATAGTAGCATCCAGCAGACCAGTCCCTGTTGATAACCCATGTTACTCTAGCAGCAGAACAGTCCAGCGTAATGGCAGAATTTTCCCTCTGCTTTGTGCCAGCCCTATGAGCATCTTGTGGTTCTGTTCTGACCGTTGGAACAAAAAAAAAAAATAGCTATGCTATGAGGGACTCTCTTGTGACTTCTGTGATGAGCAGGTTTGAGAACAGTCAGTCCTTCCTCCTGGTTGTGATGTAGGGGTAAAAGAAAAACAATAGCTCGGGACACCACAAGCATGGCAAATTGAAATGCATCAGAAGTTCTTGTGTTATTTGGGGCTGAAACTGCCGATACTGGCGATTAACTTCACTCATGGCCTGAGGACCTGGCCCTTAAACTGTCACCTTTGTGATAAGGTGATGTGTCTCATCTATGAACTTCTCCGTATACTTACAGTAGTTACTGCTTTCTAGTAAATACCAGAGACTGCATAAATTGCATTTTGTGGTGTGAAATACTTCTTGACAGTATGTACTGAATTTTGGCAATGCTAAGGCAGTTTTATTTATGAACAGATCAGTGGGAAATTGCCTTGAACTGTTAGCATTTTCATCTGAGAGAAGGTTTAGAAATGTTTACCCACACAACAATTGTGTATGTATCTAGGACAGGGGAGACTGTTTCTAGGAATTTAAGAATGAATTGTCTTGCATAAGTCAACAATTTCAGATGCTTGCCTCTAGAGCTTCTGGAACTGTCACACTGTTAGGTTTTTAGTGTTTATACTTTTAAAAAAAGAAAATCTCATGTATTTTTGAGCATACTTTTGCATCAAGGTTGTGTGTGAGTAAGAGCAATCATCCATCCTTCTCATAGTTTAAAGAGAGAGCAGACAAATGGATGGATAAGGATGTCCTGGGCTCAGGATGAGACTTAATGGGTGGACCACTCAGTGGATAAAGAATTGGCTGGATGGTCAGAGTGAAAGAGTTGTGGTCATGGCTCGGTGTCCCAAGCGGAGACTGGTGATGAGTGGTGTTCCTCTGGGGTTGGCATTGGGACCAGTGCTGTTTAACATCTTTGTCAGCAACATGAACGCTAGGACTGAGTGCACCCTCAGCAAGTTTGCCAGTGACACCAAGCTGTGTGGTGCAGTTGACACACTGGAGGGAAGGGATGCCATCCAGAAGGATCTTGACAGGCTTGAGAGGTGGGTCCGTGTGAGCCTTATGAAGTTCAACAAGCCCAAGTGCAAGGTCCTGCACTGAGTCGCAGCAATCCCAAGCACAAATACAGGCTGGGAGGGGAGTGGATTGAGAGCAGCCCTGAGCAGAAGGACTTAGGGCTGTTGGTTGACGAGAAGCTCACCGTGACTTGGCACTGCGCGCTTGCAGCCCAGAAGGCCAGCTGTATCTTTGGCTGCATCACCAGCAGGTTGGGGGAGGGGATTCTCCCCCTCTGCTCCGCTCTGGTGAGACCCCCCCTGCAGCACTGCTTCCAGCTCTGGAAGAGGAGGGACACAAAGATGATTGAGGGCTGGAGCACCTCTCCTGTGAAGGCAGGCTGAGAGAGTTGGGGTTGTTCAGCCTGGAGAAGAGAATGCTCCAGGGAGACCTTACAGCAGCTTCCAATACCTAAAGGGGGGCTACAGGAAAGCTGGAGAGGGGATTTTTCCATGGGATTTAGAGATGGGATAAAGGGAGATGGCTTTAAACTGAAAGAGGGTAGATTTAGATTAGATACAAGGAAGAAACTGAGGGTGGGGAGACACTGGCACGGGTTGCCCTGGGCAGCTGTGGGTGCCCCATCCCTGGGGGTGCTCAGGGCCAGGCTGGATGGGGCTTGGAGCAACCTGGTCTAGTGGAAGGTGTCCCTGGCCAGGGCAGGGGGTTGGAAGTAGGTGATCTTTAAGAAGGTCCCTTCCAACCCAGACTGTTCTATGGTTCTCTGATTATGGCAGTGAATTGAAAAGCTTCCACCTGAATGGCTTTGAATTAAATACTATTTGGCACTACATATTGTACTGAACTGAAAGTCCATATATTTCTAACTGAGGCCCTTGGCTTCAGCGAATGAACCTTGACCATGTCTAGGGAAGAAAATAAACCTAATGAAACAAAGACAATTATCAGATGGAAAGGGATGAATAAACCTTCATTGGGATTTCAGCCAGTTGATTTAGATAGGATTAGAAGAAATTTAGGATTTGATTCAAGAGGTGGGGGATTTTGGGGTTGGGTTTTTTTGGGGGGAGGGGGGGGGAATCCCCCAAAGGCAAAACCAGTGTCAGTGAAAGCCTTTGAAGTTCTTCAGAATATTATTACTTGCTGAGTTGTTAGATACAGAACTGTTCCTGTGTGGAGCTCGGGGGAAACCAAAGTTTCTTTGCTGAGAACAGTTGAGAACTGTGGTAAAAAGATAATAGGAAAACTAAAGACAAATTTAAATTGGGAACTCTATATCTATAAAGAACTCTGTAAGATGTTGTAGTTGATCATTGTTGGAGTTTCTATGTAGTGTAGATTTGGAAATAATTACATTCGTAGTTTAATAAGAGCTTTGCATGTCTCAGCTACTCTCCAACAAGCAGAATGTATGGGTGCGTATAAATAAAGTCGTAATCCTCTGGCTTTTGGGGCCTCACCTGAAACGCTTAAGTCAAGCAGATCTAATAAAGCTGACTTCAAGCCAATGGCTGGTTTTAATGCGGCAGCTCACAGTGGTGCTGTAAAGTGAAATGCTTGAGACTCTTTTATTAGCGATTTCTTGCAGCTGAGGCTTGCTCAGTGGGGCTTTTACAAGGGATTGTCATGCTAGTTTTGGTGCATTAAGAAAAGGCTGCATTAGGGACCCTTTGGAAATTCATGCTTGTAAAGCAGCAGGATTCGATGTAATTTGATTTAAAAAAATCATAATAGGATAGGATCTTTATTCCCCTTGAATGTTTGTTCCTGAAAGTTGAAAAGGCAGTTTAAATTTTATGTAGTTCCCCCCCACCCCCCTTTTTTTACTGTCTTTATAAAATGCTTTTAAGATCTTGAAACTAGAAGGGCCTGTACAACTTTGTCTGTTTTGGCAAACTCCAAAGGTGTGTGGTTTTCTGTGTGGGTTTGTTTGTTTTTTTTTTAAAGCAAGGCAGAAGTTGGCATGGTTTGGCTTTGTTTACTTCTTTTTGTACGTTAGCCTGTCCCCTTGGTGTCAGCAGAAATGTGCTGCTGTTCCGGGATGGGGGCAGAGGTGCCGTTACTGTCAGCTGGGCTTGGCTGGGGTGCTCAACTCCTGCAGAACAGCTGGGGTTTTTGTGTGTCAGCAAAAAGCTGGGTGGTTTTTTTTCTTCGAGCAATAATATATGGATTTAGATTACTTTAAAATCAAATTGAGAGCAAATTCCCCACTAAACTGTAATGGTTTGAAACGTGAATTGTTGTGGGGTTTTTTTTTTAATGCTTTTGAACTTCCTGAGTTTATCCCTATAGGGACAGGAGCATTAAGCACTGCTTTTTTATTACAGGGTGATGTTTAACGCTAGAGAGGACTTGGTGCTGTTTCTGTCATTTGTAAGGCATTGTGATTGCCCTATCCAGGTTGTTTTCTTTGTTGGATGATGGAGGGGGATTATGCATGTCTGCTAGTTTGAATTGAGGTCTCTTGGTGACTGACTAGAATATTAGTTCTGCTGGACTTGGATATTCTTGTCTGAGAGCTGCTTTTGTATGGAGGTATCAAATCTTAAAAACATATGCAGCTTACTCAGTCCAGCCCGCCTTTTTTCATATTAAACTTTTTTTTCTTCCAGGGAAAAGAAAAAAGGTCATGAGGTATGTCTTACGATGCAGTTCTTGATTCCTAGTGGGATTTTGGTTTTTGGGAGCAGTAATTGATACATGTGTCTTTCCAGCAAGGCAACACAACCTAAACAAGATGAAAACTTTATGAAGCTTCTAGCCAAGGGGAGATCTAGGCTGTTCACTGCAGAGCATAGTGTCTCACTGTTTGGGGACTACATAGTATGCAAGGAGGTTTGGGAACATGTGTGTAAGATCTTTTTGCACTTACTGTGACCCAAGGAGACCTGTAAGACACAGGGTCTTGGTGGTGGGTGCTCTTCGGACCTTAGCTGCTATCTCCCTGTGATGTTGTGGGTGTTTTGGTTGGGCTGACTAGTCGCTCTTGGCCTGATGCTTCATTTAATACAGCGGGCTAAGGCATACTCTTCCAAGTCATCACATGTGAAATTTTACAGATCACGTTACAAACTCCTGAGCTTACTTGATTTATTTAAGGCAGTGCCTGTTGTTTTCCTGACCTCCCTGTAAGCCTCACTGCACGCTTTGTTGCTCCAATGGCTTGTGTTCTGCATGGACTTCTTGCAAATCTGCACCAGCCGAAAGGACATCATACTTTCAGTATTCCTCATGGTACATAGTTTTGTGAAGCGTCGCTTTGTATTTGAAAGCTGTGGTTTTAAGAAGTCTGAAGCAAAGCGTGCGTTGAAATGATAAAATACAAAGGAGATTGATCTTATCAAACGGAGAACAAGTAATAGTTCATCTTTCATCTCCCTGTGCCGTGTCGTATCTGTGTGTAAACGTGGAATGAATGGCAAGTAAACACGAAGACATGGTCCTGTGGGTTTCTATCAATGGGAGACCTAGATTCTTGGTGTAATCTTGGGACTGAAATGGACATCAGATGCTTAATTGTAAGTTGCTAAAAATGATGTCAGGATGAGAAGGTTTTTTAATCTTTTGGAAACAGTGTGCAATTGATTGCTGCTTTCACTGGTGGCAGTTTTCATTGGTTACATCTGTTTTTTTAAATTAAGAATTACAGAGAACAAATGCTACTTAAGTTGCCTCTTACCTCTTGAATCTTTAATTCTAAGCCCACAATTGATTGTGATGAAGCTGTTCTCTCTGAAATGGACAGCAACTTGAGGCTACTTGAAAAACTTAATAATTCATTCCTATTTATGCATACTGTAATACAATAGGTTATAAATCACTAATGTCATACACCTAATCAGACATTGTCAGTAGGACTTTAGAGATATGATGGTGTGATCTGAGAGGTTTTCTTAGCTACAAATATGAAAATCACATTGTTGTGCTAAACTTACAATGCTTTCTTAATTGTTTCCTTGCTGCTTTTCCCTTCAAAATTTTTTTAATACACTGATGTTTCAGGTTGACAGCGTGGCCGCTAAATGCTGGTGTTCACGTTGTATGGAGTAGAAACTCAGTTATTTTCAAAAGAATCCACAAAACCAAGCATTTTGTTAAAGTTTGGGGTTTTTATACTCTCAGTAGTATAAAGGGTGAACAAATGTATTTGTTTAGATAAGAATTTAGTCTCAATGCAGGCCTGTACTGATTTATATGTGTATATTTCAGATGTTATTTAAAACATTTTATATGAAATCTAATTTTTACTTTTACGATATATATATGTATCATATTCTCTCTCATATATATATATATATATAAAAAAATAAAAATTTGATTTCTAGGTCAGCAGGACGTGGAAAGTACTTGCAGAAGATGAAGTGTTGTGGTACCGGTTGTGCCAACAGGAAGGATACCTATTAGATACGAGCATCTCTGATCATTCCTGTTGGAAGCTTGCCCTCAAGAACTGCCGTGCCAGAGAGCGCACTTTGAAAACCAACTGGAAGGTAAAAGAGAATTTCTTTAATGGGATCCAGATGCTGTAGAAAAATGGGAACCTGATTCAAGCAAGTGGTAGTGAAAAGTTGGTCTTATATATTGCAGCTTCTTTTTGCCATTTAAAAGGGAAAAGCTGCTGAAGGATTTACGAGACTTAGCCCTAGCTGTAATACCCTTTTTTTTTCCCCCCAATGACTGATTACTTTTGGTAGTGAGTCTTTGTTTGCTGTGCTACTCCATTGACTGTGGTGCAAGAAAGATGTTTATACTTCAACCATCCCTTGATAATGAGAATCAGCCTTTAAAATGAAGGCTCCTTCCCCTGCTCATTACATATCCTAGCTAAAAGACAGTTGTAATTTTGTTGTTGTTGTGATAGTTGTTTCTCTACCTAAAGATTATGAATGATAATGAAGAGCAATAGCTTCTTTCTCCTTCATTCCCATCTATAAGAATTCCAGGCAGCAAGGATAACATAGATGTGTCTTCTCGCTCAGCTGCACTGCAACTTGTCAGTAGCAAAAGCAAAGCTTGGGAGTTTTCCATGAAGCACCAAATTAGCTTGATTGATTAATGTATTGCAGTACCAACACCATGTCTCATCTTTCTGTGCAGAACCGCATCGGTGCTGTGAGCCAGCTGCGATATGAGCTGGGAAAAATTCTTTGTGATGTACATTCTTGTGATGGAGTTGTTATTGCTGGGTGAGTATGAGGTTGCATAATGCTCACTGTTCGAAATCTCATGTATGGCTTTGTAACAAATTCAAAAGAAGCACCTGTTTGAGGCAACAAGAATGACTTTTTTCTGACTGCAGTTCCTTTGTGGGTGAGGTAGACTGTCCTTAAAGCGGCTGATAATGATGGTTATCTACAAGTCATTTCAGCAGTGCAAATTTTTATGGTACTATTCCAAAAGCTCTCTCATGTATAAGTAGTCCCTGTAAAGACTATAGTACTTCCTGATGAACTATATCTATTGTTTTGCTGCAGAAGCACCCAGAATGTATTAAATACAGTACACATCTACTGAAAAATGTTCTTTTTATTTTCCATAAAAATCTCTTAATCACAAGGATATTTGTGTGTGCTGTGGCAAGGTAACTTTAGAGGACTGTTACTTTTCTCCATTGTTATTTAAAAGACAATTTGGGGAAAAAAACCCACCCAAAAAGTAGAGAAACTCAAACTTCTCTCTTTTAATACAAAGCTTTGTCAGGACCTTGATTTAATGTTAGCTGTTCATTTGGTTTATACTCTTAAATACAATTTTAAGAACCCCACAGACTCTTAGAAGAGGTTACTGTGACTGACTTAACGGGTGTAAGGCTTTACTGTGTTCTGCTTGAATTTTACAGATTAAGTAATTAGTAGCTCTCCAGAAGAAGTCACACGAGTTGAAAATGATATCATCCTGGGGGCAGACAGAGGACATTGTCCTTAGTGTACTGGAGTTCCATATTTTATGATAGCACTTCACGTTGATGGTATACTTATGCATTGTGGGATTAGAGAAAACTACTTAAAAAATACTTGAAAATTTGCACACTAGTTACAAGAAAGGTGCCTTGAAATACATTGCATGTAGATAATTCCCATATACATTGAAATGCTTTTGAACGCTCTCAGGCAACTGAGAGTGGAAATCTAAACTAGCAGAAGGCAGGGGTGAAAGGGAAATTTTAATCTTTGATTGGTTTGGTTGGATTTTTTTTAAACTAGATGCTCTTCTGCTCGTTTTACTTCTGCATTTGGAGGTCTCCCTTTCTATTTGGTCTTCCATCCTATTCATTGACTATTGCTTCTCTTCCTCTGCTTTTCAATGGGATGTTTTTGCTGCTGTAATTGGTTGCGTTGCAGCAATGAAAATGTGTCTGCTGAAGAGCTGTGTAGTCTGTGACCTCTAGAGGGGCAGTGCCACACAGCGGTTAACCTAAACACTGGCCATGGCTTGAAGAATTTGTGTGCCTGGAGTACCACAGGTCTTACATTGACTCATGCCTGATGTTGAGACTTCCTTGAGTCACTGGTGAGACACCACAGCTCCCAGCCTGCTCTGGTCTGCAGCTGGCTGCAGCTCTGCAGATAGCAACCTGACTGCTTTGGTGCCCTTCAGCTGGGACAGTGTGTTTCCTGGCCTTCGCTGGGCATCTGCACTACTGTATCTGTTCCACTGCCTCTAATGAAATCTCCTGTACTTTTTCGGGAGCCAGAAACCCCAGTTGTCTCCATGCTGCTGCCAAAATCTCCTGCTCTTCTTTTTCTTCATTTTTTCCATTGTGTTTATATCCAAACATGCAATATATAGGAGATAGGCAGAATAAATTACATTTCTGAGGAATTAATAAATGATATTAATCCTGCATATTAAACTCAAATAGTCCATATTTTAGCTTGGTGTATTATGGAAGTTGTGTGAAAATGCATAGACCCACTCTTTCCATATTGGTTCCCCAGTTCCTCCAGTATCTCTTGATTCTTTTGGTGAGTTTGCATCAGCTGGCATGCTGAAGGGAGTTGGTGCCATTAAATAATTTAGGTTCCTGAAAACGGGTGAGCAGGTAAGAGACCACTGAGAGAAAAGCTACACATGTATCCGTTAGGAAAAGCAATATTATGGGTATCACTTGTCAGTTATTTCCCTTCTCTGAGAAGATTAATTTTAGTAATGAAGTCTCTTTTTATGAAGCTATGAACATATATTTGATAAAACAACGTGGGGAAATCAGAATTCAGCTGTTTGACTTTATCTGGTTAGTAAATGAAATGTTTAGAATAATAGAACACCAAAGTTATATTTCTTTCCTCGCTATTTACTACTTGCCCTTCACACTGCTTTGGTAACTCGAGATCTCTGAAAACATCTCTTAAATTGCTGCAAGTAGAAAACGGTTCTTGCTCAAAAGAAGGTGAATTTGTTTTTCTGCCAGTGATGGTTGAAGTCTGCAAGACAGTAGCACACTTGCACCTCCCAGTAATATCTCATGATGAATATCAAACAAGACAGACTTAAAGATACAACTAAAACTTCTAAGGACATTAGCAAATTGTGCAGGGAAATACTTTGTTTGTTGCGTGCATTTGCTAAGTATTTATGATAAGTAGATCGGGGAATTTGTTGGGGTTTTGTTGGTTTGGGTTTTTTTAATCCATACACAACACTCCCCTTTCTCTCCTAGCTTATAGTATTGTACTTAATGGCATTGTGCTTTCAAATTTGTCATAAAAGTGTAATGAATCTGGTGATCAATAGCTAGCTGCTGCGTTCTTTCAGTACTGAAGAAGTAATTTAATAGCTGAGGTTAACAAAAGTCAATTTTCTTCTCAGTATAAATATCAATTATCTGTTACATTTAATGATTATATCTCCAGTTTCACAAACACTTACATGCTTGGCTTTACATGTGAATAATTATAGATTACAGCAAGACTTGCCGTGTATGTAAAGCAAAACTGATGTGTGACTTTGCAAGACTTGAAGTGGGTGATGATCTTAAAGCTCATTTTGTGGGTGGCATTGCTTGGGGTTTTCGAAGCAGTGGCTTGTGGCATCTTTGACCTTTCTTCTGTAGTCAGGTTGCTACACTGCAGGAAAATAGGGCCATTCAGTTTTTAGCAGGTTTTTTGATCATAGAATCATTTAGGTTGGAAAAGACCCTTCACCAGCTTGGTTACCTTTCTTTGGACACGCTCCAGCACCTAAATGTCTGTCTTGTAGTGAGGGGCCAAAAACTGAGGACAGTATTCGAGGTGCAGTCTCATCAGTGCCCAGCACAGGGGATGGAAATTCTCCTTAGCCCTCCTTTTATTGCTAATGTATTTATAGAAACATTAATTTTTTTTAATTCTTTTGCGACAGTAGCCAGATTAAGTTCTAGCTGGGCTTTGGCCCTTCTAATTTTCTCCCTTGATGTCTGACTTTGGGGAGCAGCTGCAGCACTCTGGCTCAGCTCAGTCAGGCCAGCCAGGCATTACGCTCTGTCTTTATAGCTGGAAACTGTGACAGTGTATAGCAGCTGCTCCCTGGTTTCAGGACATTCAACTTGGGATCTTGGGAGATCAGAGAATGGTTATAAAAATTAAAGAAAGAATTGGAGAGAGGGGTTCTCCAGCAGGAATGCTGGGGCTGTTGTGTATTTGGAATCTTGGAGCAAGCCTGGGGACAATCTTACTTAATTTGGACCTGTGCTGTGATAGACCTGATCTTGTGTTATTCACTGTGCTGCTTCGAAGTCTAGTGCTGGAAAGTGGAATAATTTTTGAGTTGCTGTAAAGCTGGTTTTTGTTTTTTTTTTTTTTTTAATTTTTCTGAGAAGGAATTTGTACAGGTTGTGGGCAGAGTGGCTTAAAACAGCAGTTACAAGCACGATACACAGAGGCATAGTTTGCCTGAAGTGGTTCAGGGGAGAATCTCTTTTGTTAACTTCGTGTAAGGAAGCAAAGATAAATTATAGAGGGTTAGCTCTCCCTTAGGGAAATGTACCTATTTCATGTGCTCTCCTGTTTTCTCCGTGCTGCTGCCAAAGCTCAAGCCAGAAGATGGCAGAATATCAAGGATTGATTTAAGTGCAACCTGAGCTGCGAGTTGAAGGTGGCTGCTAGCAGCTCCTCTTTCTCAGAGCGCCTTGCATTTACTGGCTGACATCAGATAATTCAATCTGGCCTGCATGCAGAGCATCTTGTGTTTATCATTAAAATTTCATCCCAGCGGTTACGATGCTTGTTTTCTGGGTCAGATCTTGAATCCCTTTTCATTTGAGACAGCGGTGTTTGTGGTTACCTCACTCCCAATCAATGTTGTATTTGCCAGCCTTTCTACAGTTACATGTCTCGAAAGATCTTCTTGAAGGGTTGTTGTCCTCCCCCCCTCGATACTCAATTCAAATGTAGTTTTGTCTCTAAGTCAGTGTTTACTTAAAGCAATTATATAGCTGCTTGTTTGGCTTTTATAAATTACTACTGGTCATTAGGTTCACTGTACCTAATGCTGTCGTATGTTTGGTCTCAGTACAGAGTGCCTGGATTTCTTCATCTTCTGTTAATAAAATCTCTCTCTTTTTTATTTCTTTTTTTTTTTTTTAAGCAAGCACATATTCAAACAGTAAACTTGCTACTTTTTTTTTTTTTCCTTGGCGACCTTGACAGCCACACTGATGGGAATTTGTAGTGAGAGGTTAGGTCCTCCTAGAGATACCGATCTCGGAGCATGCATCTGGTCCTTGTTTGAACTGTGTTGTCATTACACAGTGGATCCTGTGGTGTAACATGTCTGTAGTGTGTTGTGAGACTGTTCTGTTGTCTGACTGGCTCCGTGTGAATACTTACATGTGGCTGTCCTCGAACTGTGGGTAGGCTTGCCTTGTGTTGGTGGTGGTTATCTCTTCTCACAACTTGCCCCATAAAACCACACCAAGTCTGCTGTGATGTTTTATTGTGCATTATGTTAACACTTAGGCTTGCAGAAAGGGCACTGTGGCTTTACTGCTGCTGTTTGGAGCTCTGAAAGCTTCTCAAATGAAAATAAACAGAAGAGATCTAGAGTCAGACCACCCTTCCAAAGGCCCAGAAATATCAAGGTGTCTGCTTTTTCTTTCTTTGGTTTTGCTTGACTGAAGGAGGTGGTAGACTGTTAGCGAAGAGCTTGCATAAATAGAGATGTAAGGGCATGCCTCTGCTGTGCCACAGAGACAGAGCCCGCAGATGCTCCATGGAGTCCCTGCCCCTCTTATAGGTCAGGCTGGGAATCAGCCTCTGGTTCTTTTCTTTACATTTTAACTTCAGACGCTCTCCTCCTTCCCCCAGTAAGTACTGGCGTCTTTCCTAGAGATTTTATTTTCTTGAGTTAGGGCTGGTGAGATTCATCTGCTCCGAGTGCCTCGATAAATCAACAGCTTGACGCTTCCTCCCCTTTCAGGGTGGAGCACACCTGGCACGCGTGGTGTTTCTACAAGTGATGCTTGATAAAGGCAATGAGAAGCAAAAGAAGAACTCTCTAAATATCCGATGTGGTTAGGGGACTTGTCTGGTTTAAAGCTAGTGATATGTTTTGATTCTATCATACCGAGAAACTAAATGCACTGAAATAATTTTCATACAGTTGCCTTCTTTCTGAAGGATTCTTATGGGAGTTACGATTTAAACACTCCAGCACTTTCAAGCAATTTGGGTCTTTCAGTTTAAGTCGTTAGGAGCAACATGCAGACAGACATACAAGTAGCTGCTGCTATATGGCAGGTTTCTTTGTTCTCTATGATCACCTCCCACTCTGCTTTCCTTTTGCTCAAAGGTGACCTGCAAATGACTTTTTCAAAAAAATGGGCTTGCCGCTCTTTAGCTTCATAATGATGTGTGAGACTAGCCCGAAAGGCTTGAAAACACTTTTCTGCACTTTTTAAAACTTCATGTCAACTCTCATCTAATTTGGTTTTTTTGCTATAGGGCTTGTGGGCTATTCTCAAGGTATTTATTATTAGCTCTTGCATCTCAATTCAGCGTGCAGACCTGAGGAAACCAAAATATTAATTAGTAATGAAAATGAATAAAAGTTAACAAACTGAAGTCTTAAACAGCCTGAATAAACCCCTGCCTTATTTAATTGCTTAAATTTCACTTGTATAATGGCACAACTTTGATAAGTTTCTCCCTCCCCTCCCAGTGACTGACAGCCTGGATGTAAAACAAAGCAGTAAGGCAGAAGGTAGAAATACTTGCCTTTTTCCTTCAACCTTCTCCAAACCTTTTGTGTTCTCTTCACTCATTCGCATCATTGTTAAGGAGTAGTAAGTGTCAGACCTTCTTTGTTTCAAGTGAGTCACCTTTAGTAGGGTTGAAAACAGGATGACATCATGAGTTCAGAGGGGTCCGATGACAAACTACAGGAGTTAGGTAAGGTTGCGTTAAGTGACAAACACATTGGCTTCTCTGTCATCTTTTGAAAAAGAGCCTTTCGGGTGAAACCAATAGTAGAAGCTTGATACCGGTTCTCTGTGAAAGATGCTTTTCCAGCCTGCCTGACCATTAAGCTATTGGTTTACCCATAGGTTTTGCTGGATGCAGAGATGTGCCGTGTGCGTAGTGATGCCCAGTATCCTGAAGTCACAGTTGTTATTTTAGAGCCTGTAAAGCCTGGTTTTCTACTGAGGCCAGACAAACCCATCCTTCCTTCTAGTAAACTTCCTGAACATTTAATTTTTTACTGTTTTCACAACCTACCAGCCTCTGGGCTGTTGCCATCAGTGCCTAGAGTTCAGGTGATACTTTTCCTCTCTGCTGTTGGCAGTGTGTTGCAGTTTGTGTTCCTTCCAACATGTAAATATATCAATTTACATCATCCTCAAATGGTATTTTCTGTATGGTATCTGAAATGGGAGCCATTGTTTTATTTGTTGCATTATGTGTTTGTCCTTTGTGAAATAATAAGGCTGATGGAGCAAATCCTTCCCAAATTGCATCATAATTCCTCTTGAAAAGCATGAATTTTTTTCTGCTGTCATGGCAGTAGCCTTAGGCAGTACCCACAGTTAATACGTCTCCTTGGTCAGAGCAGCTGGTGTAATTAATGGGCCTGGGCTGATGCAAGCCACTGGAACCTTGATCTAAATGGTAGGAGATTCTTGGCCTTAAAAAAGAAATTACTAGAGACAGTTCGGCTTTTTCTAACTTCTGCTTTTGTAAGTGTTCATTAAAATGTTTTCCCTACCCTATGCCCCTTTGGCTTGTTTCTGTTCCCTTGGTATGACATTTGCATGCACTTAAAATTAATAAGAAGGTGAAGCATGCAGAAGTACTTAGGATGATGAAATACTAGTTTTGCTACAGATAACAACAATAAGCTGCAGAAGAACTGCATGCTATTTCCAGCAGCTTAACCCACTTTCTAGAGCTATGGTTTCTTCAACAAGGCCGTAAGAATGATGGTATAAGCTCTCCGCACTCAGTTTCTGTGAGTGCGCCACAGATGGATGTGGGTTGATGAATTGGAAAGTCAAGTTCCCAGCAGAAGGGATTTGGAACTGATCATAGGGATGCTCAGAACGTATGTCCTACTTGTTAAATCTTACAGTGTTTCCAGGTCTGTTTTGGTACAAGTTAGTCACTTTTCGTATAGCTGCAGTCATATATCAAGTAACCCAAAATAATGTTTGGATGAAATCAGGGATGTTACTTTTCTACTTCACGTTCTTCCACCAGTGTTTGGGTGGTTTCAAATGCTGGTTTGGGTTCACTCCCATCTGTATTTTTTCCTCGTATTTTATGGTGTAGCTTTCTGCCACCCTCTGTAATAGCAGAAAAATTTATCTTTCCTGTTCCATTTGTATTTAATTTTTTTGTCATCGTCTTCTATTTGTATTCCTTTCTGCCATACAAAGTAGTTCCTTACTCCGTTGTTGCTAGTGGACTGTTTTTCCTGAATCCTTCCCTTGAGGAATCCCTTAGCCAGGCTACCTGTCAGTTACATATGTAGTGGCAAAATCAATGGCTCTAAATAACTGTAAACGAGAACTCAGGCAGGCTTGGGAACTTTCATCTCTTTCATCCAGCCTTACTCTGTGAGGCATCTAACACTGTGATGAATGTATTTAAGCAGTCCATCATTATCCCTCGCTTCAGAGAAGAGTTGTGGGTCTTAATGTTTAGTATAAAGAAGGCAATAGAGTCCATTTGATTTCAGTGTTGCGTGTTGCAATTGGGGTATCTTCCAACTTGCAGTGTTTTTGATGAAGAGGTTTTTTGAAATTGAACATGATGAATTCCCACTGTCTTACTTGAGCCTTATAGAGAAGATGAAGCTCAGGAGCAATTTGAACCAACTTCCAAAGGCGTTTGGATTTGGGTTTGCATGTTTAATTGGACCTTATTCTTAAGCCTACTGAGGGGGTCACTGAGTAGATACCTTAATTAACCACATGAAGGACTGGTTAGTTGCCTTTGGTGGAATAAGGATGAAAGGTACGAGGTCTTGTTGCAGCAAGACAATGCAAAATACTCATTATTTTACTTGCTTATCAACAGGCATCCGTTTAAACAGAGCTATAGTTGGAGACTGTTACTTGAGCAAAATTCCTGTTGACTTCAATAAAATGCATTGACATTGTAAGGACTTCATAATAAGATCTTTTGAGTATTAACAGATGGTCACTGACTGCCTGAAACAAAGTTGTTGGGTTTTTTTGTTTTGTTTTGTTGATCACCACAGGTATCTGGAAACTGAACAGACTTTGCCTTCTGGAAATCAAACCTGACTGTGAAACAAAGGTTTTTCTTCTTCCTTCCTTTTTATTTTCTTGCTACAAATTCTTTAGAGAAAATAGGGAAAGTGTAAACTGATTTCTGAAGTGTCTTATCGAGAGTCTTTGGTGTTCAGACCAACTTAGTGTAGTAAGATTTGCCCTGGAGTGGTGTGCTTGAGGCAGCTGACAGAATGGACTGACACCAGCATCCTGTTTCAACAGCAACCCAGCGACAGTCTAGTTGGCCTGCTTGTTTAAAGTAAAATTCTGCGGTGCCAGCAGCGAGCAAACTACGAAGGAAAGCAGTTTGTCTTTGCTGCTGCCATGGACTGAATGAGTAGTCTCGACTGTTTTGAAAATATTCCTGTTAACAGTTTTTCTTTTGTGTATTTGTCAGTTTATATATTAGTTGCAGTTGTACTTTGCACAAACACTAATTAGACAGCCATCAACACTCAGGGCCAAAGGCTTACTAACAATGCAACTGTGATAGCAGTGTCTTAATTGGTTGAGTATAATTGTCATTAGGCAACGATAAAGACATCTGGGGCTCTGGAGAGAGATCAGCCTCCCCCTCCTCCTCTTCCCCAAATTTGTTCTGGCTATTGCTATCCAACACGGTTGAGCTTTTTCAGATGAGATTCTGTGTTTTGACCAGTTTCCTGATGTTTTTCTCCTTATGAAATCGTCTGCCTCTTCAGCACCACTTCATTAGAGCGGTGCCCAGCCTCCATCTCTGCTTCCTTCCACATGTGCTCCGCACTTCACCACCTGCTTCCCAGCCATAGTGGGACATCAGCAGCTTTTAACCCCCAGCTCCTTCTCCTTCAGTCGTCGTCTTTCACTCATGTGAGAGGGCACAAGGAGATTGTTCATCTCATTATGACATTACTGCTGATAAAAAGTAGTTTAAACGCTTTTGATTAGTGAGTAGGTATTTTTATTATAGTGCATTTGTAGATACCATATGAATTTAATTTTTTTCAGCTTCTCTATACCATATGCATTCCACATATTGTTGCTCTATCGCAGCAAGTTTTTTATGCATATCTGTAAAGCTGAAGCTGAATTTGTGGACTGATTTTTGCAGATGTATACATATCTGTCCAGAATTATAGAACTGGCTTGTCAAGGAAAAGTATAGTTTGAAAAATACAGCTCTTGTCTTTCTCCTGCTGGTACTTATGAGTATACACTGAAATGTTCAGAAGAACAAGAGCAAAGTAGAACCTAAGTCCATCGGAAAAGCGGAGTTACTTGGGTGGAGAGTCTCTGTTGAAGACTAGGAGAAGGATGACTGTGTCTGGTGAGCAGGGAGGGAAGCGTGCAGACCCAGAGCTGGAAGCCAGGCACTGTGTGGATAAAACACCTTGGAAGGCAGTGGGGCAAGGGAGTATCTGGAGAGGGGGAAACTTGGGGTTGTAAGCAACAGTCTTTTTCTTTTTGCTCCCTGTTGTGCTCAGGAAAGCAAGACTTTGAACAGCCTTTCTAAATGAAGTAAATCAGGTATGGTCTCTAATGAGTTTTTTGGGTTTGGTTTTTATTTTCTTTGAACTTCAAAACTCAGAATTTGCAGGGTTTGGGGTGGTTTCTTGTGGTTTTTTTCTTGTTTGGTTGGGTTTTTTTGGGGGGTGTGTGGTTTTTTTGCGCAAGTGGGTTATATCAGATGTTGGAATATTTACCTGCCACTGCAGTAATAGTCTCGTTACACTCACTGAGGGAAGGAAAAGCAGCAGCTGAATGCTGTTGGTGTTAGAGCAAATAGAACATATTTATTGTTATATTAAATGGAAAGGGGGTTTATTGTTTGGGGTTTTTTTTTTCTTTTCTTTTTCTCACTCCAGCAGAAAGCTGTCTGGGCCTTTCATAGCCATCTTGGTAGAAAAATCAATAACTAAATTGAGTCTGGAGGACTTTGCCTGTTCTGGGGCAGAAGATTTAAATCTGGGGTTCTTTCATTCAGTAGCTGGTAATCCAAACTAAGTTGTCATGGTGAAGTGTAAAAGATGTGTGGTAGGAAATTAATAGAAATACTGAAATTATCTAGAAATAGGTTGTGTAAAGTGCAGCGTGTTCTTCTCTTCAGCCATCTATATTGATATGGCAGATTTGCCAATTATCTGCAATAAAGCAGCCTTTTTATTTTTTTACAGCAAGGCAGTGCTTTAATAGTTTAAAAGCCTTTTGTTGTGGTTACAAATTGAAAGTGTGTTGCTCTTTACAACAGCATTAAAAGCAGGGAGTTGAACCATTAAATTTTTTAGTTCTGAATTGGATTCATCTGTGTTTGAAAGTCTTCCAGTTCAGTTCTGGTACAGGCCCAGTGTGTGCTGGAAATCGGCATGCGGTGGTGATGGCCAGCGGAGCGTGTTGTCAGCTGAGGAGATGGTTTATATCTCCCATTTCCCCATGCTGGTTCCCTGCCCAAACCTAGACCTCCACTTATGTTTCCAGCATGGTCTCGTAACATCTCTCCAAATCCTTTAGGTTTGCTGCGTGGGACTGCTTTGCTATCATGCTGCACTGGGAGTGGTGTTGCTGAGTGAGAAACAGGGGTAGGGAGGGGTATGGGAGGGACGGAGCAAAGATGCCTTACTGCCCTCCTCATCCTGCTCAACATAAAGCACTTGTCCTATCTTGCAGTGCACTGGTGGGATTTCTGGACCGCCACACATGAAGGTAGGGTTTGGTGGGCACTTGCAGGGTTCTCCTGGCACATGTAGTGCTCCCCGTTCTCTGTCATGACAGAACTGGGATAAGCACCATAGCCAGGATCCTCTTATGGATTGTTTGGTACTATCTGAACCCGCTGGAGCCTACCTGAGGTACACGTAACAAGCTGTTGTGTTCAACAGGTCCTTGCTAGGGGTGGGAGAGCAGCTCGGCTTCGTGGTATAGAAGGAAAAGCTCTTCAGTATGTGCCTATCCATCATGGGAGAGAAAGGGAGTGAGGATGAGGAGGCTGCAGGGTGGTCTGGTGCAGAGCCTACCAAGCAGAGACAGTTCCTGCGTTTAACAGGTCCCAGCACATGCACATCAGAATTTGAGTCAAATTTATGTCGAACTGATAGTCAGAAAGGTTTGGTGGTTCTGTTCCAGTTTGGGCTTAGCTGTAGAGGTGGTTCAGGTTCTTCAAGAACAAAGAATGGTTCAGACTTTATTTTGATTTGGTTGAATTCTGAGATAAAATTAATTTAAGCACTTACTGTGGTATTGTGATGTTGGGTCTTTAATTCCAAGATTGCAGTCCATGTTATTTTTTAGGGATGGTAGCGTGTCTTGAGCCCTGGATCACTTGTGTTGCATGCTATATAGAAAAAACAGAAGCAGTGTGCTCAGAGAATTAGCCAGTCCTGTGTCTCTTCTCTATTTCTGTTGTTCTGTTTTCTCCATCTGTTAGTCTTTCTTTTTACATTCCTAGACTGGACTATGTGAGAGCAAGTATGTATATGCACTAGGAGGAGATACTGTTCTTCCTTTCTTGCTTATATGGGGATGAAAATGAGTATCTTGTCACTTAGTTCTGTCAATTCTACCAGTATTTTATGTTTCCCTCGAAACCCGCTATTCAGGGTCACTTAGTGGCAAGAGAATTTTTGGTTCCCCCTTGGGAGTAACCTGCTACTCTTTACAGTTAGAAGCTTGAAAACATGACCCAAACCAACCCTAACATAAAGGGAAACAAAAAGCAGCTCAAAATTAAAATGTTATGTGTGTGTCTTGTTGAAGAGGACTGCACCACATCTGTGCAATTACCTGTCCTATTGTGTTTTATCTCCGGATTTTAAAATGTATCTGAAATGAGTGCTTTTCAGTTTTGTAAACTGAGGATATTTGTTGTGAGCTAATCTGGACTGCTTGTTTGACCCAACATGAAACATTTTGCTTTGGGGAAACCTCTTTCTTCATCTACTCTTTTTAAATAGTGCTGCTGTAAATTGGAAATGAAAGCAGCATTCGTAGGGGGATTTGGGCCTCATTTGCAGAAGGAGGAAAAGGGAGAAGTGCTATCCCACCCTCTTCTCTCATTTTCTCCTGTCTTACCGTGTAAAGCACTGAAGAGGAAGCCAGGTGACAAGGACACAGTTATCCTCTTCCCGATTCAGTGCAGAGAATTAATGTGCATCTCTTTCTGCTTGACAGATTTCACCGCCCTCTCAGGCACTTTAATTAGTTGTATAAAGTGGAACATTTTCACCCAGAGATGTTGGCAGTAATCTGCTCCAGAGTACCTGTAACCCTGTTGTGTGGTATTCCCCAAAGAACTGGGTAACCTGAGTTGAAGCCCACCATCTTCTAGGTCTTTATTCAGCACTTTCCTTCACCTTCTTGGTAAATTAACTATTTTCTTACTTTCCTCAAAATGTATGTCAGCCAGATTTTGAACTGGAGACCTTTGAGGCTTATAGGGATCGTTCTTTTGAAACACTTTTCCCCAAAATTTTGGGATGTAGCAGCAAAGCTGTCAGAGCAGTAAGCACCCTTTATTTTCCAACAGAATCCAAGTCTCAACTATGGCAGAGAAAGGCATCGGAGAGTGATCGTGTTAATTATCACGGTTCTGTCAAAACTCAAATAATTATTGAACTGTTCCAAATAGCTGTTGAGCTGTGTTCTTTGACCAGTCATAGAGGGGAGCTTTGCCTCTACTTTGCCTGCACTGGTTTTTTTTCTTTAATGTTGTGTTCCACAGCAGAGGTGGCACAGGACATCTTCTGTGTTGCTTGCTGTATAGCAACCTTCATTCATAGAAGTTTAGTTCTATTTTTTTTTTTTTATTTTCTTATTGGAAAACCGTTGTTAAACTGTAGGTTTTCTGATGTTTCAGTGAGAGAACCCTCTGCAAAGAAGGCGGCACTGCCTTAATTCTGAAGGCAACACTTAATTGTATTAATTAATTAGTCTTCAGAGATGTAGGCAAATCTGATCCGTTGATGAGGCATTAAGAAGTTTCTATAGAAAGCAGTAGGTTGGACGGGTTTATACATATGAGTGCTTGTATGTACGTACATAAATGCTGTGATTAAACGGTCTTTCTTTGGCACAACCACAATCACAAATTTTTAAAGACCGAAAAGAAACAGTTTGAAGTTTTGCCATGATGTAATTTAGACTCGTTGCTGATTACCTTTTTTTCCCTTGAGCCCGATTCTCCTTTTATTCTAGTTGTAAAACTCATATTGATAGTTGGTAACCTGTGGTAGCTCAGTCGTGTTGTTCTTGTACCTCCAGTTTACACCTGCCTGTCTTAGTGTAGCCTTGATGCTACGTTCAGTACAGGGGAATAAAATGAGCGAAGTTGCTGGGCTTGTACACAAAGTGTGTAAACAGGAGGCGAGTCAGTCTGTGAGCTGTAAATGGTGTTGGGTTTTTAAGACACTTCTTTGTTCCTCCCTTCTCCTGCAGCTACCTCTTTTCAGATGCTTTGGGGTGAATAATAGCCTTCTTTTCCAGATACACATCAGGAGAAGTGAGGTTGTGGGACACTCGCACCTGGGACTACACAGCCCCCATCCTGGAACCAGTGCATGGTCCTGGTGATGCTGGACCTCAGCCACATGTCTCCTTTGTGAGGATAAACAGCTCTCTGGCTGTAGCAGCTTATGAGGATGGTAAGTAACCACAACTCTCCTCCCTATTTAAAAAAAAAAAAAAAAAGGCTTTACAAAAATGAAGCAGCTGTGCTCAGCTTTTTGTGTTTCTGTAATCCTGTATATACACACACATGCACACACTTGCTTTTATGTGAGAAAGTTGGCCAATAATCGTAAATGCATTAGGAGGCATTGGAACATAGCACCCATTAAAACTGATGTTTAATTCCTACTGGAACTGCTACACAAAGCTTGAGTGCCAGGCTGTAGTCCAGCCAAACTATCTTAAGCAAATAACTTGTTTTGCTATAAAAATATTAAATATTCTTCCACCAGCCTTCTCCTCTGTCCAAAACTCCCTTGGGGTGCTGTGAAGCTTTGTTATGGGAATACTGGTAAACTTGCATGTCTGATTAATCTGCGTCCTGTCTTGCTCTTGGCATAGTGTACGGATGCACATTTTCTTAACTGAAGTATTAGTTTGCAGCAGTGGGTTATTATATACTTTGATATAGAGAAATAAAAACTGTGACCTAGTATTTAATGAAAACCTAATAAAATACTGGTTATATGCATTGTTTTAAATATACTTAGATGTTTATATAATGGATAGCAAGAGCCAGAGACCAACCGTACATCTACTGGACGTGGGAACAGCAATTTAAAAAGTCAGGTTTGAACAGGGCTAGCCAATTGGGATCCTAGGCTGAGTTGCTCAGGCAGAACTCAACTCTTATCATCTTCCTTAAAAATGTATGATTTGACACTTAAAAATCTTTCCTCGGGTATGAAGAGAGTGATTTTAAAGTTAGGGAGTTTTGTACACATACTGTCTTTGATCCTGGCATTTCTGCATGTGAAAACAAAACAGAAAATGGATAATCCAAACAAAATCTCTAATCCATATGTTTTATTTTAGAAGTAAATGAAATGCTTTATGGGTGAAAACAGCTGTTTTAAGATGATCAACATCCTTAGCAGTTTCTCTAGCATGGGTCATGCCAGAATGGTCTTCTGTGGCTAAAAATTGTTGATAGGCAACATTTTCTGACAACAGCAAGTCTGGTATTGCAGAATACTCATTAATATTATTTACTTGAGCCATAGGAAATTATAGCACAACAATAGTTTTAAGTGTTGGCTTTTTGTCCAGTGTGCCAAACAATGACTAGCAGAGGGTCTTTTGTTTGTTTTCTAGTCTCCCACTGACTAATCTAATAATTTGTCTAGGGTTTTTTTTTCTGTCATATTCCTTGTCGTCAGTCCTGTGTGTGCTGTGACTAAACTGGTTTGCATAAAGCTCGGTGTCTTTTATTCTTTTGGGTAGAAATTTTAATGGGCTCTGTGATATGGCAGTTACTGTGATTTGAGAAGCCTGGTCAGAATAGATTAGTTTCTGTGTGAATAGGGAATTACAAAGACTGATTTTTAGAAATGTTTACTAACTGGAATCTGGAAGCGTGTATTTACAGTTTGGTGGAAAGCATTATTTTAAACTTGGGGAGGGAGAAGGACGACTTTGAAGATAATGTGTTTGATTGTTCTTTGTTGTACTTTTCCAGCTCCCTTTTCTCTTTGTTTGTAAGTTTGACTAACACAGAGAAACCATCTGCTAGTGTTGGAGGTGGTGCTGTCAGGCAAAGAGTCTAGACTTCTCTGTCGAATCCCTGGCTAGCAGACTCGTTCAGATAACATCAGTTTCTCCCAGTTCAACAGAGCTCACGCAGCGATGTCCTTGGCATCCGATCACAGGGAAGAACTAACAGGCAGATTCTGCTCGCACTGCGCCTGCCTTGCAGCGCTGTTTTCCTGGTTCGGTAGTAGCAAATGCTTCCCAAGGCATATGAAATAATAGCAAGGAGAAAGATTTGTCTTACTGGGATGCCTGCATCCAAAGTGAAGTGTAACTCCACAATGACACCAAACAAAAATTGAATTGTGACTTCTGGTGAATGTTTCCGATGGTGTCAGCCTCTGAGAAACAAGCTGCAAGGAGAGGTAAACGAGAGAAAAATGTATGGGGAGAAAATGAAGTTCCCTCTGCCCATGCCAATACTCAGTGGGGGCACTGTATGTACACCTGGGGCAACGGGACTTGGCAACTTGATCCACAGTTGTGATTTTTGAATTCCAACCCACTGGCCTCATATTTCTTCTGCCTTGTTTCCTATTGTCAGCACTGGCAGTCCTCCAGTTTGATTTTACCACTAATTGTGTTGCACGTTACCGAACTGAAATGAATCAAATCAAAATGCTTTTCCTGGAGCATTAGATAAAGCAGGCGAGGGTTCTGGGTAATGAGCAGATGCTGCTAATGCAGGGACAGTAGAGGCCTTGCCAGGACTCCATCTGCTCCATGCTTGCCTGACTTTGGCTGCGAGCCACAGCTTTTGGGAAACAGCAGTCTACTTTTAGCCATCACTCTCCCCCCCACCCCACCCTCTGGAGTCTCATAGTTTGACTTGAAAACAATGTGCTGCAGCAAGAGAACATACTTTTTTTTTCCTTTTTTTTTTTTTCTCTTTAAATGCCGTGTTTCATACTCATGTAGGCATGGCAGGCAGATGCTGCGCTACTGCCCTTCACGGTAATACTTTGAGACCCGTTGGGAGGAGTTAGTGGGACTTCACAAGTTGCAGAGTAGCAACATGGAGCAAAGGAAGGTGGTTTCTGCAGGGACCAGAAGTCCTTTTGCTTGTTGGCAGGCCCCAGGAAGGGAATTTTGGCAGCGTTGCTTTCTGGAAATCTGCTGTCTTGTCCGTTCTGATGCACTTAAAGCTGCCTGTGGGTATTGTCCCTTCTGTACCCTCTTTGTAAAGGCAGAAATGGAGTAATGTTTGGTGCCTTCCCCTGAGTGCCAGGACATGCTGTAAGATAGCAAGAGCAGGGAAACAGGCTGGCTCCAGTAAGAAGAAAACCGCATCTAGCAGGCGGTAGTATATTTATTCCCATCAGATACGTACAGGTGGCTGTGGATGCAAAACTCTTGGTTTGGGTAAATGGTGTGTGATTTCACATGATGGGCAGGGAAGTCTACCTCTCAAGTCCCCAAGTTGGGAATTAAATACAGACTTTCTCATCTGTGCCTTCTCTGAAGGACTGCACAGGGATGGTGTCATTGGGAAATCTCTGTAGGAAGGGTGGTGGAGATAAAACCTGACAACATTTGGTGGAAACTGATGTGATGATGATAATGTAAAGGCACGAATCTTATGATTGAGGTCAAGTCTCTCTGTTTAGTACAGTAAGTAGCTTGCTGGACCCACTGAAAGTTGAGACACAGCATTGCAATGAAAGTAAAATACAAAATTTTAGTTAATGAACACCAAGCATCTGCTAAGGTTAAATTGGCTGTGTGTTGGTGGTCCCTCTGACTGGAATTATTTTTGGGAGAAACTCAAAATTCAAGGTAAGTTTTGAGACTTCAGGCTGATGCTCATTTCCACACATATATTTTATCTACTTGTTTGTACTTCATAGAAGGGTGATGTTATCTGAAAATTATAAAAAAATAAATTAATGTCCCCGGCTTGGAAGAAAAAAATATGTGTAAGAACTGTTTTCAAAAGGTGAAAAAGAATTTTGTTTAAATCAAGATAGAATTAACAAGACTGTGGCTCACAAACAGGAAAAATATCATGTAGATGATGTGAATTAAGCAGCTTCTGACCTTCCCATGCAATTGTGTTGGGAAACTGAAGTGAATGAGCATGAAAACCATGAGCATGTCCACATTCCCTGCTCTAGCATCTACCGGAATCTGCCTTTGCTTTCCGGGGGGGGGGGGGGGGGGGGGGGGGGGGGGGGGGCGGGGG
>JAVJGI010000001.1:92815779-92852336 GCA_035590275.1 Ibycter americanus
CAATACTTCACATGTAGATTGCTCTACATCTTTTCTGAAGCTGACAGCAACTACTAGCTATATCGTCTTAAACATGGAAGGGCTGATGTAATGGGTCCGTAGGATCTTCCGCACCAAACCACAGCCCTCCCTCTGCTTACCCCGAGGGTTTGCTGTTAGCAGGTTGCCCGAGCAGGCAGCTGTTCTCTGCTGTGGCTAACTCTTATGCTGGCAAACACAGCCAGCGTAATATTTACAAACGTGATTTAACATTTTTTGCCTCTGTGTTTATGCTTCCTTTCCCTGTTACAGGATTAGAGATTTCAGAGGAAAAGAGATACCTTTTTTTTTTTTCTCTTGTGGCAGAAGCGTCGCCTTTTATACCACAGTGAAACCTACGTGAAAACAAGATGTAAAAAACAGCTGCTTTTGCAGGACGTCTTTTGTGCTTCCAGCTGCAAAGAGGGGAATATAGTAGAGGGGAATATACTAGGCACTGTTAATGGAGAACAGCTTCCAGGCATTCACCTTTGATACAGCAAGAGATGTGGAAGACTGGCTGATGCTTACTAAAATTGGAGTACAGTCAGGATCAGCAGTGCACTGTGTTAGGCACAATGGTCTCATAGTTAATTTTTTTTCCAAATACCTTCCAATCTAGAGTGAATTGCAATAAATGGACCTTTCATCAGGCCGCGTTTCAACAATATATTGGGTTAGAAGTTACAAACCTGAGTTCTTTGTACAGTGTGGGCCAAAGTGATAAACAAGACGACTGGTGCAGTGATTGTAATGTCAAGTGTTGCAATTATACTTGTTTCCTTGAGCCAAGATGAAATATAAGCAAGCTGTAAAGTCTAAATCGGTTTGAGGAGTTATTGTTAGAGTTCAATTGGAATAATCGCCGTTGTGGTGCAGATTTTAGCATGCTGTGAAAGTATTGCTTCTAATTCTGATTTAATGATTCTAACACTTTTAAGATTACAGTATTCAAAAAGAAAAAAAAAAAGATTCTGTAAGCTTGCACCCTTAACTTCACCTTAGCAAAGATATTGCTTTGGAAATGAAGCACTGGTCACTGCTGGAGGCAGGAAGATAAACTATGTAAAGTAGTGATCTCATCAGCACTGGTAAATCTTACACCTAATTTTTTTTATGTTGTCATGCTAATAACTTTAACTGTAATGGTAGCTTTTTTTTTTTGCTCTTACACAAACATGATTGACTGTTGCAAAGGCTTGCATACTAATAAATACATTTTTCTGTTTGTGCAATGAAATACAGAGTATTCTTGAGTAGCACTTTTAGACCTAGTAGTAGCTTTGCCTATTGATAAATACAGTGGAGTGTTTGCTTTTTCTATGTAAAACTTGATAATGTTTTCCTGCCGTCACGCACGAATGCATACACCTGTTTTGACAGTAGTGCATTTCCACAGAAGGTCCTTGCACGCAGCGGTTGAAGCTTCTAACTGGTAGCAAGTAACAGATGGTGGACGATGTACGTGCACAATTGTACAGTCTTTGCAATACTTTTGCAAGCAAATAGTTGTTCATCCTGATGAAAGAAATGGTTTTTCTTTTGCTCATTGCATTCCTTTTCAATTCTCCTTTATACTCCTTATATTGTGCTCCTTCGTTAAACAGATGTTAACTTGTGACCTTACAAGTCATTTGTTTTTCTGATAAATTTTTTAGGTATTTTGGACATATTTTGCTATTGAACAGCTGGTTAAAAAAAAAACAAACAAACACCCGTCTCGAACTTCTTGTACTTTTGCATGAGCCGCTTTTGCTGTTTTCTCTTTTTATGATGTTTGAGATGCAGTAATAATAGTGGCTTTGTTGCCCAAAATTAGAGCAGAACTCTGAATTCTGGGTTTCCCAGTTTGCTTGTGAGGTCAGAAGAGGGTACTTTGACTTGAATATTTTTTGGTATTTTGCAGAACTTTCATGCATTAATACACCCTGTTAAAAACAGTGACACGCTCATCACAGAGATGTGTAAACAAAAGATTTAACTGAAAGCAAATCAGCTTCCTTTTTCCCCTTCACAACAGCGGTCTTTAATTGGGATAAATGTTCTGCAAAACAAAGTTGAAAATACTCCTGCCGGGAGGAGCTTGGCAGCGGTTTTCATCGTCTGATGAAAAAGTCCGGTGCTAACATCCACGATCTGATATCACTACAATCTTTTCTCACTGACGTTTGTTTGTTTGTTTGTTTGCTTGTTTAAATTAGCTGTCCTGGGGATGAGACTTCAGCCGTTCCCTTTGTTTCCATTTGGAGCCAAGGACTGGCTGTGAAGGAACAGAAGTGCCCCCGCTAAGCCCTCGCACGGGGCAGGCCAGGCTGCAGAGGGAATTGTAGCCTGTGCTGTCCATTTGTATTTGTTAACTTGTTTGAAGCCTAAGTGTGTGTGATGCAAGCTAGCATTCTGTTTTTCAAAACCAGTTCAGCAGTTATTTACCTTTCAAGCAATTAACATAATTACCATTATGCTAAGAAGTAATTTTGGGAAGTTCTGCTCTGAGCCCTTATGACTCCATCGGGACAGTTTTACTCGGGACTTATCTTTTTGATGGAAGCCTAATTGCAGTTTTGGCTTTGTGTAAACAAACAGAGGCGGCTAATTGTTTAGGCAAATAGCAGATTAATTTAAATATTCATCCCTAATAAAACAAAAATGGTCCCCATTATGGTACTCATTCCCATGGCGAGGAATATAAATATTCAGTGGGAGTGCCATTAGACAGGGATCTTAAGGATTATCTGCATTATTTCACATTGGTAGCACTTTCCAGATACCAAATAATCTTTACAAAAGCAAACATAAATCAATTTAAACTCATTTAGATACCATTTCACTATGTGCAGTTTCATTACCACACTCTTGCTTCACCTCCTTTGGGACGTGGAAGGAGTGTTTGCAAACTGGCATTGGTGCCCGTCCACAGCTGTCTGTCAGAGCTTTTATGTCTCCTTTTGAAGGAATAGCTACCATTAATCATTTCATCATTAATGGCCATGCTCAAGTAGAAGGCAGGCTTCTCCAGCCCTGTCTATCACGTCTGAAGATTGCTTCTCCGTTAATTCAGTGCAAAGGTGGCCCAGAAGTCTCCGATTCCGTCTGGCCCTTCTGTTCTGTAATACACTCCTGATTGCTTCAGGTTGCTCTTATGCAGATTATTGCTTTAATGTACCCGGCTTTTAAACAGTGTGTCGGTGATCTATGCTGGGAAAAAATGCAATGACAAATGTGTTGCCTTTAGACTTATGCTCCTCTATTCTTTAGGATTTGTGTTCTTTAGCTTTTTGAACTCTTCTACGTTTTCTGTTTTTCCAGAGCATCAGGATTAGAAACTCTGCTGCCAGTTGTAAACTGTTAAGAATGGTATTAAAATCCCTGACCTGACTGCTGCGTGGGCAGAGCTTCACATTCTTCACTTTAAAACTTGTATGTGCAGCGGAGTGACTTAAATTTGAATGTGGGTTCTTCCTCACTGTTTTTTGTGGTAATTGAAGGCAAGTAGACAGTAGAACAAGAATTTAGGTATCTGTTTAAGTCTGATCTTCTCCAAACATGGAAATGTAAGAGAAGTCAAGTGGTCTTCGTCAAGGTAGATACCAATGTTATCTGAAAGTCAAAAATTAGGAATTACTTTGAGAGACCAATAGAGCCTCTAATGCCAGAGCATGTAATTTTGGAATGTTACCTCTGAACCGGTTACGTGGTGCTATGCAGCGTCCTGAAGTCCGGTTTCCTGCCTTACTGTCTCTTTTCTGTATATTCACCTTTTCCGATGGAATGCTTTTAAGCTTACATCTGTAAACGATCTTTTACAGTTTTGTTAAATTCTAAGATAACGTGTAGTGATTAAATTATTTTTTTGTATACAGGAACAGTTAGCATTTGGAACCTGATGTTCGGCCGGGAGCCAATCCATCATTACCAGCACAATCAGAGGATACAGGCTTTAGCTCTTCGTTCAGAGGGTGCAACGGTAGCGACGGCATCTGGCTTCGAGGTCAAAGTGGAAAGCCCTGATGACAGAGGATTTTGGCAAACTACGGAAACATTTGAAATCCAGAAATTGGTGAGTCTCCAGGCTACTCAGCTTGATTCCAGAAGCTCCTGATCCACTAATTGTTTTTGGTACAGTTAAGAGGGATCTTATAAAAATCTTACAAGAGTGTTGTCTGAACTAGATAACAGCATTATCAGCTAGAGGCTGTGATTTTGAAGCAGGTTAATGGGTGAGCTTTTAAACACTAAAGAGCAAGGGTGAAATGCTGGCTTAAGCTACAAGTGAAAATGAATAGAAGTCCATATGGTGCAGGAGGTTGCCTGTTTTTAATTATTTTTTTGTCAACATTAAACTAAGTTGGCTCATTTCGTAAATCAGTTTTCTCGTGTAGAATTGGAGCTAAAACTCAAGGTCTCATTCCAGATCAACACTATCTGATTAATTCTGAGGCAGGATATTGCAGACGAGCTAATAGTATCACTTGTGAAGCTGTAACTAGTTGTGCAGCTTCTTTAGGTTGCACCTTCTGTCGCTGAAGTTTTGAGACTATTCTAATTAAAAGTCAAAAGCTGCCCCATTCTCTGAAGTTTTATTACATCTCAGAGTATTGACGTTTTTTTGAAAGGGGAAGGAAGTGTGTAGGAATAAATTGAGTTTTGCAGCTTCTCTCCTGTTGCAGGAAGCTGACGCCGCAGCTGATGGGTATGAAGTTGTGATTTAAACCACTCCTGATCAATCCCCTCTTTCAAAGCTAAGTCAGTCTTACAATATTTAAATAAACAAAATCCCCAAACGTTTTAAGAGGCTTCACAGTAAAAATATTAAAACACCACCATACACTCCATCATGGTTGGATCCATCTTACTCTTGCATTTTGCTTGCAGTGAAATGTCAGTTTGCCACATGTGACAGACAGACACGCTCAGGACACCACGCTCTCTTCTAAGGCTGGGTTAGAAATTAGCTGTGCTGGTAAGGAGTTTAAGCCCTTCCCGTGGTGAGACTTTTCAGCTGCATCTTAACCATTTACTGAAGCAGGAAGAGCAATGTCATTCTGGTCTTGTGGCAGAAGATAGGGGAGCTGATATCTGGGCTGTCCTAGGGTCATGTGATGACTTCTCTGTTAATTCAGGGCATATATACGTGATGGCAGGGTAAGCATCAACTGTTCCATGTTAGTTGCATGAATGTGTTGCCTCTTCTCAAGCACCGTATTCATGTTCTAACTTTGTGTGCTTTAACCTTATGGCTTTCTGGCCTTCATTTGAACAAGTCCATTAAGTCTTGCTCCCTTCTTTGATGTGACATTTTGGTGTGTTCCGCTGTAGTGTGTTCCAATTAGTTTTTTAAATGGGCTCATTCTAAAGACTGAACTAGATTTCATCATAGGAGCTGAACTTGCAGAAGTTCAGAAATAAAATGGATACTTGGTCTTTGTCTGAAATTAATCCATAATTGGGATGATTCAAGATAGCCGATAACCCCATGTTAGTAGTCTGTTCAGTTTAGCGTGTGGCAGTAGTGCTGTAAAAGAATTTTTGGCTGTAATAAAAATAAAGTCTGCTTTTTTCAGGTCAACTTCCTTAATCTGGTTCCAGATGTTACGGGGAGTCCAGTGACAGTAGCAGCTGCAGAAGACATTGTCTATCTCCTGAAAGCAGAAGATCCTGGCAAAATTCTCCATTCTGTCTATGGTCAGCCCGTCACATGTCTTGATGTGTCTGCTCATGAAGCAGCCTTTGGGGTCAAAACCTTTGGCTGGTTATTGAATGAGCCCAACCAGGTATTTTATTTTTTTTATTGTGTAAGATTTTTATATTTTCATAATTAAAAAAGGAAAAAAGTTCATGCTGCTGACCATTTCCTTCCCTGCTGTTCAGCTTTTGACAGTAGAGGGAAGACATTATTTTAATGCAATCATCTGATGCTTCTGTTAGTGTTCTAGAGGGCTGAAGGAAGGGTTTATTGTTCAGCTAACTGGGTTCACTGTGAAGAAGTTGCATTCCTGCTCCTCAGCCAGTCCTGGCTCATTCAGCTGTATGCTGCATCAGAGGCCCTCTAGGGGGAACTAGTCTCAAAAAAACCAACCAAACAAAAAAACCCCAAAAAACCCCAATAAACCACCCCTGCCCCCAAAAGCCAAAACACCCCTCAACCTTTCTGATGGAGGGCATCCTGGGTGGTATGTCAAGCCTTGTACATGTAAATGTGCAGTTTGAGGATGCTGCTGCTTTTTTTGTGTGCACTTGAGTATTTGAACTAAGCTACTTCCAATTTGGTGAGGATGGTGTGACTGTTGTATTAAAGGAAGCAAAAAGGTAATCATGGGTTTGAAGCCCCCTGTGACAGAGTCTGCTGCTTTTATCAGCACGTCTTAGCAGTGGCAGGGTAGATCAAAACCAGACTGTTTTTGTAACCCTGTTGAAGACTCGTGGCCAAAGCATGCTTCTAATGCAGCTCTTCTCAAACTTCTCTGGTTGTGGGAGGGGCTCTTTTGGGCTTGCAGACCCAAATAGGTAGTGTAAATAATTGTACTGGGCAGGGGGGGGCTCAGAATCCTACCTGAGATCCCAGGTAGCTGGTGGCAGCAGCCTGCTTTTGGACACAGCCCCACTCCAGGGCAGGGACCAAGCTGCAGAAAGAAGTTTCCAGATACCTTGAGAAGAGTTTCTGTCCCTTTCCTGCATCTTGCCTAACTCTTCCACTCCCTAATTTGATTCTATTTTTTGTGGTTTTACTTCAGGCATGTGCTGGGCTATCAGCAGTGAGGGAAGGAGAGTGCTTCAGGCAGGTGGAGAAAGAAGCAGGAGGTGAGCACCCAGGTGAAAGGAGCTTGGTCTGCAGTGTAAAAATGCAGCGTTTTCTTTGGCAAGCGACTAGAACAGGAAAGCTTTATTTAGGACTACCTCTGTGTTAGGAATAAACGTGTCCAGCTGCATCTAATTTCCCCTTAAAATTCACGTTCACTAGGGAAATGCTGAGGCCACCATAAATACCTCTAGGGTTGAGAGATGCTGCGAGGCCATGCTGTCTTTATTAATTCCTTTGCTGTCCTAATCCAATCCTTTTCCCTACAGAGGTGGGGAGGTTAGAAGGTAAAATTGCCTCATTCAGGGGCATTACATCGGTGATCGCCTTTGTGCCTCGTAAAGGAATAGAGAAATCTACTTAGGCCCCCGAGCGTCACTCTGTAAAGCTGGACATATTTCCTAATTTAGTTCTGAACTATTTGGCATTTGATGGCAGATTGCATTAAGCAGTGCATCAGCGCGCATCCTAATCAGGGAGATGGGACTGAAGTCGTCCAGACGGCTGGGGTGTGTTTGACAAGGACGCTCGCTTGGCATTGCCGCACCAGCTGACATCACGCCGGAAATTAATTACTAATGTCTATTATGATAATTATGCGCCTTGCGCAGACGTGAAGGGACTTTGCATTGGCTGATTACGCTGGTCACAAGTTGACAATCTGTCTTTAGGAGAGCTTTCGGTCTCGGAAATGTAATGATGAAGAATTCCAGCCCTGTTTGCTGCTGGCGGTGTTGCTGTAGTAAGAAAGCTGTGTTTCTTCTCAGTTTGGGGTGGTCTTTGTTTTTCCTGAGGGATTTTTTTTTTTTTTTTCTTAGTGTAAGCTCACAATCGTAATGGTACTGCCTAGTAACCTGATTCCTGATGAAAATATAGTTAGGGAAGCCATCTTTTTCCCTCTCTCTGTTTTTTTTAATCATTGTCTAATTTTAACCAAGTTTGACAGCAGAGTAGAGATCTGAGGCATAAATTGTGTAGGAACTTTTTATGTTGGAAAGGAGAAAAGCATCAAATTTGTGGCATAGACTTGCCTGCTGCTGGATGACAGACATCCGTGCAGGAGAGAGGGGAGAATAGAAATGCTTAATCTGTGAAAAGTTGAACTTTCACTTAATTAAGCATCAGATAACCCAAGTATGGTGCTGTTTCTTGAAAGTTCGTCTGTTTAGTGCTCCTGGAGCTCTTGGTTTTATATTAAGCTACAAGTAATTTCTTTAGTAAGAGTTATTTCAGCTTATATATGCAAAGGTTATTAACTCAATGTGGAATGTACTATTTTCCTGAAATTTCGGATTCTTGAAATACTGATATCTGTGTCCGTATCTGGCCTCACACATGACTAATAGTATCGACCAGATAATGAACCACAGGGAGAATCCTAACCCTGGCTTTGCCTTTCAACCTGAGGTGGTGCTCATGACATCCAGTGGACACGCCTTGAAGGATGGTGTCTAGCAAATAACATATTACCCTGTGTCATGCCGTTTGGAGACCCGTGATCTTGACGCTGCAGCAGCATCACAAAGTCTTGGCACTCGTGTTTGAATTTGGGGTTTGAGCATTGTATGTAAAATTAAATCCACAGATTTAAACTAGAGCTGGCTTTGGTCGTCTTCATGTCAGGACATAAACCTTTTAAACAGGTAGCACTATAACTGTCAGGATTAACATCATCTGGTTTCTGATGCAATTATCTCGCTGATTGTGGGATCTGACTGAAGCTTTCCTTATAGTTTCTATATTTATAAGCTTCCCTGAATGGACCATCTGCTGCCAAGTAAGTCTGGTCTCCTACTGTAGCTCAGGTGAGCTCTCTCCTGCTTGTGGACTGTTTCTATGAAATGTATAGGCACTTTATTATCTTGATGGGGAGGGGAAATGATAACTTTCTCCTGCATTTAAATTTTAGTTGAAATTTTTTTAACATGTTCAACAGTTCTTGGTGATAGAAGATAATCAACATGGGAGGATTTGGGTTTTTTTTCCACCAAAGAAGCTTCATGTAGGATACAAAAAAATTTTATTTTGAAGTCATGCAGCTGAAGAACTCTCAGTTACATGTGTTTAAGGCGTGATTCAGCGTACACCCGTGGTTTTGGTGGCTTTGTGCACAAACTTGAACCTTATTGCAGACCAGGTAGAGGGGAAGAGAGAAGTGAAGGGAGAACAGTAATGACTTTAGAGCCTTCAACTTAGAAGCAGAAGGCTAGATATGTTGAGATCAGATGTCTTGGGAGTTGCTTGTTACGCTGTCACTTTTTCATCTGTTTTGAGCTGGTGATTGGCTTGTACTTGATGAACAGCGTTCAACATCACCTGTCTCTCCTCATCAGCAATTGAAATACTGCCTAGTTTTGCTCCTGTATTTAATGTTTCCATGGAGGTCTTCAACTGCTTGCTAATGTAAGTGTATCCAGTAGAACTAACCACTTGAAATGGATGCCATGAACTAATAGTAAGTGAAAAACAAATTTAAAATAATCCTTTAAATCGAATTTCATGCTCTACAGTCTCTCTTGGGTGATGTATTTAGGTCATAGCTGCTTTATATAAGCTGTTGCATCTTTCTTGCGCCTTATTTTAACTAAAGTCCTCCTCTTTGTTAACTGGTAGGCTTGCGTTGTCTTTTCTGGTGTCGTAATGTCGCCAGTTCTCATGGCGTTCCAAAGACTTCAGGTTTTTATCATCTTGATTTTTCTTATTTAAAAAATGCGTGTGTGTGCATTAGTTTTGTAGCCACTGTGGCCCCAGTAAATAGTCCAATTTTCAATAAATTGGTCTTTATGAACTCTTGTTTTCATACCAGTAGAAGGGCAGGTCTTACTGCTGACTTCGAACACATGGGACTTGCCCAAACGTTTCTTTTTGGGGAGCTGTAGGACTGTAGAGTGTGAGCAGGTCTTTGAAGGTGAAAGGTATTTAAAATACCTTTCTCTTTATCAACTCTTTGGTACCATGTGGGAGAGGCAGAACTCTTTCTGAGGATCTGAACTGTGTAACTTTATAAGTCAGGCGCTGCTTGAAATACAGTCCAGCAGAGAGACCAGAAGTTCTTGCCTAAATGTTGCATGGTGTGTCGATTAACCCCTCTCTTGCTGAAAAGTAACAATCATAATTCTTGTTTTTTCTGGTTTTGTTAATGACCAGAAATAGTTTTGCAAGTTAAAAAACCTAAAAAATCCCTTTTGTATTGGCTAATGTTAATGACATGCAGCTTTTCCCCCCCCCCTATTTGTACATTAATGTGAATACCTCAAAATTGGCACGGCTGCTTAGGTAAGTGTCTCAGGTTTTGAAAATATAGCTGCTAGGATGTGCCGTGAGTATTCAAGGTGATCATCTATGAAACCAAGAGAATTCATTCCGTTTTTAAGAATTACCTTGCATGCCTTTTTCACTGCCCTGTCCTTAGGTTAGGGAAAATGTGTTTCTGGGCTAGGGCTTGTTTTTTAGTGAGTGGGTGGTTCAGTGGGTAGACATCATCATCCTTTCATCTCTGGGTACCTGAACTCTTTACATCAGTCTTCAGCCACAAGTCAAATGAGTCTGGTGACCTCATGCCAGGTCCTAGCAGACATCTGTCCACATCACAAGCCCATCAAGGCTGGCAGAGTCCCGGAGGCTGGCAGCCCGGGCTCAGGCAGTGTCCAGTGCTGGAACAGCAAGGGTTGCAGGTGCGTTGGCAGAATCACATTGCCGAAGCTTGTGCGCTGCCTGCGTGCACAGTGCTTGGCTCCACTGCTTGCTACCAGCTTGGAGTCTTACTTTTTAACTCCAGTCAGGTGAAAACTGAAAGGGAAAAACCAAACTGCACTTGTCTTTACCATCATGTGTAATTTTTACAGCAGGTGTAGATATTTGAAGGACCGAGTAGCGTGTATAGCTGGCTTTTTTTGCTGCTGAATTTGCCGCAAGCTGTTTAGACTCTGTTATTTTTGCAGTCGTCTGTGTGGGTCTTTAAGCATTGCTTGAGGCTGCTTGGTGCAGCATGCAAAATCAGAGTTCCCATTTGCCAGCATAAAGTCACCTTTAGGATGGCATGAAAGTCAATTTTCCACATGCTCGGAGAAATGGTTGTGTTACCAGCTTTATACAATGACTTATATCTGGCAAGAACTTGCAAAATAGTCTCTCTGGCTGATTGTCAAAAATTACATCATATTGGAGTAAACTGCTTTTAAATCAAACATCCATTATTCATGTATATTAACTGCTTTTTTTATTTATTTTTTTTACTGGCTGTTTTGTGTATGATTTACTCTTTTTCTTTCTCTCTGACTGTCTGTCTGTCTCCCTCAGCTGCTCCTTTTAAATCTTAGCTCATCTTTAAATTTATGGAGCCAGAACACTTATCTCTGTGTACGAGTATCAATATGCTGACCTTGCATTTGTTAATAGTCAAATTTTTTTTGTTGTTGTTGTTGCAGTGTTATGTGCCATATTTACAGTAGGCAATTCAATACATTTGCACCGGGCAACTGTGCCCCTGAGGCTTGTAAACTTTGAAAATATTCTTTTTCCACATCCCTTTAGAAATAAAATTCAAAGTTGCAGCAGTGTGTACCATATGCTGTACTTAATTTGATGACTTGTGCTGCAAATGCATATGAGATAGCCTTACTGCTTTTGTAGATACCCTTTGAATTGAGTGGTTTTGACTGGAGCAAAAACCAGATCCTTTTTATTTATGATGGACTTGAAATTTCCTGACCCTTTCTTTTGTTGGAAATGTTTGTGTGTATTCAGGCAATGTTTTTTTTTTAAGTTGGGAGAGGGATGGTCAGAAGGAAAGAGGGAAGAAACATAATCTGAAAAGAAATGCAAATTCTGTTCCCAATCTTGCTGCTTGTTCCTCTGCCTCTTTGAGCAGCTCAGTTGTTTTTTTTTAATTTTGATCCCCTGCATCTTAATGTGACAGTTAGAAACCTCAATCCTAGACAGTTCTTTCTGAGAAAGTGATTCTCTAATGTGTCCTGTGTGTTATTCAGTAAGGAAAAGGATGTAGGTTTTGAGTGTGGTTGTACAGTATACTTTTTGCTAGTATTTATGATACTCTGTTCGCTACTTCATCTAAATAAGAATGAAATATACTGTATACACAGAGCGCTTTGCCCAGATCTGTGAGACTCATTTTTTTACTAGCCGTGCGATGTGGTAACTTCTGACAAGAAGCAGAAATGCGATTGCAGAGGGAAGCTAGCGATTTCACAAAGCAGTTGTCTGCTGGCTTTCAGCCAGGACAGTGGGTTGAACACCCCTGCTCTTGTTGAAAGTACCACAGGCTCTTTGATAACAAGTGCTTGGGGATTTGTTGTTTTAATGTTCCATCCAAAAAAGACATCTCCAACAACACAGGATCCCAAAACACCTGCTGGGGTATTGGACATGCATGGAAGAGTTCCATCAACAGCAGTTCCTTCAATGCCTTGGTTTTTCTTGGAAGTATCTCAGCCAGAGTACATCGACCATGCTTGACCTCACTTAGCTGCAAGATGTAACAAAGCTCACAGCTTAGCTGTTGTGGCTACAGAGAGTTTAATTCTTTTGTGAATTAATTTAGTCGTCTTTCTTGAGTTCTTGGACAGCATTTAAAGAGAGTTCCCTGTACCCACTGCTCTGCAGTTCCATGAAATACAGTAACTTTTCCTTTTTTCCCCTGCCTGGTCTCGTGAATTTGCCAGCGTCTCAGCGCATCTATCTGAGAGCAGTGGCCACAGGTTGAGACTTGCCCAACTCGCACAGTAAAGAGGGAAATTAGTCTAATGCACTGCCTTAACAAAAGGGAGAGTATGAGCATGAATAATTAATATCACTAGTCTGTGGCAATCGGATAAAATGAAGTCCCATTTGCTCAGCCTTATTAAAAGAGAGAGAGAGAGAGGGAGAGATGGTAAAGGTCGTTAAGGGACTTGTAACATGGGAAGAATCGCCTCTGAGATGGATAATGTGTTTTCTAATCTCTGTGGTCTTTAACTAAACATAATGGTAAAGGTACTCTGGCTATTTCTGGCTTGTTGAATTATTAAGCATTCTGGGAGATTGCTTGGCTCCTATCCAATAACTTAGACTTTTCATTTGAACAATGCTAATAGGTAACACTTTTTATTTTGTGCGTTGGATCCTGATACATCTGCACAGAGTATTTAATACTTTTCTCTCCCTTGTGTCCCCAAAGTCCCACTGGGGGAAGGGGTGCTCGTTAGTGTGTTATCCCAGGGTACTTCATTTCACACCCAAATGCTCTTGGTTCACTTACCTTCAGTTGGGTACCTATTAGGTCACTGGTCTTGGGTGTCCATTATAGGATTATAAATATCTTTAAAAGGGTAATCCCTTTGCAGTGTGCATTACAGGATTATAAACCTCCTGAAGATCTTATGCTTTATCTGCCCTTTAACATACAGGCCCTTATTTCAAGTCAGTGTTGACCAGGTATTTTCATTCTTTCTCCTTGGCCTTTATATAGAAAATCCTAATTGCCTTGGGATATTATAGGAGAGCTCATCAGAAGTGTTCTGGCAACTTCAAAATTGTCATGATGCTTTTTAAACCCCTGTCTTTAAGAAATTATTATTCAGTCTTAAAAAATCATTGTGAGTTCTCTTTGTTTCTTTACCTATCGGTTTGTCAGGATAAGATTTTGAAATTCATTTGCAGACTATAAAATTGTTCAAGACAGGAGTTGAATTTAAAGGTAGGTACAACCTGAATACCAAGAATTACAGAGAGAATCTTTCTTCCAGTGATGGGCCTAACTGGCTAGAAATACACATGTGCATTATAAAATGAAATAATAATAATAAAAAGACCAAAAAATCTAGCAATCTTTGAAAGAATGGAGACTAATGTGAGAAGAGAAGGAACTGGAGAGGGTAGGAGAAGACAGTAAGACAAAAGCTTTTCTTCCAGTTTTGTTGTTCTGAACTTTTTTTTTTTTATTACAGATTCTCTTTCTTAGCTGCAGACACTTTAAATTGGTGGCCATCTACAAGTTTGTGAGGAGAAATAAATATTTTTTCGGCTGGTGCTACCTACATATGAGGATTGCCCCAGGTCTAAAACTGAGACTGTGGGCAGCAGGATATGTAATATTTACTCCGGTGTAAAGCAGGGGAATCTTTAAATGCTATGTGGACTCAATTTTTCATTACAGTCTTTCATAGCCATAACTGAATGTTCAAGTACGTATCGTATGTTTATAGGGTAGATGGGAGCTATGGTCATTTAGATAAATTAATAGTTTATGGATGTTCACTTTAAGTATTAGCCCCAGGGGACTTTTGAAAAAGCAGCATTTGGCCCTCTCCTCTCCAGAGTTTTAACATACAGCTGGGAAGGGCTGGTTCAGAGGCTCAACTGGGAGCTGGAATACGTTGCTGTTGACCCAATCATTTATTGTTCTTAAGCTGAATTCAGCAGTTTATTGACTTTGTCTTTTGTTCAAAACTTTCCAAGGAGAAACTTGGTTGCCAGGCACAGATATTAATTTCCTTTGCCTTGAAGACTGTGCAAAATACCTTTGCCAGAATGTCATTATCTCCGGGTTTGGTTAGTGAGCTGTTGGAAGCTGTGCTGCAAGCGAGAACAGGCTGTAAATTGGTCTTTACCTTGAAGACTAACATTTTAATGTGGTTTGTAGCAACTTTTTTGTAGATATGGCAGTTTAAATTCATTTTTTTGGCAACTTTTATGTCTGAGGTCTCACTGCAAAGGTAGAGTCTTCCTTGCTTTACAGAGCTTGGGTAAAATTGCTTTGGTTTTGGGGGTCTAAAGAATGAAGAGTTACATGCTGAAGAAGGGTATTTGAGTCAGATAGCTTCACAAAGACAGATCTGGGAAAGGGAACTAGCTGGGAGAATATAAATAGTATAAACAATTGAGAAAGCTGGGTATGAATGTGCTGATTCTAATAGGGAGCTGATAATATGTAGGAATATAACCATGCCTGCTCTTCATTTGGGAGAAATAGCAGGTGGAGGAAACCTGCAAATTCTCTGCCTTTCTTTGCAGTATTCCTAGAGACTTTGAAAGCTTCACTTTTGTTGCCTAGAGGCATCCATCACAAAATGATCCCCTCCTGCTCTCTTAATTCGACCTTTCAGGTGCTTCCTAAAATTGCACAGATAGAAAGTAAAAGGCCAGGCAGGCAGCATCACTGTCGCTGTTATGGCAAATGCTGAAATAATATGTACAGATAGCGCACTATTTATTAAGCTGTATGTGGATATAACCAGAAAAGTAGAAGTTAAGAATACTGATGTGATGTTGACATAGCCATGCTGATGTTGCCATGGAAGCCATGCTTTTTTCCTGACATCTTAACTACCGTTACTGTTCATGGTGATAGGTTTCTTTTAAATTAAAGGAGCATCACCATGAAATTTAATAATGTTTATGAAGTTATGTAAGACCAGGTACCGTGCTGAGCTCCACTGGGCTTTGACCAGTACATTTTTCTGTTTCTAAATATACTTGCTCTCCTAAATTGAAAGGCCCATACAGATAAATCTCATCTGGCCCCACAGGAAAGACGGTGAACGTGGTTAAACTGCGGCGTGAAGGAGAGGAGGGTGAACAGGCAGGAGACGCTCGTATCTCTCTGCCAGTCTCTTGTTGAATCATCTTGGATGTTGCTTGAAATCAGCGTTGTTTTTGTTCCTTTCCCATCTGAACTGCCACTTCAGATGTTTTATGTCTCTTAATCTGTTTCTGCTGCATGATCTGTACAAAACCTATCGGCCGGGCCCGTCTGCGCCAGTCGGGGGTCAGTTCTGCTCTTCGGTTTTTGCTGTATTTGATTGAATCTTTCTTGCACAGTCCATCTGTCTTAAACCTTCTAAATGTTGATTCTGTTTACTTTCACTACTGTTTCAAATATTAAAATAGATAATGAAACTATCTGGTTTTCCCTGTAAGCCTTAAAAATTTGATCTGGAGCAAATCGGTATGGCTGGCTTTGCCTGCCGGAGAGCTATACCTATCTGATGCTGGTTGGCAAGAGCCTTGTATCCCTGCTGCTTGATGGATTCCATTGTGAAACTTGATTTCCTTATTTCTGAGGATGTTTTTGCCCTTCTTAATAGGGGTAGATCCCTGTTTTCGTTATGTGTTAGCATATTGAGAAACGAGTCCTGCAAACCATCTCTGACGGTAGTAAGTGCTCTGCTTTATGCTGCAGTAAAATGTGGTTGTTGTGCTCATGCTACGTTTAGCCAGTGTTTGTTCTCTTTCTGCCAGATTCTTCTTTACAATCTGGAAACAAGTCAGTGTCTGAAGAAGATGGGCAACTCGATAGGTGACTTTACGTGTGTCAACCTCCAGAACAGTCCTCCAAACATGCTTGTTACAGGCAATAAAGACAGAAGGTAGGTACTACCACAAGCTGTAACCCATCTCAAATTAGCTTCCTTCCTGTCCTGCTGTCCTACATCTGGACCTGTTAGAATTTGTTTCTTCTCTAATGTTTTAAATGCAGCCTGCGTGAACTTCAGGAACAAAATATTAGGTAATAGTTGGATGTGGCTGCCAGTTTGCTTTGTTTCAGAAAGCTCCATGGGAAGACTTTCTTTTTAAGCCATTTGGTGGACGCAGTTGGTGTACAGCCCAGCGAGACCACTTGGAATATCTTTCACTTCCCCACCACCACCCGCAAAATTAGTTTGGCATTTAAAAGCTCACTTTCTGATATTAAAAAAATAACCTAAGGGATGAATCATGTAGGATGAGATGGTCCGTCTGCCAAATGATGTCAAGAGTGTATTTCGGAACACTGTGATGTCCCTCAGGTGACAAAAAAAAGAGACTTTCATATGAACAGATTCCAGCTTCTATTTAGCTGATTAGCAGCTTTCTCTTTAACTCCTTGGCTTGGGGAGTAGGATTTTCCCAGCGCAATATCTGGTGCCAGGAATGGACGCACTGGGAACAGTCAGTGCGAAAGGATTAAAGTGCTTAAAAAGACCCTTTGAGTCCAATTTTTAGATTTTCTTTTTTTGGCTAGTTATTTGTGGGGTCTGATCCAGTGCACCAAAGGAGATGTGGGGTGGCGAGGAGCCAGTCTCTAATGGCTCCCTGTTCCTTCCCTCCTCCTTTCCGCGCTGGGCATCAGGCTGCAGGTGGTGGTCTGGTGTGGTGGTGGGTATCAGATTGTAAGGCGGATACTTCCCTTTGCCAAATCCCAGACCTCTGTCCCGCCAGTGCAGCAGCTTGCAAAAATGATTATTTTGTCAAACAGCTTTTTTTTTTTCTCTTTTTCAGTGAATAGGCAGTGCAAGCAAACCTCACACTTTCTCAGCAAAGAGGATAAAGGAAATATCTGAAGTTTGACACATGTAATTGAATCCTTGAGAGTTTCTTTTCCTCGAAAAGCAGATAATTAATTTTCCAGAGCACCCCAGTAAAACTACCTCTAATTTTGATCTCTTGCACAATGGTGTGAGAGCAGATGAAGTTGATACCCCTTAAGAGAGATTGAAATTTACTCCCTTTATACTAGAGTAAACGTCTGTACCCAGGCACCCTGCATCCAGAAAGCTTTTCAGTTTTTTGACTCAAGCATTGACTGATTTCAAGAGGTTGGCCATCACTAAAATAGTGAGAAGTTAGGAATCAATAGTTCAGCAAATAATTTTGGCATCTGTATGATCTTGAAGGGCATTAATAGGTGCTGGGCATCCACAGGTGGAATGTGCCATGAACCTCCATAGGCATATTTTGGAACAAGTGTATTAAATAGGGGTCTTGCCATGGGAATTCAAACTGCTGATGGCCAGTGGGAAAACTTATTGCTTGAATTAAATATAACAATTTCACAGTTTTACTAGTATATGCTATTTTAATCAAAGCCATGATTTTGAAAAGTAACACTTGTGAAATATTTTTGGTAGGACTTACAAAATCTCTCTTTCCATCAAAAAAATACTCCTGAGGCATTGCTGATTTATTTGATTACTTAGCTGTGCTTCACACGGGCAAGAGATCTGATAACGGGGAGCACGTGCTGATGCACTGCACAGCAGCACCCTTTTTCTTGGTGAACCTAAGGCAGTGAATAGGTTTGGGAGAGCAAATATAGCAAGCCCAGTGTATACCGTCACAGGAGGGTGTGGATCAAAACATGTATTGCATGCTCTTCTAAAGGCAAGTGAGCTTACTTTTAAGGTAGTCTTAACAGGAGAGTCAAAGTCTGGTCACGAGAACACCTTCCTTACAGCTCCCTTGAACTGGGATGAGTCTGATGTGCTCCCACTGAGCCCAGCTGTTGAGGCAGGAGATAGCGGGCCATGCCAGGTCTACATTAGAGCATCACATTAGATTTGCAAAATGCTTTTCCGTTTGTGGTTCCCCCCCCTTCCAAAGCACATCTAAACAACTCAAGTGTGCCTCTGATTCTGCCAAGGGTGTGCCAGAATAGACACCTCCCTGAAACCTGGGCCCTTGTTAATGAAATAACCAGGACACAATCAGATCTTCGTTTCCAACTGTGCTTACCAAACAGAAGAAGCTTTGATTGCCGTGCAGAACATATGCAGTAAGACAGGGAGAGCACTGGATGTGAACACTTCCAAAATACCCCATCCTTACCCAAAGCACAGCTCTAATATGTAGCCAAAGCTCCTCTCTGCTGGAGTTGGAGAAAGCAAGAAGTCCTTTTCACCATCAGCAACTGTTGTGATGGGGTTTTCCTAAGGGTGACTGCAGAGCCACACAAAGCGTGCTCCTAGCTCTGTTCCAGCGTGTTTTTCTACATGTCAGATAGATGTTGCTCTGCTGGAGTTTTGGACTGTCCTGTTGCCTTTTATTTCGGTTGTTATTTGTAAAATCATATGATGCAATCTCCATTTGAGAAAGAAAAAGGAAAGACTTGCAATACCATTAGGATCATAGCAGGGGTGGGGAATAAAGTACAGTTAATGTGTTGGAACGAGTGTGTTTTGGCTTTTTCTGGAATTAATGTGTACCTGATGGTTTCATTCTTGATAGTCATCAGCTGGGAGGAACTTTCTCTGGCTTCTTTTCAAATCTGAGATCAGTATTTTCGCTTCACTTCTGTTTTCACTCATTGCGTCTTTTTTTGAATTCACTTATGTGCTTTGCTTTATCTCTTAATCTTGGTATGTAAGGATCAAAAAACATACTCTGTTGTGATATGTGCTGGGTTCAAAACTTTAACACCATTAGCTTTAACTGGCTTTGTGGACTTGTTGAAATCCTAAGCTCTTTTTCTACAGTTCTTCTAGCAGAGTCTTCGATACGTTTCTTTTCAAAATGCCTTGTCTGAGTGATCAATAATTTCTGAAAACCAGACATACCTAAAAGCTGCCCATAGTCAGTAGTTACATTTTTACAATCGGAAGAGATACTGATTGCTGGGTGCTTGTGGACAGCTTTGTTGCAATATGGATAATCAACTCAAGCATAAAAACCTGTAATTCCCTTGTCTTGTCTTTTGAATTGCCACACATTGAGTCTATTCTGAAATCTTTGTAATAATAATCCTTTCCGTGACCCTCATAATAATATTACCCCTTGGCCATAGTGGACGTGGGTCATGTACCGAGGGGCAGGATGCATTAGCAGTATGCCCAAAACATGGTATTTTATGCCTCACGGCATTGCTAACATTTTGAGAGGCACAGGTAGAGGAGCTTTCTCCAAATTTCACTTACATTTTGTATCACCAAGGACTTGTAAAGAGATAGAAGGGTCCTCTGTGGTGGAAGAAGTCTGCCTGAAGAAATCTTTGGTAATAGAAGTCAAGAGTGTAAATTCAGGGGTGAAAAGTGTCAGCTGTATTGGATTTCTGGCCCTGTAGTGGCCATGGGACTACTGCCTTCCTAGGTATATTTTCATAACCCCAAAAGTAGTTGTGCTCTTGGAACCCACAGGCTGCACATCCACAGCTGGTTTGATCTCTGTTCCTTATTTGCTTTCGTTTAGGGTCAGGGTATTTGATCTCCGCAAAGGTGAATCTTTGTGCTCCCTCTATGCCCACCAGTTAGGAGTGTCAGCGGTCCAGATGGATGACTGGAAGATCGTCAGTGGAGGAGAAGAGGGCTTGGTCTGTGTGTGGGACCAACGGATGGGCACGAAACTCTGGGAAATGCACGCAAGGTGATTTTGTCTGTGTGGGGTCCTATTGCAAGGGTGTTTATCTGATCTGACAGGAGGAATGTGGGGATGGGGTGATCCAGGACCAAAATGATAACATGCCCGTCTCTAAAGCTTCTGAGAGTTCTGTTTAGTTTTCATGTGATTTGGGAACAGATTGCCTCCCCACCTGGAGTCTTGTGCTGGTTTTGGTTTTTTGTGTGTGTGCCCTTTAGCTGTTCTCGGCTTTTACCCATTAGTTAAAAAGAGTGCTTCAGTTGATGTAAGGGAGCATGGAAATCGTTTTGCCTGGATTTTCCATGAAGTTCAGTGTCTTCTCCCTGCCCCATCCCCAACCAGTATTTACATTATTGAACCTTGGATTTAAAATCCTGGACTCCTGACTTGTTTTCAGAGTGACCCGTTCTGACGCTCTGTCTGCTATATCATTACACAATACCTGTGCTTCTGTTCACCTGATTCACACATTCCTTTAGCGGTAAAGGTGAAAGCCAGGCTGGTATTTAAACTCATTTAAATGTTAAAATACCAGTTTGTACTGAAAGTAGAAGCAGAGATCAGTATCCTGGAGCTGACGGAAGGCTGTTAGTTGCTACAGCCAAATTACGATTTCCTGATCAAGGCACAATTCCCAGGGAGTTAGCTTTGTCTGAATGAAGACCTCAAGGATTTAGCCCCTTGTAAGTCTGAGTGATACCCTTAATAAAATGAACAGATAAATCCTGATCATTTATTTTTTTTAATGCAGCTTCCCCAAAGAGGAGCTAGATGAGGTATTTACAGTCAGAGAAGTTCAAGTTGGAGTTGTCATTGATTAATAGCAGGTATCTCCTTCTCTTTTGACCCTGTGAGTTATAAAGCCCATCGTGATGCGGCTGATGCATTAAGGACAATATTGCATTGATTGTCTCCTGGAGCAGCACTAATGAGCATGCCAAGAAGGAGAGCAGGCAGTGCAGATCTGAGCTTTGGGGGTATACTAACAGTGAAACCATTAGATTAAACATTTTAAATACTGTTTAATCTATATAGGAATCAGAAGGGCTCACTTCAGTCAGAAAGGCCTTTGTAGATAAGAAGGTGTGTGTGGTGTTATCCATGCCTGCAACCCAGTGTCATGAATAGAAAGCAAGGGCAGAAGCTAAGGGAGATGACAGGAGACACATTAAGGTTGTGGAGACGAGGCGTCTTAATCTGAGAAGATAAGTTACTCCTACTTGAACAGTAAATGCTCTTTACAATGGTTCAGGGTTAGTTTATTCACCAGTGGGAGGAAGACGAATGAAGACCAGACCTCTTAGCTTGTGCCATATAGCGGATTTCTAAATCAGCCATAGCTCAGTGTTCAGGGGTGTGGGGCGTCCTGTGTGTCCCCATCCTTCATTTTGGGAAGCACCCTGCTTTTCCTAGGACTGTGCTGCTGCAGTCCTTAGAGCAGCAAAGCAAGCAGGCAGCCCGGATCGCTTGCAGCTTGTGTGCTGCCAAGCATCTAGAATATTTTCTGGCCTCCACGTGCGTTCTGGTAACAACCCACTAGATGGGGATAAAAGCTGTGTTCATCTGCTCCAGACAGGAGGGGAAGAGCCAAAGGTGCAGGCTCCCAGTCTCTGGCCATAGAGAGGGCGCTGATTTGCATGAATTATTATTTAATCCAGAGCGATTCCTTTACTGCACTTGGATTTTAGAAGTCCAATGCAGGTGGCATCTCACCCAGTGCTGTGGGTTATTTTTCAGACATCCAGTCCGCCACGTATGGTTTAATTCTCATAGTCTCATCACTGCAAACATCCCTGATGAGAAAACTCCCCGAGGCGCCAGCATCATGGACGATGACCTTACCGTGCACCGCAAGTGAGTAAGCCAGCTCTGAAGGGTAGGATTTTGGCACTGTGAAAATCTGCTTTATTATATATTTTTAAATGGCACACTAGGCACCTGAGTAATGATGCAGAGCAGTAACAGAGAATAGCATCTAAAAAATAAAACTAAAAAAATAAAGATAAGATATTTAAAGATAATAAAAAGATGGCTTTCAAAACCATTGATGAATTGGCTCTTTACTTCTGAGTACAAAAACTATGCTTTTGTTCTTCAGCAGGGGAATATAAAGGCCACTGAAGCCAGACAGGGAATGCAGCTCTTTCCTTGCTCTAAATATTAGTAATGATGTCTCCTCCTAAAGGAAAACTACTGGTATTTAAACTCCAGGTTTTGGTATTTGCATCTCAGATGGCTGTTAGCACATCTAATTGAACTATCAAACCACAATGTATTTATCTTCCCCCTTCCTGAATAGATCAGATACGTTTCAGCAGATGACAGCCATGTCTCTGCAGGACTGAAGTGAATGATTCACCATTCGTTCCCAGGGCTTGCTGGGGTCCCTGGAAGGAGGCAGGGGGGAGTTTTCTCTGTTAAAATGGCACAGACAGCCCTGGTGCAGAAGGGATGGGGTTTTGTATTCAGCTTCTGAAGCACTGAATTTTGATCCTTTAGGCAATCTCTAACTTTGTTCATTTTTTCCTGTTTAAATGTATAATTAAGGTTAAATGGTGTGTCCTGGTTGTGTTTTGTACAGGTATCGAGGAATCATTTATGCCTATGAGTTCTCAGCGGACCAGCTGGCGGTAGAAAGCATCCTTCCTATTTGCCGCTCTTCCTACGATGAACTGACTGGTTACAATTACAACATCGGCCTTGCAGTTCCCTATGATAACATTTAGGTAACTCACTTTCTTGGCTTCTGTGGTCCAGCTGTCTGTCAAGTACATGGCCAAAGGCAAAAAGGAGATCCACGTGGGACAAGTGTCAAAAAGATGGCATTGGCTGCAGGCATGTCAAATGGACGGAGCATTTGCCAAAAACTTGGAGATATAAAGCAGAACAGAGAGTATGGCTGCCCTTGAGCATGTCAGTAAAATATGTTGCTGCGCAGATGTTCAGAGGTCCACTGTGGTGGAATGGAGAGTCTGAAGAGTGAAGGGGAACTTCAGTGTAAACAAAAATATTCCTTCTTGCTGCTTGTGGGAAAAATGCTGCTGATCCCTCTTGGCAAAGGACATGGTCAGGAAGCGAGAGCCCCGAGTGGCAAACTGCTGAAGTGGTGGGAGGCTGGGAGCACACTGAGGAGTTTATGTGTATCCTGAGAGGAGGGGGGGGGAAACAACTCACCAAGAACTTGGAAAAAGCATCTTGCTGAGCGATGTGTTTGAAATTTCTTTCCTTGTAATGAGCTGCTTGTTCTTCTTTTCCTTGGAGTGCATCAGAATGCATCTAGGAACAGGACCATGCACAAAAAGTTATGGTGATTGGGAGAGGGGGCTGTGATGGAGAGAGAGAGGGAGAGGGGAAGGTTGGCCTTGGCTGGATGCTTGGAATCTCAGCAGGCCACACAAATCAAAATTATTTTAAAATAAATTATTTTTTTAAGTCTCTAAAATTCTGGATTAAATGTTTTCTAATTGTATATGTACATATGTGGGATTTTTGTTTATAAGTCTTTTAGGGTGAACTAACCTCTATGCACTGGAACAAAAGGCTGTCATGTCTTGGGTTAGTTGTCAGGTATGGTCTTTGCTGGATCATGCCCCTCCACAGCACCTGGAGGTTTTCCCCAGATGGATGGCACTGACTTTCCAACACTGTCCTTGCTTCCGAGCTGGAAATTGATCATGTTGGTGTAATGAAACAGAAAGGATAATCTGGCTGCAATCCTTCTGCACGGGTAATTAGCACTAATGCTGTGGAGAGCCATCCAGGCTGAAGGATAAGATATGGTACCTCAGGTGAAAATGAGGAGTCAGGCTTTGTCTTAAACCCAGGTTGCACTGACATAGGTAGAAAGAGTTCGGCGAACGAGCTCAAGTCCTGCATGGATATGTTTTACTCTTTTAAAACTATTTTATGGTTGTGATTTGCCCTTGTAAGCTTACAAAGCCATGTAAATTAAGTTTAAATTGAGATTAAGTTTTAACTTAACACCTTTCTATTAGCTTAATGGAATCAATTTAAAACTACAGCGCTGGGGAGGGGTGCAGAAAATATGCCCAAACCTGGGGGAGAGGGACTAGTTGGACTCTCACTTCAACCCTTAAGCAGTCACTGAGGCAGCCCCGGGAGAGCTTTGTGCTGCCCGCCTCCTGCCTGGAGAGAGGTGGATTTCACAGCTCTTCGTTGTCTTTGGCTGGGGGTGGTCTTCCATCACCCCTAGGCCAACTTTCACATGTGTTTTGTTTTTAACAGCTTTTTCCTTGTGATGGACTGATACAAGAAGTGCAAGGGGCAAAGTCATTCTGTCTGACCAATAAAATTTATCTTTCATAAAGCTTTGATCTTTCATAAAGCTGGGTGGTTTTTTTTTTGTTTTGGGGTTGTTGTTTTTCTTTCCTCTGCCCTTCTGGGAAGCCAGGTCCCTTCCTTCATTCCTGGAAGAGCAAGAGGTGTCACACATACATAGTTTGGACAAAAGCTCAGCTCAAACCTGTCAAGTAAATAATCGTTACTGTAGCGCAAATGATTTTGTGGGTTGTTCCAGCCCTGTGACTTCTGATGTGCTTCCGCAGTCATTGTTCTCTCCTCCACGCCATGACCTGCTGCCCTGGCTCACTTAACACACCCTTGCCTTGTTCCTACTTTGGCTCTCCTTATCTTGCCTCATTATCTCAGGACAGCTTTGTTCTTTCTTCATCTCCCTGCTGCAAGCAGCAGATAAGTTTGTCTTGTGCCAGCGTGTGTTGAGCCCTTTTCCTGGAGTCCACCTCCGCACTCCCCCTTCTCCTTCTGCACTGCCTGCAGAAAGGCTGCTTCTGTATTGCTCCTTGACCATGAAAGTCACGGAGCTGCTGGAAAACAAATGCTTTGTAGCACCTGCATTTGGAGAGGTGATTCCTTTCTCATGCAGACAAGACTTAATAAGTCATCAGTTCACTGGGGACCAAACATCATCCCATCCAGATACTGGAAGGCTGGCATCACCTTGGAGAAGGAAAGTCTCTGTCCCCACAGTCGCCGTTGTGTTGGCTCACAGTCTGGAGGCAGCTCCTTTGGGTGGATTGGAGGGTGGTCCTTTTGGTTTGTTTTTCCCATCACTGGAATTCATTTAGGAAGGTTGTACAACAGCAGAAGAGTGTGTATGTATTTAACTAGCATTCGTAATGCAAATGAGGGCACTTAGGCTGTTGGAGAGTATCCATGTTGGGAGTTTAATTTTTATTCTGAAAAGGGATGTTGTCCTACTTCACTGGATAGTCATTAATACTGTGCTGAAGTGGGTGCTGGAGCGTAGCAAATGCAGTCGTGACTGTTTACGTCTTTGCCAGGGTTAGGTGACATTTAAATGGAGCCTCCTCCCTAATAACTTCAAGAGCGAGAATGGAGTCACCATCCAATCTTCACCGGAGATAGATGCCACCTCTGGATTTCCCATCCTAGGACTTGTTAGTGCTACCAGTTTGTGACCTGCAGGGGCAAAGGTGGGCTTTTGGCAGACCCCTGTGGCATCCCACAGGCAAAGGTTATTGCTGAAGGAGGGGACGTCTCTTCTGTGGTGGGTGGTGCCCGATGGTGGGGTTCGGGTTGAGGAGCTGCAGTCAGGACGTGTTGGACCGGTGGTGTGGGTTGAGCAGGCAGAGGTTGGACCGAAGGTGAGGACTCACGCTGCGTGAGAGCGTGGTGCAGCGTGCCAGGCTGATGGCCATCGGGTGGGCTGGGTAGTTGGGGACCGCCGAAGAATCAGAAGGCATCTGAGGGGGAGGTAGTTTGGGGTGAAGAGCCTGGAGAATGACTCCTGGTTTCTGTTGAGGACAGTGATCCGTAGCAAAAAAAGAGGGTTGTCTCTTCACATTGTCTTCGTGTGAAGGATCCCTGGGTGTAAGTTTCATCCGTGCTATTCTCCAAAGAGAATACATGATCAAAGGCGGAGGCTGTCTCGGTATCGCAGCCTCCAGCTGCTGCCAGGCCCCGGAGCTCTGCCGGCAGTGACAAGCGACGGGAGCTGCACGGCAAAACCGTCCCGGTGCAAAGGACGTGGTAGGACACACTCGGCTGTAGTGCTGTACTGGAAAAACCCCAGCTGTCCCTCCGTGTATTTGGGGTCCAAGCCACCAGTAAAGACCCCAAGTGCTTTGTTTTGTGTCCCTGACCACCTTGGCAGTGGGAGAAGAGCCATTCCGGCATTTTGTGCGCTGCCGTCCCTCTCTTGATGCTGCGGGGCGGTGGGAGGAGGAACAGCGGGTGCTCTTTGTGCGGGGAGGGGCTGAGGGGTCTCTGACTCCTCTCTCCTTCCTGCAGCTCAGCTCCACAGAGCAGCACCCTCCCCTCCTGCCCTGGGGCCTTTCCTGCTCTCGGCCTCTGCTTTCTGGCCCCTGTCCAGAGATGGAGGCACCTCTGCCGTTCCCCATCCCGGTTGCTGCCAGAGGGGTGAGCATGCGCTATTGATGAGCTGTGGTGGTGCAAAAATCACCTCTTTATACCCTCTCTGCCCCCTCTTTTCTTCCAGTAACGTTTCCCCTTTCCATGGATGGTTCTAACCCCTTCAGCTATATATTGGCCAGCGCTGGTGTCCTCCCAGCACCTACCAGTCACTCATACCTCTGAGACCGGTCCCTGCTGCTGGAGGGAAGATGGGGCTGCAGTGCTGGAGACTCCATAAGCAGATGAAGTACCGATGGATTAAGCAGTAGAAACTAGTGGGGAAAGTACCTGTTCCCAATCAGGATTTGTGCCATTGGGAGATTTCTGGCCGGAAATCTGGACCTTCAGCCTCTGGGCCAAATGCATCTCCATGGAAGGCAGCTGCTGGCTTCCCTGGTGGGGCAGTTCCTGTGTCACCTCTGCATCGGGGGGTGCCATTTGAAGGAAGGGCGAGCTCCCCAGAATTTAGCTTAGAAATACCCGCTGCAGCCAGCTGCCCCAGCTCCATCGCTGGGTGCTCCTGTGCCGCCCTCTCACACCTCCCACCCTCCCCGGGCAGGTGTCCTCCGTGTTTCCCTCTCTCCTGCCTTTCCCAAGCGCCCCCGTGGCTGAGAGATGGGTGGGGGTGGTGAGATGGGTGTCGCTGGTGGGGAGCTGGGACAAACTACCCCTTCCCTCCGTGCCAGAAAAACAACCTGCCTGGGGCACCTGCCCTGCAGTCGCAGGGGCTGCTCGGTCCGGCTCCCCCAGAGCCACGGCTCGCTGCTCTCTCCAAGACGCTGCTCAGCCTTCACCAGCCTTCCCTGAGTTTTCTGACACACAGCAAACAGCTTCAATTTTCCAATTACCCTCTGCTGACCACTGCTGGGGTCTGCAACAGAGCTTTGCGCCACATCACAGACCTCAGCATCTTGGCAGCTCTTGCTATGCCCCGTAACAGAACTATTATCCTTTATCGAACGCTCTGGGCTTTGCAGGATTTTGCTGTGCGGCAGAAACACTGCCCTTGCCAGATTTCCTAGCTCTCTGCCAGTTCTTCCTGCGCTTTACAGAATTATTATCCTCCATCTCACTGGGTTTTGCTGTGCATAAAATCAACACTGCGTTACGTTGCCCTGGCTCTCTGCTGGCCATCAGGGCGATGCTCCTGCCCACCTGGAGGAACTGTTACCACGGGCAGGGCTGTGCGTAGCCCTGGGGCTCCTGGCCTTTATCACCAGCCCTTTGCTGGAGGGGCTTATCTTCCCCAGTCCCTCCCGTTCCACTCACCCTTTCAACTGCTCCGCGCAGCCCTCCCTCCTACTCTCAACTTCATCCCATTTCCCACAGAGAAGACAAACACAAAGGCAAAAACCTGCTGCAGCCAGTTTGCTTTGGGTCCTGCCTCTGCTTCCCTGCAGTCCCTGCTCCTATGCTTTCCTCCCCACCTAACAAAATATCTAGGGGACGGCTAATTGGCTCAGGTGATAATCATTGCCCTCTAATTGATCCTCTTCAGTCCTCCTGCCCTCTATTTCCCTGCATTGCACTGGGTACCCAGCCCTTGCCGGCTGCAAGAAGCACTGATGTCTCCTCCATGAGAACCACGGTGCGGAGGGGGAGTGGGAACGTGGTCTTGTGTCAGCCCCAGCAGCCAGGGCTTTGCTCGGAGGGGCAGCCCCACCGGGGTGGCAAAGGGCCTTTCCGACACAGGTGGCTGCTGCCAGGATCAGGGTGAGGCGCAGGATGGAGCCCGCAGCTGGTCTGTGGAGCGGGATGGATCTGCGGCATCTGTACGGTAATTCCTGTGAGAAGATGGGAAAAAGAGCCTGGGTCTGCTACTGAAAGCTGTGGATTTGGGGAGAAGCTGGGTATTGTGCTCTTGTGTGTATGGGGAGGGCAGGGAGCACCGAGAGTCTGGCATGGGGGGGAGGAGGAGGAGGAGGAGGAGGAGGTTCAGTCTCAGTCGAGAGGTCAGGTACTGACCCTCCGCTCCGGATGGTGCTGATGCCGCGCAGCTGGGCCTGAGCCCGGGAGATGGAGGTGTCCAGGGGAGCGAGAGGAGAACAGGGCTGGAAGCCTCAGAGCCCTGCACACACAGACCAGGCTGTGGCTGCCACTGGGCAGCACCGGGAGACCCTCAGGGCATGAGAGGCTGCACTGGGAAGAACTGGGGGCTCCATCGCCGCCGTCCCCTCCCCAGCCTGGCACTCAGCCTTGCCCACAGCATCGGCACCAGCCCTGGCTCTTGCCACCCAGCCCAGGTTGGGCACCACGTGCCAGCACCACAACGGCTCAGCCAACGCCGCGGGTGGTGGCAGTGCCATGCCACGGCTTTGCGGCGCGCCCAGCCTCGACGTGCTGCCATCCCCACGCGCGGAGCTGCGAGGCACGATGGTCTCCATCCCTGTGGCTCCCTGCAAAGCCAGGTCAGCCCCAGCCTGTCCTCTCCTCGGTGCTGCCGAGCAGCACAGGTCTCTCCAGGACAGGACTGCATTGCAGGGAAGGGCTGTCCTTCGCTGGGTTAGCGCGGCTGCTCTCCTGCTGCGGGCTCTGAAGAGCTGCTCCGGCGCCGGGGCTGTGCTCCAGCAGCTGTCAACGGAGCTCTGGAGGGGTTTTTGGGAGAGGCAAAGCTACAAAAGCTCGCAAGGGCAAGGCCATACCTGTGCCCTCAGTGTGGGAATGCCTGGGCAGTGCAGAAGCCCCCACTAATGAGGAGCAGAAGGAGAAATTGTTCGTGCCCTGAGCCGGGGAGATGCCGGGCACTCGCTGCCCATGGGGGGGCGGAGGGGGCTGATGCCGGGGCTGTGTGTGGCTGTGCATCCATCGCTCCCTGCACCTTTACTCATGCGCTGCTGGCTGCTTGCTGTGGCAGGGGCTTTTTTCCCATCGAGCTTACATGTCACCAGGGGAAGCTATTTTTGAAAAAACAAACAAATCTTTCCAGCTTTTCTAAAAATAACCATTGCCCTTTTTTCTCCCCCTCCCTTCCCAGCTCAGGCTGCCTTAGAGACAGAAATCCGCCTCGAGCCATCCAGTTATTAATACCAGTAAACAAACCCTTATCTCCGGTGCCGTGTTCTAGCAGGAACATGTGGGGGCAGGAGCCACCCGGCTGCCAGGAGCCCACGTCCCCATGTCCCTGCATCCCTGCGGCCCAGCCCCGATGGGGGATGCCGGTTGCAAAGCCCAGGTCCCAGCCTGGTCCCAGCAGCCCCTCCTGCCTGGCTCCAGCCAGCAGGTGCAGCCAAGGTGGCTGGTTTTTGTTTAAATTGGGGTTATTCCTTGTGCTGCTGCCACCTTCTCTGGCTTCAGCAGCTTGTGGGATGCAGAGGGGGATGTGATTGTTCTTCCCGGTGCTGAGGATGCTGCCTTCATCTCCTGCCTCTCAGCATCCCCATTCCTGCCTGCACACACTCCCCATGGCATGGGGATCGGGGGGCTCACAGCACGAGTTGGGCAGCTTCTTCCCCAGAGCAGCAGATGGCAGAGGCTAAAAACTCAGATTTACAGGGAGACCAGGATTTGTGGAGGCTTTCTGCACAGGGAGACACCCCACCAGGCCCTGGGCGATGGATGGACGGAGTATTTCTCAGCAAGGAGTAAAAAGAGAAATATTTTATTACAGATAAAAGCCTCTTATGTTTCTAGAGAGTAGAAGGCAGCCCCACTGCGGGGCAGGCACGCAGGCGGGTACAAAGCGCTTGGTGCCAGGAACATGGAGCTGCTGCAGAGTCCTCCTCCTCCTCCTCCTCCTCCTCCTCCTCCTCCTCCTCCTCTTCCTCCTCCTTGGCATCTCAGGAGGGAGCTGGAGGTCAGTAGCAGTGCGCGATGGTCTCCATGTTGAGGAAGCGGACATGCATCTTAGTTTCGATGTCAATCCCCTGCCACATCTGCAAGGGGAAGGGGGTGAGCGGGGCCGGGGGCCAAACACCCAGGTCCCTGCGACAGCCTGGCACCCTCCCCCTGGGGAGACAAGCGCAGATGCCACCAACCTTAAGGAAGTCTTCGAAGGTGATGCCCTCGTACACCTGGTCCGGCCCCTGTGTGCAGTGAGAAAGCAAATATTACAGCTGCCCCGTGCTGACGGGGCAGGGGCCACGGGACACTGGGTGACCAGGGGTGCACCCCTCGGGGCTGTGGGACATGTCTCCCATGGGCACAGCACTGGCCCCACACTGTGACCCATGACCAGCCCAAAATTGGTTCCCAGAACCGCCATGGCTGCAAGGAGCTGCCTTTTTTATAAGCATGAAAGCCCTAAGCACTGAGGATGGTGCTCTATGGGTTGCTGTTTGCTTATCCTCCCTGGGCTCTTATATTGGAAAACAAAACCCCTGAAAGCTCCTGCCTGCAAAAAATAAATAATCTTCTCCAGCCAAAACAGCCCAGGGACAGGGGAGATGCCCCAGGCAGGATGGACACCTTCCAGCCCCATTTTCGATACCATCATGGTGCCTCTGTGCCACGGCAGAGCAAGGAACCGGCTCCCACCATTTGTCCCACACAGATGCTGGCTGCCTCCATCATGGCCCCGTCGGCGATGGACCGTGCCGACTCCTTCTCCAGGTGGGGGTTTCCCGACAGCAGCTCCTCCACCACCTACAAGGCAGCAGGTCAAAGCCCGGGCCAGGGATTCAGTGGTGATGGGGCGGGAGGGACCATACGTTACATTTCTGTACTCCTGCAGCGTGATCTTCCCGTCGTGGTCCGAGTCGTACATATGGAAGAGGACTGGGAGGGATGAGAGGAGTATGGCAGGGTGAGGGGAGCCCCTTCCACCCACCCTCCAGCCCTGGGCTTTGGGCAAGCCTCACATTTGAGCTTCTCTTTCCGGAATCGATCGAGCTGCTCCTCATCCATGTTCATCTCGATGGGTCTGAAGTAGGACATGATGGTCAGGAAGTCTTCGAAGTTTATCTCATCCGCCAGCCCATCCGACTCCTGCCGTAGGTTCCTGCCAAGAGTGGAGCCACCAGTGACAGGCAGCCAGGACCCCCCCCGGCCGCCTGCCAGAACGAAGCTTTAGGACTGGGTTTTCCCTAAGACTCAACTTAAATACCTAGTTTTCACCCTGGCTCCATCCCAGCCTTTAGGGAGAAGCTCTTTGTCCAGCCACGTTCCGCTTTCAGAGGATAAACCACTTACCCCAACCCTCCCCGCGATGCTGGGGATGTTCTTACCGCTTGTCGAAAAAGGCATGGACAATTTTCCCCCTAATGGGATTGAACTCCAGATCGGGGATGCTGTCAAAATTCTCCTTGCTGCAAAGGAAACAGAGACAGCCCGAAGCGTGAGGGAGCCACAGAGGAGGGAGATGCTGTGACAGTCACTGAAGGGCTGGGGCAGAAGCCCCAACCCCATTCTTTCAAAGAAATAATGAGAAGAAAGAAGAGGTTTTGCATGAAAACCCCTCTTTGCCTCAATTCAGGCTGAAAGGAAGCTGTGCTGTCACATTGGCCTCTGCTCGGTGCAGCAACGGGGGATTTCTGTCCCCACTAAAATGGGTCTTTGGGAAGCACTGGGGCACAGCAGCTCGAGGCCGATGCTGGAGCTCTTTCGTGGCTCAACCTGCAACCAGCTGCCCGGTTTTCAGAGAGTTTTCCCAGGAATTAAGTCCCAAATGGGGCTCGACAAGGTGACAGAAGGAGTTTCTGCTGTGCCCCCCACCCTTGGCTTCCTCTGCCCTGCACCGTCCCGCTGCATCCTGCTGCCACCCCGTGTTGTGCTGCACAGACACCAGGTTGAGCCTGTGCTCGTTGTTTGCTATCAACTTTTTATAAAGCAAATGAGCCAAGAAATAATCTCTGGCAGGGGGGGAAGCCGAGGGCAGCTGGGCTCCCCGGCCCACGCTGGCTCCTCGCATGGCTGGTGAAGCTGGTGGGATGTGCCAGAGCTTTCCCGAGGAAGCAGTCACGGCTTTGGTGCCTGCGCAGATGCCGAGGAGGGGGAAAAGGACAACTGCAAATCCCACCGTAGCTGCTGCGCAGGGACTTCTCGCTTTCCTCCTCAGAACTGATTTTAAAGCCGGGAGAAAATGGGATGTTTGGCGGGAGCAACCTTGCTCTCACGTCACTGCATCACCGCTCGTTTTTCCCCATATTATTTGTGATGCCGTGCTGCAGAGAGCCAGCGAGGCACGGCTGTGGGATGGCTGGGAAGGACACGCTCGTCCTCGCAGCCCAGGGAGCCGGGTGTCCCAGCAAGGCACCCCCCAGCAGCCCAGGGAAGGCAGGTGCTGTGGGTGATGCTGCGGGCAGCCCCCAGCGGGGCAGGTATCGCCACGGCAGTGGAAATGGAAGCGCCGTACCGGATTGTCAGCTGGTCCTGGCTCAGCTGCTTGAATCGCCGGTGCAGGTGCTCAATCTGTTCAGAGGTGACTGTTGGGGGAAAAGAGGGAGGTGATGGGGGCGGGTGAGCTCCCTGGACACAAGGCAGCCCTTGGGACACCCCTGGGACACCCATCTGCAGAGCTCAGGTCCTGCTCAGGGACATGAGGAGACTGGTGGGCACCTAAACCTGCTGCAAAGCTTGTTCCCTGGGGACACCACCGAAGCCCACCCCATCGGGCAACAGCCAAAAGGCTGCCTGCTCCCACCCCCCCAGGCAGTAAGGCAGTGCCTTGGGCACTTCTTGGCATGGTTGTACCCATCCCCATTTCCCTTTGGTGGCTTTATGTACCCCTGCAAGGTCCACCTTGCTGTGCCAGTCCCCACGTGCTCTGCCCCTTGCTCGCTGCAGGGGGGTGACAGGGTGATGCCAAAGGCTGGTTTATCACCAGTCCTGGTCTGCAGAAAATCCCCTGGCCCAGACTGCACAGCACGGCACGGCACATCAGGATCCCACCCTCCCCAGTTCAGGATCCTTGGTAGCAGAGCCTTCAAACAGGCTTGACCATTTAATTTGGGGTTTGTTGCCACCACGGGCAGGAGCCGTGCCCAGGGAGCACATCTCAACCTGGGACATCCCTGCTCGCAGCTGGGAGGTTCATGCGCTCATGTCCACAGCCATGCCGGGTGACAGGAAACAACACTATAAAAAAGAAAACTCAAAGCTGACAGCAGCCACCCGTGTCTTGGCAGGGCGGAGGAAAGGCTGAACATGGAGATGCAGCGGCACCCAAGAAGCAAAGCCCGGCTGCTGCTGCTCGGGGGGAGCCGGCGCACTGGGAAGCCACGAGCCACTGAGGTGGGCACTGCTGGAGCATCAACCTGGGGCAGGGGCTGGAAGCAGGCAGCCCGGCAGCCTTGCTTTGAAACCCACGAGCGCTGAGGTTACAGCACGAGGCTCAGCAGCATCTTTTCACCTCCTTAATCCCATGACACAAGTTATTTTTATTTTTTTTCCCCAGCTATTCTCTACAGGCTGTAACCAAGCTCTACAACCCTCCGAAGACATGCCGAGCATGACTCTCTCGTGCAAATATTGACAGTAGCCATTCCCAGGAGCCAGGGAAGCGGCTTGCAGCTCTGTTTGCACGAGCTGGTGGAGTCTGTCTGGGAGCCAGCTGGACCCGCACGCTCGCTGCGGCCCTGGCCGGAGCTCGGCACAGGGCAGGGCTGCGCCAGCAACTGGTCGTCAGCCTTTCCCAGCGGCGCGGGGCAAGATAAAAGCATATTAAAGTATAATTGAGGGGTTGCAAATAGTTAACTGCGGCCGCTGAAAGACAACAGGTCAGTGCTGAGCTGGTGTGCTCGCTGCCTGGCTCCCTCTCTCTCTTTTATTATGTTTAAATAATGTCCTTTGCTCTGCTTCTGACCGTGGTTTCACAGCCTTGAAATAGAAACTGTATTGATCAGTAAGGCTGAGCATTTACAGACCTCTATTAATGGACTGGAAAACCCATCTGTGCTTGTTGCTGGGGCTCTGTGCCTGCCCCGGCTCTCTGCCTGTGCTGGCAGCCGCCAGCCCCTTTGCAGGATGAGGCCATTTAAGCCCCGGATGGGCTTTGGGGAGTCCCCCTCTGAACCCGCTGGCATGCAGGCGGTGACGCCTGGCTGCATGGGCACCACTGATTCACCCAAATGATGTTTATTTTCCCTAATCCCTCTCTGGCTGGTGCTCTGCCACTGTCCACACACACAAGGAAATTTTCTCTGGATGTAAAGTCCAGATTTTCCAGTTTTGGCCATGAAGAAGTGACCTTTCACTTTCTCCCTTGACAACATCACTGTCACCATGGGAGCAGCTGGGCCACTAAGCCTTCAGCATCTGGGACTTGAATGCACACCAAAGTCTTTGATCTTTCAGAAAAACGTCCCGGACACTGACACAACAAAACACTGGGGTCACTGGCTGGATGCTCATGATCGGTCTAGCCCAGCTTCACATCCAGCCCAGCTCCACATTCAGCCCACAGCTGCAAGGTAAAAAAGAGGGCTCTTCCTCCCTGTTTCCCCAAACCCAGGTCTTCCTCCCCCAGCTCTGAGCTGCAGCACAGGGCTGCAGTGCCGGCAGGGCTCTGAGGACCGCACCGATCTGCAAAGGGCAGCAGTGCTCGGCTGCTTTCCAGAGAAAAAGCTGCACCTGTACAAAGGGCAAAGGCTTTCCTGCCAGGAGGGCTGGCTCAAGGGCAGCAGGGGCTGCTCGTGTGGCTGAGAAACACCCTCAGCACTCCGATGCTGCAGGCCCGTATCCAAGCACAGCAACCTACGCTATGGGGGAAAAACATGGTATTTAAACCGAAGGGCACGGGGTTTGCTGTTTCCAGCCTGTAGCAGAGGGCATCCCCTGGGGAAGAGATGTACCGGAGGGGCTCAGCCCCCACGCTGCCCTCCCTGTGCGGTGTTTTGCCTTGCAGGAGCAGCCTGGGTGCAGGAAAAGATCACATCGTCCTGGGAAGAGCCCCTTTGGCACCAGACAGATGCCTCTGCTGCAGCTTTGTGACCAAGCACGTGGCAGCAGGGATGGGAACCAGCCCCAGTGGCCCTAAGCAGGCAGCTGCCGGTGCTCCTGCAGCTTTTGGGCTGCAGTGGGTGAGAAGGCAAAGGAACACGCCATGGGCACATCCTAGGGACCTGCAGGGAGGCCTGCCCTGTCCCTGCTCCTCCCATGGGACCAAGGGTGACCAAGATGCCCTCCATGGGGTTGTACCGCAGCAGCAAGCGTGTAAAAAACCCCTTGCATTGCCCAGGTTTTCCTAGCAGTAGCCACAGCACGGTGGGAGCCCTGTGAATCCCCCCAGCAGCACGCTACATGCACCCTGGCCATGGCACGGAGTCATCGCTCTCCTCCCTCCTGCTGATCTCTGGTTTCGACAAAACTTTTTTAGGTGTTGCCTTTGTAAACCCTTCTCAGGGACTGATTCACGGGGGCACTCGGGTGTCAGGCAGGTGCCTCCCACGGGCAGGCGCTCGGGAAGGGCCGACAGCAGACAGCCTGGCTGCACTTGCCTGGCAGCATCCCCAGGCCAAGGCGGTGCCCAAAACCTCCTCACCCCTCTCGCACCCCAGGGGCTCCCCGGGCACCTGCCCATGGGGAGGGCTGAGATCGTCCCGGGGTGCCCAGTGGGGTGCTCAGCCCTTACTGGGGGAGGAGGAGCGAGGGGAGGAAGGGAGATGTGACTATAGGGTCAGTGGCAGGGCTGGGGAGAGCTGCTGGACCCTCTCAGCCCTGGCGCATCCTCCGGCTGTGGGCAGAGCTGCTGCCCTCCAGCTCTCCCCCGTCCCAGCCCGCTCCCAGTGTGGCAGGGGCTGGAGGAACCAGGCAGGAGCATCCCAACCCCTGTGCCCAGAGCTGGCCATGTCCCGGGGCATCCTGGAGCGATGACACTTCCAGGGGGGGGACATGACCTATGCACTGACCCCTGCGTGGAGCCCTAGGCCACATCCCTGCTGCAGACCCCAGCCCGCCGGTCCCTTCCCCCTGCACCACAGGGTGCTGCGCACCATCCCAGCCCCGAGGGCATCGCCGGATGGCAGCGGGGCCTCTGGGCAAAACAGCCCCATGGGGACAATTTCTGCCACTAGCAGCGTGGGTGGGCAAAGCGTCGCCGGGGCTCACACGTGTGCGTGCTCGACGCCCTGGCGTGCAGTGCGGCACGGGGGTGCGTGGGTGACACAGCTGCATCCCCCTGCCCCTGGTGACACGCCTGCATCCCGCTTCTTTCCCCACGCCATCCCCCAGTGACATGCCCCCTCCATCCCCCGGGTGACATGCCTGCACCCCCCCCACCGCGGTGACACGTCCCCTGCGGGCCCGGCCAGCCCGGTCCCTCCCCGGAGTGGGGGGATGCGCAGAGCAG
>JAVJGI010000001.1:92852546-92877149 GCA_035590275.1 Ibycter americanus
ACCGGGAGGGAGGCGGCGGCGGCAGCGCGGCTCCCCCGGGTCCCTGAGCTCCCCGCCGCCGCGCCGTCGTTAGGTTCCAGAGTTAACAGCCCCACCCACCACCCCGGGGTGGTGGGTGGGGTGGGGCGGGGAAGGGGTGGGCGGTGTGGATGGGACCCTCTGGGAGCCGGGGCTGCTCCTTCATGCGCTGGTGCCCACTCGTGGCTGTGGGCGCTGCGTGGCCCTGCTGGGCACGTTCCCCAGGAGAGGGGCACAGGGCGGCCCCCGTGCCCCCCACCCCCTGCCCGGCTGGGGTCTCCCCCTGGGATGCCCTGCAGCAGCCGGAACCCCAGCTCCCGCAGGAGCCCTCTGGCTTCTCCCATCCCTGGTGCTGGGGAGACGCCAGGGACCCAGACAGTGAGGTGACACAGGAGCCCCCCCAGAAAGGCAGCCCTGCTGAGGGGCAGAGGCGCTGGCTGTGACCCCAGGCGGTGCAGGGCCAGCAGGCAGCAAGAGGCAGCAGCACTGGGCAGGGTTGGTGGGGCCCGGTGCAGAGGTGGGTGTTTCTGTCACCATCTTGCCCGCTGCCAGCCTGGGCGCCGGCGCTGGCAGCGACACGTCAGCCTCCCACGGGCGCAGAGGAAGAGCAAACCGCTTTCAACAGACAGCACCGTGGTTTTGAGAGGCAGGCGGCTCAGGCAGCACAGCACGCTATGGCAGCAGGTAGCAAGTCAGTGTGGTTTATTTTTTTTAAGCCAAATATAAACATGAAAGGAACCAAATCATTTCCAGCCTCCAGCTGTCCTGGATACAGTAAAATACCTGTTTTAAAAACAAAACAAACACAAACAAAAAGAGAATGAGAGAGAGACGTCCCCACTCTGCAACCTCAGTTGTGTCAGGGCGTCCCTGGGGCTCAGGGGGGCCTCACCCTTCACGCCTTTTCCATCTAATGTGGCTTTTTGCCCGGCCCAGGCACCTCCAGCAGAAAGGAGTTGGATGGGAGAGAGGGGTAACACATGCACCACTCCATCCTCGCCTACACAGACAGGCCGTGTGTCCTCACATGGGGCAAGAGCCACGGGCCAGGCAGGTAGGTCCCACAGAGCTGCGACAGCCCTTGGAGATGCTCAAAACTAGTCAGAACAACACCCTGAGCAACCTGGTGTGAATGTGAGGGTGACCTGGAAGGGACCAGAAGACCCCCAGGGGCCTTCCTCCAGCCCAGAGCATCCCTCTCCTCCCCTTGCCCTCCTGCACACAGCAGTAGAGCCTGGGTGGCCGGAGGCAGCGCTGGCCGGTGTGCAGGGTCTTGCAGCCCATGTTCTTCCTGCAAAGGTTGGTGACAAACTGCCACGGTTTGTCACAGAGGCCACGCTGTGCACCCTTGGCTCCGACAGCTGTCAGGGTATGCTGTCGTGTGTCCCTGCTGGCCCTGTGTGTCAGGATGGGTCCAGAGGGGCTGGAAGGGCTTGCCAAGGGGGTGCTGCACCATCAGCTGTCCCTCCCCTGCCCCAGGGAATGAACACCCGTTGCTGGTGGAGGGCTCTGAGCCCTCTCTCACAAGGAGCGGTGCACCACGACGTGGCCCTGTAAGGGAGGACAAACCTCGCCCGGGAGGCTGTTGCCCTCCCTCTCTGCCAGAGGAAGGCTGGGTGCTGCCCATGTAACACCCCCAAGTCCCAGGACCCAGTGGCACCGCTCAAAACCAGCCCACGACTGCTGCTCAGATCGCTGTGCCATTTTCCCCACAATGCACAGCAATTACTACTTGCTTCTTGCCCCCTCCTAGCCTCCTCCTCTCACCCACCCGTATTTTCTTCCTTCACCCTCCAGCAAGCCATTTTAACACACTAGCACCCTGGCTGTTCTGTGCACAGGACAGATGGCTGATGACACCTTAAGAAAAGGGAGGAGACGGCATTAGCTGTGGGAAAGTCACCCCTCTGCCCCCAGGGGACGTGGGACCAGGACTTTGGTACCGCACCAGAGCAACGTGGGCAGGCTGTCTGCTTGGGGGGTGGCAGGTGAGTGGTCAGACAAGAGAAGGGCAGCAGTTCCACCCTCTCCAGAAAGCAAAACACCCCTTCTCCAGAGTGAGCTCTGCACAGACACGACAGGACAAATCACCATGTGCATGCATATGTACTGTCCTTAACATAGGTACACTCGCACGGAACCAGACATTACAGCCACAAGGAACTTTTGGGATCCACTGCTGTCATCTTGGGAAAATGGTGACTGCAAAGATGCCTGCGCTGCCAGGTGGGGAGGGGGGACAGAAGAGCCGCCTGAGGCACGAGCAAACAGCCCATGTGACCTCCATCAACCCAGAGGCATTTCCTGGCTGCGCTGGACCTCGGATGCTCAGCCTGCACGAACCGACGTGCACATCATCAGGCTGCTCAAGCAGGGACACAGAGGTATCGTTGTGGGGTTTTTCTGCATTTTCCCTGGCCACCCTGGATGCTTGGGCTGTCTCCCACAACTGCGAATACTTACATGGGAACTCCTCTGGGCCAAGCCCAAAGAATCAACCCATAGCATGCAATACCCTACAGGCAGCGGCAGGAACACTAGACGAGGCAGCTGGCATGCCTAACCAAACAGGAACAAAAAGGGGGAGCCTTTACACACCATTTCCTTTGGTTTTGTCCGAAGTCCCAAAGTCAGACTGCTAATGTTGTACAGTGCCCACTGACATGCCTCCAGTCTCTTCTGAATTCGACACGTACAAGGCTGTGGCGGCGCTCCTGGTGACACCAACACCCACATAACCATGCACTGACATGGTCCGCACAGCCAAGCAGGCAGGCAGACCTGTCCGAGGACACAGTTACTCTCCAAAATGTTTGCTGAAGGGATGAGAGGTTTTAGTTGCAGGGCTGGCTGGGTTGCCTTGTATACACAAGTCACTTGCAGTACATCTGTCCCCTATTGCACATACACTCCCCTGTTGCACCCCACGCAAAACCAGAAATGCTTAAGTCTGTGGGTGGGGAAAGTGTGTGTGAACCGCGTGAGGAGTTGCTCCGTACTTCCTCCTTGTGCAGACTCTTTTCAGAGTATAAACATCAAGCGGCCCCAGAAAGGTGGCTATAACGGGCTCTGCTGGCTACTCTGAGACCCCCTCTTAAAAGTACACAGCATGTTTTCAAGTGGGTTAGATACGCATTGTTCAGCACCAGTTTTCAGAGAAACTTTGGGCAACTTTCTGTTGACTCCTGTGGCTTTTTTATGGCACAATTCTACCTAGCATTCAGGCAGCACCTCTTGCTGAGGACTCCTATGAGCTCGGTATGTGGCAATTCTCTTGATGCACTTGAGGAGCAAGGTGTCAACGGGCTGCCCGTTTGGCAGAGGGCATCATAAATCCCCAGGGAACTCACTGATACCTATGCTGTCGCGGTGCTAGCCCCATCAAAGCTGAGGCTGGGAATGGGGAGCCCAAGCCCTGCTCGCGCATGCCTGTTCTCAGCTACCAGCATCAACCTTCTGACTCAACGGTCCCATTCCCAACCTTGCATCCTGGCTAGGAATCTTTTGGGATCTGCTTTCAATGCTCAGAAAGGGTTGGAGGGTTGGGGTCTACTTCATCCCTCAAAAACACAAGATGGATTTTAAGATTTTGCCTAATGATTCGCTACCCTGCTTTCAGTTGGATCTATTCCGCTTCTGTAGAAATTCTTCAGTCCCTTCCTCCTTCCCTCCCTCCAAGTTCATTTCCGTACAGACTTCTTTAAAGACATAGTTCTGCCTGGAGTACAGCGCCTTCACCATTCGTCAGCACTAGCCACACAGGGCTCTTCTTCCTAAAGCACCAAGATCCCTGCAGATCACCACCACTCCGCTGGCAAAAGTGCTGGGCTTTCAGTATTTATTTCTCATATTTAATCAGTGCTCGGTATTTCAATAGGATGGCATGCAGTTCAAGCATTCTTTTAAGAGGAGGGCTGTGTGACTTCACGTGGTGATACCTGAAGTGCTAGAATAGACTAAGAGCATCCACCAAACTCTACAGGGCACAGTACCTAATTCTCATCTCTGACATAACTACTGTATTGCAACTGGACAGTGACAGGAGACACTATCAGCAGCTCATCTATAGATGCTGCTTCAGAAACCACAAAGATATGCAGGGTCCACATACGCACAAACACTGTGTCATGTCACTCTGCACCCCCGTAACATCTGAACCCAAAGGAAAACCTCTTCTGCAGTGGTTCTATCTGGGCCTTTAAGTCATGTTAAAATTCATGTGCCTTTAGCTGCTAAAGCTTTTTCCTTTTGGACAGCAGAGTACATGCTCCCCCAGAATCCATTCTCTTTTGGCAAAAAGGAAGGCAGCCTCAAGCTGCAGGGATTAACATCTCTCTTCCATACACGGTTTGGCTGACTCCAGGGTTGGCCAGTTTCCAGTCACAATCCCACTGTATTGCATAAATACCTATAGATTTGAGATGGCAGCGAGTGGAAGCTTCCCATACATCAAAGTCATTCCGGCACTGACCTCAAGGCTTCCACGGAACCGTGCCACGAGGTTCAAAGTCATCCTGGGAGCACTCACAGCTGTTGCTGCAGATCCTGCCTTGGACATACATAATGAACAGATCAAAACACAAGCTAAGAACATGGACTCGGTGTGTTTAGCAGGCACGGAAGAGTGCTCAAAGCTCATCTTCTGCATTAGGAGAGTTTGTATCATCAGCAAGGTGGCCAACTGGACCTCAGTGTTACTGCTGCGCTTGCCACCCCCAGAAGCCTAGCTGCTGCTGGTTTTGTTGCTGGGGCTCTTTTCCAGGCCCTCAAAGATATTCAGAATCAGAACAGTAGCTCTATGAACAACCAGACTACAGAGGTGAAGCAAAATCTGACCAAAAATTCAGACCGGAGAAGACAACAGTGAAACGTAAGAGACTTTAAAAACTATCACTTGCATGAGATACACATTTAAAAAAACCCGAAAACACAACCAAAACAAAAAACCCACAACACTGCAAGGACAAGCAACTTCCTTCTCTGGAAGAGGGGTTCTTCCATATTCCACACCAGGGTCTCACTGCGTCAACCTTCTAGGCAAGACAACCACAGAATGAGTAGTATGTGCAAATCCTTCCAAAGGACAACGCGCTTCCTTGTGCGACTGTCCCTGCAAGATCCTTACGCTTGGCCTCAACTACCAATGTCTCCCTGTGCCTTTGGGCCAGAATGGGCAGGCAGGCAGGCAACAGAAAGATGCTATAGCACCAGTTACAAAGTTCAATGCAGTTTTCAATGCATTAAGCCAAAGGATTGTCACCAAACTTGCCTTCCATGCAAGTTTTGCGAAGAGAGTAGAGCTACACTCCAGCTGCTTCTGTCCTCAAGATGCCTTCTGCACTCACTCCTTGCCTGAGCTGTAGATCTTTTGAACTGTGGCACGTGTCAGCTCCAAATCCTCTGGGTACCGAATTTCTAGCTCGGTATTTGCTAGGTAGTGAATGCCAGTAAACTCTGAAAAATAGCGGCCAATGTCAGGGTGAGGGATCTCCCGAGGCTCAGAGTTATATTCCAGGTTCTCTGTTAGGAAAGGAAAGAATCAGTTATCACCACATGAAATGGCCTGCTACAAGACTAAATCTTGTGCCTCTCTCAAGTCTTGTTTCTGTCTCTAGGAACACCACCTCCTGATGCTTTAAAGAATAAAATCCCTAATTCAGGAAAATATGCACAGAGTACATCAGTACAATTGCTCACAGAGCCTCATCTCCTATGTGATGCTGACCCCCGTTACTAGTGGTATGAAACCCATTTTATGCCTGAGACCACACTGCCTGACATTAGGTTAGAGTAGCAGGATGCTGACCTGCTCCCACTGTTGGTTACAGGTCTTGGCTGCAAGTGCAGGGAGAAGCTGCTGCACTGAGCTCTGATCCCTCGAGGCCCATGGGAGATCAGTTTCTAGAAGAGATCTTTCTCAAATGCTCCTAGGTGAGGCTGACTGCACAAGGTTGTCCTGGAGGAGGAGCAGAGTGTTTTCTCACTCCAAGTCACCAGCCTGGTTTTCAAGCATATCTCTCACAGCAAGATCAACTTCTAAATCCAAACTTGCCAAAGTTAAGAGAAAGTCCCTAAGAAGAGCACATTGATTCTTTCCCAGAGCACCCCATTTCCTCCTTTGTACTAAAAGATAACCTGATTAAGCACAACAGTTAAACAACACATAAGCACTGGCATTAAAATGCAAAGGTGACCCAAGCTGAGGGCCCCTTTGCTCCTGCAGTATTTGTATAAAGCAGCGTGACTGGGAGGCAGCCCAGCAGTAAATCACATGCGCAGGTGCCCTGCAGCAGTCCCCAAATGATGTCATATTTTCCAGCACACTGCCAGATACAGGTAGAAACAAAAGCTGCCTAAGTCCCAAAGCCTGACTTATCTGCAAGGCAGGGCAGGAATATGATGGGATGCAGAGAACATCACTCAGGAATAATTCATCTGTCTCTGAAACTATTCAGTTCACTACAGAGTGCACACAGAAGTCGTATTAATCCATACAGGCTTTTTGAAGCTACTGTATGCCGGTGTGTGTAGCCAAAAGCACAAGAGCTTTCTGTATCTCAGTGGGCTGGTGCAGTCCTATGGACTTGCAAAGTACAAACTGCACCACTGCGGAAAACAATTTACACTCCAATATGCTCTGCAGAAGCATGGCTGAGCGGTGAGCTGTGTACAAAGGCAAAAACACAGTGACGAAACAGAAGCTGGCAGGGGGGAAGAGACTGAGACAATCAAGTTCGGCACTAGGTGGGGAGCCTGAGAAACGTGCTGACTAGCGGTTTTGAGCCACAGATATCTGGCCTGGGCTGCCACAAAGCAAACAAAAGACAGGCAAGAGTGGACAGGTAGATACTAAACTCACTGTATGAAACAGGTGTTTTGGAATTAGCTGCAGCTCAACCTACAAACCTGCAGGAAGGACTCAAACTGAGGTACAATTACCTATAATAAGCTTAGTGTTATTTCTGAGCTGGTTAGATAAAACTCTGCATGCACAGGTGTTTAAGATTCTTTTGGTAAAAAACTATCATCCCCTCCCCAAAGTCAGGTCGGTAAGTTATGAACTAGTCCCTTTCTAAATGATCTGAGGATGTATTTTAGAGAAAATGCTCAACAGCCAGGCAGCAAGATTTCAGCAAGCAAGAACAAACCCTCCAAATTTTCCCTAGCAATATCAAAACACTTGGATGCCACAGAGACGACAGTGTCAACCTACAGCTTAGCTAAAATACGCTGTACTCTGGAACCAGCCAGTGTTATACTTGTTTATAAACAGTTAGACAAAAGATATAAAGATCACTCAATCCCAGAAGCACTGTGGACAATTATCTGATTAGTTTTCACTGAGATGTGTATTTTATTATCAACCCACAGCACACAAGAATTTTTGGTTTTTAAGAGGCCAAGTACTGCCTAATAGGAGCCATAAGGCTGAGTTGCAATATTCCCAGTCCCCACTTCATCTTTTTGGACTACTGAATACAAAGTAACTCTCAGGACAGTGAGAAACACCTGCTCTTTAAACCTACAAAGGTAGGAATGTCCCCTCCTGTAAAGCCATCTCTTGCTTACATGTATGGGACAGAATGTGTTAGGGAGCACCCCCTAATAAAGAGCTGAACTGCATTTTCCCCAGCATTTCCCCTCCAGCAGCTTCCACATCTTCTCTTAGTGAAATACAATCAGGCTGTGCAGCTGCCTTGCCAGCTGGATGGGATGCCTCTGTTATCACAGGGAGAAGAACAAACATGAGGCAAAGAAACACTCTGTTTACAATGTACAGAGTTACAGATGTATTTTTCCTCTTTTTTTTAACCTGTTTGACACTTCTTCCTGTATTCTAACCTCATATTCTGACCATCAGACAAGAATTCCCACTCTTATGGTATGTTGCATACAGAACGGTTGATAGAGATTTCTAAACCTCTTTGCACTTGTAAAGAGACATTAATTTTTGTCCCATTCTTATTAGAGGTGGCACTAAAAGGCATGCTACCTGTGTTCTCTGGGATCTTGGCACATACAGTCTCTTAATGACAGCTGCTCAGATCCATGCCCTGACAAGCACAGCCTGTGTGCTCCCTCACTAGATCCTATTTCGAGGTCTTGCCCAAAGCACAGCTATATTTTCAAAGAGCTATATTTTCAAAGAGCAAGAGCTGCTGACAGAACTTCAGACTTCAGCAAAAGCTGAATTACTTCTTTCAAAAGCAACAATCATGGTTTACACCATAAAACCAATCATGTCCAAAACACGCTTCTTGGGCAAGAGGAGATCACATCAGAGTGGTCCTTAACGTTCATTCCTAGCAGTACTGATTTCATGGAGAGCAAAGCAGGCTGCAATTCAAGATCATTTTCCTTCCTACCTCAACCTTAACTAACAGTTTATGTTTCATACTTAAAAGAGTTAAACACTTAAGCATCCCCATCTCCTAATGTATGTCTAAACAGATAGTAAACACAGGAGACCCCTGCTCACCTTGAGCAGCATATCTGCAAGAGCCATCTTCCACTAGCACATTGTAGAAAGGCTGGTGGGGGCCATGTGGAAGGCTGTGGACGTTCATATTCCGGATCCATTCATGCCCCATCATGCAGGCAGGATCCCAACCATAAATCACGCAGTTATAGCCATATCTAAAAAAAATGCACACCAAAGAGTGAAAATTCCAGAGCCAGCTCTTTTTCCTCAAGACAAATAAATAGAGCACAAACAGGATAGGAACCTCCTGCGAGTTGGCACAAGGAGAGGAACAAGGTTGGGAGGGGGAAGGAAATAAATTCAAGAAGATTGTGTGTGTATTTTGAGATGGGGGGAAATGACTAGGAGTGACAGGATAAATAGACAGGAACAAACAGCTGAGGACAAAGGAAAACCAAATGTGACCAAGAAAAGAGAATGGGAAAGAAACTGGGAATCAGCAACTGGGAGAACAGGAAACAAGAAATAAGGAGGGAATCAACCATCCTGTTGTGTTGTGCAATTACTTCTGTGCCCATCTCACAGACATGGTAATCCCAATACCGACTCCCAGAAACAAAGCCATCATTATTTTCAGAATATTTATGCCATTAATCACAAGGTATTATAACTGTCACTGCTGATGCCCTTAAAATATGCTCCAGATGTCTTGTTGAGTCAGAGGAGTGGCCAAAGCAACACAGTGCTGGCATGTCATTCCGGCAGAGTAGTACAGACAGGAACACAAAGCCTCTATGCAATGCAGGAAGAGGGGGTAATAACAGCACAGGGAAAGATCCGCAAGCTGTCTTAGGAATCTTACAATCTCTTTTGAAGTCGATTCTCTTCCATGGTCCCTCACTAACTGATTACTGATGTTTCCTTGAGAGCTCTGGGCTGTGGAAATTTTACCTGTGTGATATATGATGACTCAGACAAGTCAGCTCACAAACTTCTCTCTGCAAGCAAACAGCAGTGAATACACCTGCTCTCTCAAAGGACAGACAGAGCTGCTCCCTTTTTTGTACGAGGTACATGGCATAGAGCCACGTGCCTGGCATTTTCCGTTCCAAGTACCTCCTTGGCAGATAAACCCACGTCTCATTACTGTCAGAACAAACACTTGTGCACTCATCACAGTACAGCCTTGTAATGTGGGCAATGTTTTGAAGAGCTCACCTCTTGTGTTTCATAATCAGTCCGATTGAAAAGCAGACCTCTTTGTGCTTCTCATCTGAACGGTGCTTCACCTCAGGTCCCACCTCCTCCTTTCGGCGCTCAATATGCTCTAGGGTATGTTGAACTAAGTACCCCACAGCCCCATGCTGGGATGGGTCCAAAGCCTGAATATGCTGCAAGATGTCCAGAACCTTCAGCAACCAAACCAAAAAGACAGATTCAGAGCAAGTCTCTACAGCAGCCCGATGCTTACAAAGACATAAAGGTATGTTTCTCAAGTTAGCTGGGTCTAAGCGCCCAGGCCTAGAGGTCCGCCACATGAGTTTTCCACACAGGGCTGAGAACCTTTGCTCTAGATACATACTCCTAAGGAGTTCCTCATACTGGCTTAGCCTGCAGAAGCTGCAAACAGTCCTCTCCTCCTCCATTTGTAGAGCTCCCTACTTCCAAGGAAGGCACTGTTGAGCACAGTAACTCCTTAAAACTAAGTCATACAAGCTAACTGTGTCATATTTTGTGACCACAGGGAACTGATGAGACCATTTCAAGGTTTCTGAAATGTTAATACTGTTGCTAGTCTCCCAAACTACTGCTGTGAAGAGATTCCAGATGACTTCTGCTGTATTTGAGAACAAACATTTTAGTAGAAGAGTTCCTCAGCACGCCTATGGGAGCCTGGCAGAGGAAAAATAGGGCAGCACAGAAGAAAATGCAAATAACCTCTATGATGCTATACCATGTAATAGTGAACAAGAAAAAGGGAACCTGCTTGCCTAAGGATGACTAAAGAACACTAACTTTAAAAGTGCTCTCAAAGCAGCAAACCCTGTAGATCCAGAATACCAACTATCAATACCCTCTGGCATGCTATCAGAGCATCTGCCGACAAGTTTGTTAGAGGCAGGCAATGCAAGTTTTACTTCCCCCCGCCCCCTGCCCCCCCGCCTCCACCTCCTTGCTCTTAGAAAATTGTTGTCTGAACAGGTTGGGAAAAGACGGATACATCTGTCCCAACATCAAACACCTCAAGTGCTGCCACAGTTCCAAAATTCGAGACACTTTAGCACCTGGCAAAAGGATTGATCACATGCTGGAAGTTTTGGTCACTCTAAGTTCAGAGTAGCAGCAGCATCAGCATAGAAATCTCAGGCTATTAAGCATGAACATCAGCCAAGAAGTGAAGAAAATAAATTGAGAAAAAGAACAGGTGAGTAATTAGGTATGAGAAGAAAAAACATAGGTCAGGTCTCTTGGCCACCTTAATTCTCTGGCTGGCATCTTAAGGAGGACGTGAAAAATCCTACAGAAAGAGGAAGGCCTAGCACAGTGACCATAGCTACCAGATTCTTGGCAATTTCATTTACTATTATTTGGAGATATTTAGGACAATATTCTGCGTAGCTCTGCTCACCTTTTAAGATTTTGTACCACTTGCCATAAATCTGGCAGACCTCTATTAAATCTGGTACCTTCTGTTCTGTCAGACATATATTCTCCCTGGCTAGCTACAATCCCACCCGCTAGTCCGGAATGACTGGATGCATTTGAGGATGCAATACTAAAGAGTACAAATTTACATATTTTCATTGCTTCTGGCATTATGGTGCAGAAAAACTTCATGTAAAACTCAGCCATGGGGTTGTATTACTTGTTCTGAGGGGCAGCAAAATGTAAAGCCCTGGTGCTTTACAAACACATTGCTGAGTGCCAGAAAGGGGAAGATCTTTCAGCGCTTCACTTAGCTGTCCCCTGTTTACGTACGGTTGTCATTTCAGCTCAACGAGTCCCCTTCATACACAGTTTCTCCGTTTGTGCTGTTTTTTCTGTGGTGACTCTAAAACTTGCTGCCGTTAAGAAAGGAACAGCAAGCTTAGCACAGTTTGTTCTTCAAAAGAAAGTCAGCTGCTCCAGCAGTCTTTTGCTTCAGTTAATTTAGTGGAAACAGCTTCATCTTCTGTGCAGTAGTCCAGCCAATACTTCCGCCCCCTCACCCAAATCTCACATCTGGAAACGTGCACAGGCATTGCCCAAGTGTGTGAGCTTCACTAAAGTAGCACAGGAAATTCTGACTAGGGAACACCTCTTTGCTGTAGTGACACACTAAAAAAATAATACTTTTTTGAATTACATGCTGCTTCTTCCCTGATTTTCAGTGAAAGACAGGGATGATCCAGACAACTTAGACAACTTGTAAGTCTTGGCACCTTCTTGGCACCCACATTCAGAAGACAGCAGGACTCAAGTTGGTATGCTAAAGGTGACATAAAAAAAGAATCCCAAGGACAGGAATATTAAATTGCTTTTTCCTAAGAGTCACTGATTGTGTGGCTAAGGTTTCAGAGAACAGCTTTGGTTGTATTTATAAAAGATAACTTCCCACAGGTTTTCTGATAAGGTAACTGTTCCTTTTACATGAGTCCAGCAAGAATTTTACCACCACTACCACAATCTAGGCATAAACCAAAGAGAATGCACTTACAGCTACAAGTCCACAGTATTAGTTGCAAGACAAGCTGTCAGACTTGGGCAGTAAATCCTAAATTATGACTCAGACTCAGGGCTGTTCACAAGACTCCCCCAGGGCAAGCAAACAAGGATCATCCTCTTTTCCCTGCTTCATATAGTAGAAATTGATTCTCTGAAGTGTGGTAACTCGTTCAATTGCATTTATTACAGAAACAACTTGCGGCAGACTGTAACACAGCTGACGTAGTCCAAAAATCAATAGACTACTGTTAACAGCATTTAGCCTATCAGAAATCATATGACCGAGTGGCGAGGTACCTTTTCTGGCCAGATTCCCAGGTGGAAGTATAACCTAGCCTGGAGCATTAGGTGCTGCACATTGTCCGGATACATGGCCAGGTATAGATCCAACGAGTCTCTCAAGAGTTGGTAAGACTGATCAGTGCTTTCTCTGCCAGCAAAAAAGAAACTCAATTGTAAGGCTAGCTCTTCAACCCTTATCCCCAGTACTCCGACGTACAGGGATAGCCAGCAAAAATGGTGCTACAGGAACAGGCATGCTCATTCAATAAGCGTGACTCTGGCACCGACTGTCACTCATCACATCCAACAGCCTCCTCAGAAGGAAAAACGCTACACAACTGATGATTGGACTCTACCCTCCCACTTCACTGGTATTCTACTTGGCCAAATCATCCTACATAAGAGAATTCACTCTCCAAGCCATTTCCTTTTGAAACTTGCTTTTGCTCCCCTAGCTTACTTACACCTAAAGCAATTCTTTCACTTTGAGATTTCTATCTATGGCTACTTGCAAAAGTGATTACCAGGGGCATTTGAAAATAAAACCAGATGTTCCACAAACCAACAATGCCCTTGAAACTGCTCATCTGAGCATGTGGGTTGCGCTTACCAGATCGTAACAAAGGTTTCTGCTCTTAAGGGAATGGTGGACAGTCCCTATCAGCTTTTCACAAAGAAAAAAAATGATCTGTCCATTTTCTTCAGGGAAACTAGTTTCACTAAATATTCTTGTTTCCACACAATACTGCTGCAGGTGACTACAAGCAAACAGACAATGCAAAGTGACATACAGAATTTTCAAGATCCCCTGGAGTGACTGACACTTTTATAAAGCACTCACTCGAATACTGTGAAGAAGCAGTATCGGATATGCAGACAGTATACTTTGGGCCCTTTTTTCCACAGGCTTTACAGGCCAGATGATCCTCAACTCACCGCTTGCCAAGGTTTAAGAGATTTCCCACCATACGCTGCAAGACCTCTTTTGAAGTCACCACTCCACAGAACTCCTCTGTCACATGGTGGCCAATAAGGTACTCACACTCCTTCACCGTCAGCTGCTTTCCCTTCCCAAAGGCATCAATGTAGGTGTAGTCAAAAATATCTGTGCTTCTAATGAAACAACAAGGAAACTAAATTGTGATGATGGGTCTCATAGTAAAGCAGGATTACCTATTTCTGTTCTTCCCTCAGCCCTTTCAAGCTTGTTTGCAAAACTGGTGTCACTCATACCTCAGCTCCCTCCTAAAAGGAGATCACCTGGTACCTTCTCTGTCCTCCTAGCTGCTTCTTCAGATAAACATATACAGGAAAAGGCAGAGAAACTAAAGGGACTTTTCACTCCATGATGCCAGTTCCTTCCTTCACATATTTTCAGGTTTGCTGTATCTGTTGCTAGTTTATATTATGACACTGCACTGGAAAGCGAGCCCACGCACATGGCGTCTGAAGCCTAGTGCCAAAAGGGGTATATATAGACAAAAATCATCGCTCTGAATTGGACTGCTGATATCATTCACAAAATACAGATTTCTGTAAATTGATCATGATCTGGTCAAAGATGTATTCTGCACTGACTCAGAATCAAATGAGTGCACAGAACAGCAGCAGCGGCCTCTAGCAACTGCTCTGTATGAAAGGTTAAGTGAAATCAGCACCTTTTTTCTTCTTGTCAGTTTTTTGTAATTTTCTTAAGTAAGAGAAACATTACCTCACGGTGACTATTATTTCACACTCAGGAAACCTGTTCCCATTCATCATCAGCAGAGCTGAGTTCTGGGAAAACTTTTACAGAGGTGTGATCTTTTCCTCTGTATAGGTTATAATGACAGATGGAAAGTCATTAAACATCCTGGCATAGGTCTGGAGCTGCAAATGTTTTCTTTTATTACTGTGAACACAACTTCAAAATTCAGCAGGCCACTTACCCTTCTTTTCCTTGACACCACCGCAGTAGAAAATGGCTAGGGAAGTTGACTGGCTCAAGTTTGACTCCCAGCTGCCTGGCAATTGTTAAATAAAGCACAGACAAACTGATGGGAATTCCTGTCCTGCGGATCAAAACCTGGGGCACAAAAATGTGATAAAAACATGGGGGATATTAAGAAAAACACAAAACCCCACGGGGTTTGACTTCACAAATTGAAATACACTAACTTGACAGAATATGCACTAAAAGATGACATCATATCGACTTTATACCAAGTTGTTCTTCAGAGAATTATTTGTCTGACTACATTTGGACACATAAACACCACAAACAGAATGTCTCAAGCCTTGCAGCCTCCCATTTTTTGCCTAACATACACGTACCTGGTGAATGTATGAATTCAGGGAGTTATAGTAATCCAACTCATTTCCTTTGTATTTTAACTGCTCATACAGGACACAATTCATAGCATCAAGTACCTGCCGCTGAAGCTCCACTTCCGGAATCAGGACTTCTCCTAAAAACAAGTACAATGATATACAGACTAAGAAAACAAAAATACTTAACCTTTATGCAATGAACCTTATACCCAAATTCTCCATATGGACTAGGAACACAAGAGATTCATCTCAATTCAGATAGTCAAGACACTGGCTGGAGCTGACCACAGCAGTGCCCTACTGCTCTGCTCACAACGTGGCCTGTCTCGGTGGATTGCCCTGCAGCTCAGCTGTGCAATAGCAATGCCTCACTTCCTTCTCTGGCTGGAGGACTGGATCCTAACCACCCTGTGCAAGCACAGCACCACAGCTGGACCTGTCACACTGCCCAGGCACGGGAAGTGTGCTTTCACTGCTTGAGTGTCCCAGATTGGCCATACCAGATACACAGATACAGGCAGACTGTTCATTCTCTCTTTGAAAGACAGCAAACGTTAGATAGTGCTTATAGAAAACAAGGAGCAAGATGCTGCCTGAACTTTGGAGATGTTAAAGCACACACCTTTTCTATTGCTGCTGACTTTCTGAGACTTGCAGAGGAAAAGAGGTTGATCGCCTGTCCCACAGCTCTGTTACAGGTATCAGGACTACTTAAGACTTCAAGGATGAATGGGAAGAAAAACGAGAAAGAGAAGAATTCCCCTCCCAATTCTTTTTCCTTAGACAGCATCAGATGGACTGACAACCCTGGGCTACTAAGTCCCTGTGGCTGAACAAACCGTTGTTCCCTGAATGATGGTTTAAGCAAATGTCGGAGTATGCTTGCCAGGGGATAAAGAACATCAGCTCTTTAAGCTGCAATAATTCAACAGCTGTTTCACTTTGTATGCCTGTATCTAGACTTGCAGAAATGCTCTGCAGTAAAGCATACGCTTCTGTACAGTACCTGCCTTGGAAGCCAAGCTGGGATGCCTTGGATTTTTCGTCCGCAGGACTTTGCGCACTTTATCTGTGATATCATCCACCTGTGCCTGGACACTTTTTAAGCAGATGTCTGACAGTGGGTTACAGTATTGATCAATTAAAACAGCACCTAGAAAAAACAAACTATATAAGAAACAGGACTTCAGTTTTTTCTTTGCTTAGTTTTACCTACTCTTAAATTCCAGGCATGCAGCAAGCAATTGCAGCAGAACCCAAGAACTTTCTTTTTGAAATTTGTGGTCATATATTGGATTTATCACACAGAATGCAAACGATAAGATGGCATGATAAATACCAATTAAATTCAGTATTCCTCTCTCCACCGTCTTGAAAGGGAAAGCAATAGATTCATACGCTGAGCAGGTATGCTGCTAGACCCGGTTCAACTAGCCAGCTCTCCAGTCACACTGCATCACCTGGCATCCTCCCAACTTACAATGTTTTTTATTCAGAGCCTGAAACAATCTCAGCTTCACTTCTGATTTCTTCCTGCCATATCCTTCCTAGCTATCGTTCTTGCTCATTGTTCCCTCTTCTGCTACATTCATCTTTTTCTTCCATGCCTGCTCTCCATCTTCATGTCAGAAATCCACTATAACAGAACAAATTTTCATTCTCCTTCTGCCCAAACCTCTTCTGTCAAACTTCTGCAGAAGAAAAAATAGCCCTTTCTCAGATTTTTCTCCTTGCCATCCTGTCACCACTGCTCTTTCCAAAGCTTCCATATTGTTCAACCTTTGGAATCAACTGTATTCACTTGCAACAAGTTTGCATGGATCACACCTCTTCACATTTCCTACACTGCTTCATTAACATGTCCATGGCCTGTATTCAAGGATTACAGCAGGGCCCCAAGCCGTGTCTTCTGCCCCCCTCACCCTAAGTGTGCTCCATGCCGACCAGGTGAAACTTCACAAAAAGACTACCTGTTGGTGCTCTAATAGCACCTCTATGGAAGACAAATGCATATATTTGTGACCCACATGATGAAATCACACAACTAACTGTCTCGGCTGTTTCCAGAAAAAGCCACTTTTGGCTTTCCCTTCTTGCCCTAACACAGTCCCTTATTCAAAGTCTATTGCCACTAACAAGAACCAGCTTTGGTGTTAGAGACACTTTTGTATGACATTTTGAGGTATATAGCAAGAGTAAGGGACTCTTCTACAGACACTGGCAGCCTTCAACCCATTCAGTAGACTATCTTCTCCATAGGAAGCTTGAAGAAGAGAGTAATCCACAAGACTGAGGACATGAATTGCAGAAAAGCCTCTTCTTTCTTCATACCAGGTGCATGTGCTTTCCCACCATGTGACTGGATTTCCATCTGTTCCCCAGCCCTACAGTGCACAGCTTCAACAGTCCAGCAGTCAAGACGGCTCTTGAAAGAATGCCACAGTGCACAGGCTGTAAGCTGAACAACAATCCCCCCTGCCTGCAGCTTGCTTCTTGCCCTTATCTGAGAAGCTCCTGGGAAAGGACATAGTAGGGAGCTCACTCGAAATCAGATCAGCTGGTCTGTTAGGCTGTATTCAGCCCATGGGCCACAGTTAAAACACTTCTGCAATGTCAGCTAATTAGGACACTGAGCTACTGCTGAGCTCCTCAATACGTTGTTTAAGATTCAAATGCAAGTGCTTTAACATTTTCTGGATTGCTTTTCAGCTCATCTGTCCATGGGCAATTATTCACGCATACAAGCACTGACAGAAGCTAATGTAATCCTGACATTCTGATGCAACACTATGCAACTACTGCAAGATTTTAAGGATTTCAGGTACATCAAAAATCCAGACTTAATTCTGAGTTATTGTCCAAGGGCTAGTTGGAATATAAGCAAGGAAGGCTCTTTCCAAGTAAAACAACAATGACAGAAAGCTGTCATAAGGTGCGCTACATGGGATCTCTGCCAAAGACTTACCCTCCAAAAATGACTGCCGATCAGTCGGGCGTTGAAGATACTCCTTCAGGTTTTTTAATATATTCTGTTGCCGTAGGAAGTATAGAATTTTCTTTGCATAGTACTTCCAGGTGAGACCTTTCCTGCACATTTAAATACAAAAAGCAGTATTGCCCTAAACAAGCATTTTAAGGGTGAACACTTGATTTAACTTTTCCAGCGACTACAGGTTTACAATTAGACTATGGCTTTTCTTAACAGGTCTGACAACACCACTATTAGTGAAGAGTCAACCAAAAAGGGAAATGTTAAGAAGAAAGTCATCATCAAAACCCCACAATATAAGACACTTGCAAAATATTGCTTCTATCATCTCCAATTTTCATCCTATCACCAATATATAATTTTGGGAAGACACAGTATCATGGGAAACAATACAGATCCTAATTACAGTAGTTCAAGAACATCTGATTAAAATCCTATATTTAATTCATAAAACATTACCCTCTGACTAGATCCCTCCAGAATCAATCTTAAAGTATCCTTTCACCATTAAAAAGAAATTGATGAGGGGCACGAATGTAGGCCCAATAGTATTCAGAAGGGAAAAAAAAATCCCCAGAGGAAAACCACCTCTGTTGCTCTGAAAAGACAGGAACAGATCACCAGTTGGTCTGTAGATCACACAATTCTAAACCATACAGCCTTTATACTAAAGCACCCTCACTTTCTAAATTAACAAGTGAAGGCAGAATGCCCAAGAAGAAGCAACAGAGAGCTTGTTACTATCCAGGTAAGATCTGAAGAGGTCACTTGAAATATGACAGACTAACTCTGAGGCATTCAAGTCACATGCATCTAAGCAAGCATTACCCAGTGCCTCACTGAGCACTTTTACACCAAATAGTTAGGAGTGGCACAAAGCCCTGGCCCCAAAAAAAAACCAAAGGGAGAATTCTACTGATTCCCAGACTTGGCCCTTGCCATATGTTTAAAACAAGTCCAGTTTCCTTCTTCAGAGAAAAGCCTCTTTCCCTGCTTAAATTTCCTCTCCTCCAGACTGCAGGTCAAATCAGCCCTCTCCATCCTACTGGACAGGAGAACAATCAAACCTCGTAACACTTTATCCTCTTCCAATAAATTGGGATGCTCAATAGGGACAACTGCTTTATTGGGATATCTTCCAGGGAAATGATTTCGCCTAATGCTCCTGAATGGCTATGACTACAGCTTAATCAGGGTGTAATTAGCATCAATTCTGCTTTATGGGGAGGCATTTGGCCAGTGCAAAGGCTCAAAAGCTTTTTAACCAGTTGTCAAATGAGAGACATTTAGTCCCAGTTCAAATAGAGAAGGTAATAAAATGTGAAAAAGCAAAAATGAGATGATTGCCATTCCAGTTATGTTTTTTCAAGCTCTACTAACAGTCCCTTTAATCAAGGCTATTAGACTCCATTACGAGCAATCTATCACTGCTTTGTATCACAGCAAAATCATCATGGTTTATAAGCCACTAGCAGAAAAACCCTAAGTAAAGTAGTGACTTATTCATCTTGCTCTTTGTTAACCACAGTGATGAGAACACCTAGGCAGATGGAAACCAGAACTTTTAGTTACCTGCTTGGCATTTCACCTGTCTGAATAATTTACAGAACTGAAAATTTGGCAGAGACCGAATTAAACTCAGTTGCTTATTTGGGGACTAAAATTGTATCAACCTACTACAGCTAAAGAAAAGCAATGAGAAAAAAAAAAAAAGCTGTAGTTTCATGATACAGGGATTCATGGTGGCAATATTCTTTGAGTATTCCTGCTTCTCTCCAGTGCTGTGGCCTCATTCTGCAAATCAGTTCAGCAAACTGATCCAGGTTTACATAAAAAAAGGAACATGAGGATAGGAACTCCTTAAACCAAAACTACTGCAGAGAAGAGGCTACATGGAACATGTCCTGAGAGATGTCATGAACTGGCAAGGAAAGAAGCAACAAAGCAACACAAAGCCAGAGGATCTCCTTCTTGTAGGATAGTTTACATGGTTTCTTCTGGAAATACTGAATTTGTTCTGAAATTAAGCACACAGCAGTACTTCCCAGCCTTGGTAAAGCTGAGGATGTTGTTTTACAAGAGTGACAAAAGGACAAGCTGAGGCATTCACCACAGTACTATTCCCCTTTAACTAGTGAAAGAGGCAAAATCCCTTCCATTTCTAACCCTTCTTTCTTACCTTCCTTCCATGTTAAGGATACACATCAGCTCATCCTCAAAAAAATGACTTGGGCACCCAAGCGTCTCAATGTCACTGAATCCGTCACAGGGGACCTGTCAAACCAGACAATGAATTATGCAGAGTACAACAGATTCTTCCCTGAAGAACGTAATTTCATAAAGTCTCAAAACCAATTTTGTTCTATTTTTTAAATCTATGCAAGATCTTTAAAATGTCCAGCTCACCCAGTACTCATATCCCCTACTCCAAGGATTTATTACAATAATCCACTAAAAAGACCCAGTAGCACCCTAGAGCAATTTAATGTAACCACTATAGCATCTGGGGCTCCTCAAGTGGGTGTACGGACCAGCACAAGCATACCTGATCTTATGCAGGCTGGGCCCAAGCTGAAAGTAATTTTAAGATGGAATCAACTTTTACCTGTGGTTAACTGAACCTCTACATATGCTCCCCAGTGTAGAAGATTGCTCCCATGGGAAGGAATGAAGGAGCAGGAGCCCTCATTTGTTGAAACAGTCACTTAGGTAACTATATTCAGAACTGCTATTTTCTTCCAGAATTCAGAATTCTTTTTTATACTTTGGTTGGACTGCAAGAAGTCTATTTGCTTTCAAGCTTTTCAGCATAGAACATGGGCTAATACAGTAAGGAAAAATCAGTTCCCGTCATACTATATCTTAGCAGGATCTCGCAGAACTGGGTTGAAAGTCTCTCCCCCTCAGTTCTAGGCAAGGAATCACACTGCAGTTTCTAGCCCCACAGGAGATGATCCTCATTATTAGGCCTTTGGGTATTGGTGAATATTCTCTTAGTAATCTTTGCATATGTGATTAAAACAGTAGGAACCCAGGAGCCTCTGCCCCCAGTTAATGCCCTGACACACACTTCTCCATGGTCAGCTGTCTATCTGCTGAAATGGCAGCAGAACAGTTCCAAAAGAACATCTGAGAGAGATCCAAATACCCTACTGGTCCCATGGCCTTCTTCTCCAGGGGTGAAAACCTATGTGCCAACCATTGCTTGAAATCAGGTAAGAGGATTTCAACACGGGTCTCCTACCTCTTAGGGGAATTCTCTACTGGACCACAACATATTTGCAAAGGAGCCACAGAGCTGTGGCTATTTAGTCACTCTTGTGTGAACTTTTTAATTCAGCCAAAGGCACAGGCAGCATTTATGCCTATTTCACAGAATTTCAGGCTGACACAAATTGTACAGCTAGCCAAAACCCACAGCCATCAACTAAGCAAACAGGCAATGAAGTAACTGTTGTTCCACATGCAAATAAATCTCTCCGAGAGACTACATTTTCATCTTTTTCACACTGAACACAGAAGAATCTTGGGGCCATGGCTGGGTAGAGAACTTAAATAATATACTTTCCAATTCAGTGAACCTATTGCGCCTTGGTTGTCAAATGACTTCTGACAACTCACAGAATGTATTCTTGTGCAAGGTCTGCCGGAAGATAAATTCATGTGTCAGAAAACTATTGGTCCTTCCGAAGTTCCCAGAGCCAGGTCTGAACACGCAGCAATGAGCAAAGAGCTTTTAAAGCTGCAGCAGCTGCATGTGATATGCAGAGCACGCTCTGGACTCTACAGACCTTTGGACTTTGAACTGTCTCTCCCCTTTGGCTGGTGACCTAGCATTCTCACACAAAGCGAGGAAACACGAAGCTTCTGACTGCATAGTTGAAAAGACATGAAGAGACAAGAAAGAGAAACTTATAAAAAGTACTAAACACGTAGCTAGGCTGTTGCACATACATATAGAAGATGACTTACATGTTCTGAAAAGAACCTTTTTGAGAAGGAAGCTACAATTCTCTGGGCTTCTAGACCAGCGTTGTGCCGTGCTTTGTATTCTTCAAGCCAGCTAACACCATCTGTGTTGCTATAGTATTTCAGCAGCGATGGCCACCTACACAACAAGACATAAGTGAACAGGTTCATTAGTATTTTGACATCACTGAGAACCTCCAGAGCTGTAAAATGTTGTGTATTGTAACCACGTGACTTAAGCAGCTGAGGCACTGCCAAGGCACAGTACAACTTCAAATGTAATTGTACAAATTAATCCAACGACTGATTCAAGCATCAAAGCATACATCCAACTGATTTCATCTGCATATTAATGGTTATTTAAAAGTAAGCTGTCCTGAAGCCTGCTACAGGAAACCTTCAAAAGGTTCATACTCCAGGTATTTTAATATCTAAGTATCCTAAACACTTTTGCGATTTCCTCTAGAGCTTTGCAAGATAAACATTAGCAGAGGAGAGGCAGAGTTTGATAACGAAGTTTGCCATTCTGAGGATGTATCACATGTCAGCTAACTTGTCATCTAATATAATGACAATTCACTGTCCCGTGTTCTTCCTACTACCTTGTGGGTCTAATTAAAAGAATGCACAAAACAGAGCTCCCTCTATCGCCCTTGCTGGTGGCAACATCTACTGGAAGAAAGAATTCTGAAGTCAAATTGTGACAGCTCAATGCTTCTGCAGTTCATTTTTAATTCAAGAAACAACTATTTTAAACCCCCCCTTCTTGTAAACAAAAAAAGCTGTACCTGCTTCACTGAGTCTACACATCCAAAAGTTAAACACATTGTACAGCTTACCAAGAAGCGTTTGAAGGTTCAGCTGAAAACCTAACTTCAGGTAATGTTTTTGGGGCTATCAGCAGTAGCATCTTTTCTAGTAAAGTGGGCATGTACTGCCACAACGTAACCCTGTGCAACAGAATACTTGTCAGTGCAGCAATACCCACGATACCAAGATCACTTGTGTATGAAACACGAAGAAGAATCAGCGCAGATGGAAATATTTTGGACAGCATGGGAAAGAAAGCTGAGAGAAAGACGTCTTGTAATTTAGAGGGGCATTTATTTCTGTTAATTATTAATTAATTATTTCTGTTAATTATTACTGGGTTTTACAGAACACTTTCCTTCAAGTACATGGATTGCCTTAGATTCTTTTCAGGTTTTTATATATACATACACACACACACTTTTATATATATGGGGGGGTGTGTGTGTGTGTGTATATATATATCTGTATTTTTACTTTTATAGAGGGAAGGCTAAACTTTTAAATCACTACTTCTGCATAAAAATTACTATCAACTAACCAAAACACAGTTATGTCTGTTCACACATGGAAGATATTTTACTACCAGTTAATAATAAAACTACACTGCAATTGCAGTTACAAAATAAAGTCAAAGGCTAACCAAATTACTTCCCATTACATAATAACCTCTCTCCTGATGGATCCCTAGCCATTCATCTACTGCTGAAACGCAGCCACATTGTAATAACAATTACAATCATTTATTTTAGGATGAGAAAGAATAATTTCTTGGGTTGAAATTATATTGAAAATTTTAGGAAGATAAAGTGCAATTACTCACGATGGAATGCAGCCAGGACAACAAGGTCAATGTGCAAACACCTGCCAAAAGTTCTATTATCGAAGACAGAGGAGGACAGCAGCATGTGCTAATCACCCACCACATTCAATTTCAGCCGTTGGATCTCAACCATTTTTAAACTTTCAGGTTTGCTTCAGAAATTAGAGCCACTGAATTGGTGAAGGTATCTGGCCAGCCATCCAAAGCCATAGCTCAGTGAATTGGGGAAGCTGTAATTGTTCAGTAGCCTTTTTCACCCATGAAAAGAGAATAAACCTCTCATTTGAGCTATGCTAAATTTCAGAAGCCAACTGGCAATTAAGAGAAGGCAATATTGCCACTTTCTCTGTACCAAAACGCACACAAATCCAGGTAGCTGACAAGCATGCTCTATTCTAGATAGGTTGGCAGCGCCAGTGAAGGAGTGGTGTTTCTAGACTGCTGAAACCAGTGTAGCATAAATGATACAATGCTTGTGCTTTATTCCCAGTTAAAATGTTAATAGTCTCACTGATTACAACACAGCTATGCCCTCATCAGGTAGCCTATGACTGCCTTTGGGGGAAACCACACTCAAAAGGAGCAAAAGTCAATCCAAAAGATTTTGGTTTCTGTGAAACTGGCTCCCCCAAAAGCACTACAAATCAACATCTCTCCTTGCTGTAGAGCATTAGTCCTGCATCATGACAAGTCTTGGCAATCATTCTGGGAGTGGCTAGCGGGGCCAGGGAGGCCAATGGGCAACTGTGGTGTGCATGTGGCCCTATGTCCCTACCACTGCCAGACCCCAGGCTGGATCTGGGGACTGCAGGTAATCCAAGAGCCTAGCTGTGGAAAAGGCTGCAAAGACCAATCTCCAAGCAAGGGGCTGCAGAGACGGATCTCCTCTGAGCAAGCGGCAAGCTCAGCCTGCTCCGCCCCGTGTGATTTAGGAGAAGCAGCCTTGCAACAGCCCCTGCCATCCCTGCTCGGGAAGGACACCCACATTTCACCCATCAGACACACAGCAGAGGGCTCGTCCAGCCCGTGAGGGGTTCAGCATGCACCTTGCGAAGCCGGGAAGAGAAGACAGACAGGGATCGAGTGGCGGGGGGTGTGTGTGTGTGCGTGCGCAATTCCACCAAGCGCACCCATGCCCTCCCAGGCCCAGGGGGACCGAAGGCATCGCCCCGGTGCCCACCGAAGCCCTCCGGGCGGGGCCCAGCCTGGCTGCCAGGGCCCGGCCTGCGCTGACAGGGCCCGCCCGGCCCCGGGGCCCGCCGGGCGCTGAGGAGA
>JAVJGI010000001.1:92877249-92959272 GCA_035590275.1 Ibycter americanus
CGGTGCGAACCGCTCTGCAGCGTGCCCCCGCGGGGGAGCGCCTCTGTGCCCCGGGCCCCGGCAGCTGAGACGGAGCCGTGCTCGGCCCTTGCAGCGGGGTCCCGGTGCTGTGCGCGCCAGCACCTCCCGTCTCGGCATTAGCGAACGCTGCCGTGTGCTGGGGAGGCTTCTCCTCATTGATGCTGCGTGGGTGGAAGTGAAAGAAATGAGCGAACCGAGGTCAGGGGAAAAGAAATCTGGGGGGGGCGACACACGGCACTACAGACGGTGAGCGAAGGGAAACTGCAAGCGGCGGGACGCGGCCCCGGAGCAGCCGAGGCGTTTCAAACGCTGCCCGAGGGCTGCGATCGCACGTGCGAGGGGAGCTTTGATCTCCGGCCCCGTGGGGTCCACAGATCTGCCTCCTGTGCCCGTCTCCAGGCAGGACGTGCCGCTGCTTGCGGTCTCCCGTGGCAGTGGTTTCCCTGTTTGGAGGTGGTTTCACAAAAAACTTGAGACCTGTGTTTTATGCATCTGATCTGGCTTGATAAAGAAGTAGTAATTTGATTTGTGCTAATGACAGTTTGTCCCTAATTGCACCACTGAGATTTTTCTGACCGCTTCAGGAATGCTTATTTAAATATAACTTTTTGGAGACCTAGTAATAGTCTTTGGCTTTTCTTTATGTACATATTACTTTTGGCTGTTCATGGGACTGCTTTTGGATGTTGGGCTCTTGGCTGTTCACTATCTCAAGAAGTATTAAAATAGCAGTGAAAACACTTTTTGGGTTAGATTTAAGTTAAGCAGACTTCTGGAACAGAGAGAAATATTTGTCAAGCTTTGGGCCAGCTGATCCTCGTGGCATCTGTTCAGAGTGCTGGCCTCTTGTTTAATGCAGCGGCTATTTAATCTGCAGAGGACAGTGCTGCAGCCTATCCTACAATGAGAATCAATGGCCTTTCCTGAAGTGTCCTGCGTTTCAGTGCTTGAGACTCAACAGTCATTCCTGCCACTGGCAGGGTTGGTATTGATCAGAGAAGCTATTAAAAAGCTTTTTTGCTCAATTTACAGATGAAACAAGTTAATGGAATAAATTCTTTCGAGTGCTAGTCTCTCCTTCCCTCTCAGTGGTATGCTGAAATTGAGGTGAAGTTGCTGTTAATAGGGCAATTACTCAGTAGCTTCAGCTGTTACAAAGAAAGTAAAACAAATCTCAAAGAAAGGAGAGCCAGGCTGCCTGTGATCTCTTGGTTGTATTAGGGCTCTGTACTGTACCTACTCCAAAACGTGGTGAATATCATGCAGCTTTCTGAGGGCAAAACAGCTAGAGCTCCACTGACATGAACCAGAATTGCTGGTCTTCATTTCTTCCTGGCTCTGTACCTCCCTGTACCGGCTCTAGGAGCTTGAATTTTTCCTCTTGATCATAGTCATTTCATCTACAGTTTTGGAAGTTTGAAATTTCCATTGCTCTCTGCCTCCTCACTGTTTGTACGCTTCAGTTTGCTGCCTGCATGCGTGGGAGCTGTAGCAGTAAACTGGCGGGGTTTAACCAAAAGCTGATATCCTGGTGATTCATAATCTAACACTTTTGCTCCTACCTTTTTGGGGCTCAGCATGGAAATCTGCTGCTTTATCACATCTTCCTCATTTGACTCTGCAGACTTTTTGAATTGCTCTCGAGCTGCATGGTGGTTAGCTGCCAGGGATCTCTGTGGTTCTTGTTGGGGGTTTTGGAAGAAGAGGTATGGAGTGATCTGGGGTCTGATCCTGCAGCTGCTCAGATAATAGAGGATCCCATTGAGATGAGGAGCAGCTGCTGAGTCTCTCAAAGGGCTTCTGTTAAAAGGAAGAGCTAGAGCTGTGGGATGCCAGGAAGGAGGTCTAAGAATATTTTAAAAGGGCTTGACTTGCTGTTTAGAAATCCAGGATGTCAGGACTTGTAGTGATGAATCTGATCTGTGTCATTGGGGTCACTGTTTTTTTTTTTTAATTGCTTATCTCTTCAGTGATGTGGCTTCTGGTGATGAAGCAGGTAGTGTGTTAGTGTTTGATCCTCTTCAGGTGCAGGCCGGACCCATCCCTGTTGCATCTATTTATGCCAGGTTAGGTGGCTCAGAGGTGGCTGCTGGGGTTAGTCAGAGCTCTGCAGGTGCTGTGACACTGGCAAGGTTACGTGTTGTCTGGGGTGGGATGAGCTTTGTAGAGACTTTGAAGTTTAAATGGGTTAACGGCAATGCTCATGCTGTTTGTGGCCTCAGTTGTTTCCTCCAAAGCCCACACAGAAGCACGTGCTGGTGGGAGAGTTTCCATGTTTGCATCCAGCCTTCCTGAGACCTGTGCCTTCACACTCGAATCCACTGCCCAGGTGTAACCCCGGTTAATTTTCTCAAGCAAGACACTGAGAAGTCTTTATGTGTCTTCCCCACCCTCACCCCCAGTATGACACTAGCAAAAAAAAATAGGATTATTTAAATTGCAGCTCAAATTTTAATTTGCGGACCCATTGGTGAATATAGCATTTTGTGAATGTGAGTGGGTAAATAGTCATCTAAATTGGTTCATGCACAGAGAGGGAGAAGATGGAGTATAGTGGAAAAGCAAAATCATGTCATGCATTGCTAGTCAAGCAGACTCCTTCAGTGCACTCCTCATTTAAATGTGTAGGGGTAAGATGGGATGGATAGCTGATCCGGGAGTTACCTTACCAACTGCTTTTCTGAGTGGTGTTGGAGTAGATTTCTTGGGAGGTGCAAGTTGCCTGTCTATCTTCTGAATACTACCAGTTTACCAGTGACAGTGTGGTATAAGAGAGGAACAGCAGTGAAGTGCAGAGATGCAAGTCCTCACCTGTAAACCTACATGCTTGATTTGGGGGTTTCGTGAATGGCTTTGACAAGGCCTGCGTCTTGCACTTCATGTATTTCACACCAACCCTCTGTGAAACCAAAGCTTTAATCATAGTCTCTCTTCATCAGATCTCAACAAATTCGGCAGTTTTCCCACCACCACCCCTACAACCCCAGAATTATGTGGTGCCTTTTAGCTTTTCAGGAAGTTACTGTTGGCTGAGCTGACTCATCTAGATGGGATTTTGTTGCTTGCCTGCTGAACTTGCCTGTTTTTGAGATGTCCAGTTGTTTTTGCTCTGTGGATCCTGCTAGAGAGACTAAGTGAGTGGACTGCCAAATATCTTTATTTGGTATCTGAATTAAACCCGTGCCTGGTGCATATTACAGAGGCAGACGAGTGGCACACTATTCATAGGCAATACTGAGTGTATGTTTAGCGAAATGAAAATGTTTCTTTAGGCATAAAAATGTCTGTTTACCACTTGAAAGTGCTGTGGGATTGCTGCCTCCATGGGAGTGATGCAGCTGAGCTGGTAACAGTATCCTCTGCTTCTTTCCTTTGCTGCGGCTGTCATGTAACGAGTGTGGAGGTCTCCTCCCCTCCTCAGTCTTATTAGTTGAGTATCTTAAGTGCTTCAGGCCTTATTGTGTTTGCTTTAGCAGTTGGTATCTGATGGGGTGTTGTGTCCTGAGGGATGGGTATAAAGGCTTTCCTTGGTGAAACAGTGGTCCAGATGTTTGTGGTGTCTGCTCTTGAGTTTTCTTTCATGCTGTTTAACACCTGTAGTTTTCCAGGGGGTGCTTAAGCAAATTAACAAAGAACACAGGTTTGTAATGTTTATATCCTGCACCCAACTCAAAAGTGAAGCAGCCCATCTTAGAGAAGGGGTATTTCAGAAGTAGCAGCTCAGTTGGTATTGGCTCTCTGAAAAAGAAACGAAACTCTTCAAGGAGGAGTGCAGAGTACTGTCATGGGAAAATTGTGCTGCTGCACTGTGCAAACAGTTGCTTTGACAGGCTTTGCGTTTCCAGATTTTGGGATTCATCACTATTAAGTAGTTCTGCCTTGCCTCTGGGGTTTTGCTGTTGGTAAGCAGGCTGATAGAATTAAAGGGTTAAGCACAGGTAAGGGGGGTAAAATACTCGTGTAGCAACTGGTTGAGGGATGGGGAAATCTTGAAGATGTCCTGCTGCTGCACTAGCCAGGAAGAATCCTGCCCCTGTCCTATGGAATCAAATCAGTCTTTGTGCAAAACACAGCTGAATACAATACATGGCTCAGTTTTGGAGGCAAAGTATTGCAGGTGGCTTTGTTTAATGTAGAACGAGTTTCTTGCACAGTAATTGGAGCCCATTCATGGTATTCCAGTCCTCAGCTGATACAGATCATACTTTCAATCTAAACTTGCTGCTCCCAGTTTGTTAGCCTCTGGATACGGGTGTGGGAAAGGGGAAACAAAGGACACATCTATAATCTTGACTCGTGTTGACATTCAGTGGGTGAAACAAGTTTTTCTCTGCTCTAAAATGCTGGAGATGACATTTTAAAACAAATTTGCAGGGGGAAGGGATAGGACTATGCAGTCGGTTTGATCTGTCCCTTCTAGAGCAGAATGCTCCAGAGGAACTAGGAAGCTCTCAGGACATTTACCCTGGATGTTTTTTTATTTGTGAACCTTTCTTTCAGCTGGGGCTTATCTAACACAATTGCATGGACTGTAGCAAAGTTTTCAACATTTGTTGGGTGAGTAGAGAACTGAAGGGATCTGGATACCTATTTGTGCAGAGAAGAAGTGGTTCTGTTCCAGGTGTGATAAACATTTTTACTGTCTGACTGCATGGTGCGAAAGAAAAAACAAGTACTTGACCTAACCCTGTGAGAGAAATAATGTCAATCACCAAAGTGCAATGAGTTCTCTTTATGCAAAGCTTGGATGTTGAAATGCTGCGTAAATGGCAGCATTGACTACACTGAGCTGATCTTGGCATTTCCTTCACTACTCCTGCAGCTTAAGATGACAATGCTGATTTGGTAGGATTCACAGTTGTAACAAAAAAGATCTCCAGGAAAGACCGATAACATTTCCTCTTGGTGTTTATATTAAACAGGCCTTTTTGCATTAAAAATTAAGCTTGTGCTGCCATTCAAACCACCTGATAATGCAGGGTTGACTGTACAGGAAGTGAGGAAAATATCAAAGACGGTTGTGTGGTTAGCCTATTCTTTGAAAATAATGGGAGGTAATTGTTTCCATGCTTGTCTGGAACCTGCTGCATGACTCTGGGCAAGCTGCTTCTCTTCCCAGTGCCTCAGTTTCTCATGGCTTGTGTGCCATCGTTTCAGGCTGGAAGCATTCAGGAACAGAAATTACAGAGCTTGTACAGTTCCTGGCATGCTTGAGCCTAAGGCTACTGTGTACGACAGTTGTATGTGTAATGCTGTTGCGCTTATGCTGTTTAGGCTAGCTGTAATGCTGAGCTAATACTAGCTTTGGTATCCTGCTTCCCAGTTAGAAAAGGCATGGGAGGGTAATCAGAAAGTACATCAGATGTTGTGATTTATTTTTCTTTTTTCCTTGCTGAAAAGTTGCTTCAGTAGCTTCATGTTGGGCCCTCCAGGCAGATGGCTTAACTGTAGCTAGCCATAAAGATGACTGTGAGTACGGGACGAGGGCTTGTCAGAAAGTGTTGATGTGATTTATGTTGTCATGCATACAAAGGACAGGAAACCTTCTTTTCCCTTGTTTTCTATCTTGTCTGTAACAGTAGATATGTCAGGGATGTCTTACTTTGTTTTCATTTTACTTTGTTTTGTCTCTACTGGAAGATTTCCAAGGGCTTGAGAACCAAAGGTTTCTCATCCTCAGAGTGAGAGCCCTGCCCCTTGCAGTGGTCTTGATTCCTAGATGCTTATCAGGAATTGATTTAAGTAGAGTTAACAAAAAAGGTTAAAAGCCCAAACCCACAGTTCTGTCTTCATTGCTTGGGTTTCACTCTTCTGATATGGGTGACATGGATCATCCAGGTAGCTCCTTAGTCATATGTATTCTCCAGGATCAGAGTGAACAAGTCCTAAAGGTCTAATGTTTGAACAAGTTTTTGCTTGTTCCTAAACCACTCTTTATTGTTTATGAGGCTGCCTGCCTATCTTTTTCCTAGCTCTTACTTAAATTTCAGTGTGTAAAGCCAGTCCAGAGGCACTCCCAGCAAGATGGGCTTGCTTGAAGATCCCACCAAAGTAGTTCCTTGCATCCAGCTAGATTTAGTAAAATGTGCACTTCAACCAAAGACTTTGAGGATGTTGAAATTCTTCAAATTGTTTTATCATGTGAAAAACAAACTTTGTAAAAATTAAGTTAAAGGTGAAGAGTTCAGCTCTTCTACTCCATCAACTGGGTGTTCAGCTTCAGGCCTTGAGCTGTGTTGGAGGGAGTTGCTGTTTAACAGTGTCTGTGTCCAAAAAAAAAAAAAAGAAAAAAGACTGGTTGAACTGCTAGTGTCCCCTATTAATTTCCTTCAATGATATCTGCAGATGCTGTGTCCTTTGGGCGGCTCTCTCCAGCTGTACTCTCTTAACGCAGCTTGTAACCAGGGGAGTGATTACAAAGCTTGGAATTTCTTCCCTTGTGCTCCCGGGCCAGTTGTGAAGCCCTGGGGGCCGGTTCAGTGAAGCCTACAGGGCAAGTCATCGCTGGGTTGTATCAGATGGGAATCTAGCTCCCCAACCTGGTGTAGGATCCTCTTTGCCCTTGGGTTTTTTGTTTTCCTGATGCACCCACCTCCGTGGGTTGCTCTTTTCTGTGTCGGGCAAGTGCTGAAGCAGAGAAAGATTCTTGTGGGTTTCTTAAAGGGCTGTGCTTTGGGAACAGCAGGTACTTTTTTGGGTGTCTTGGACTGTGTGCGTACAGTTTGAGCAAGAGTCATGAGGGGCAGTGTGGTTTAACCACAGCTTCTGCCTCTGCACCGGAAGGTGCAATGGATTTCAGTGCTCTGAGGGTTTTGCATTTCTGTATTAATGTTTACTGAAATGAGCAAAGAGCTATGAAATCCCATCCTGGCATGGGTGTGAATTTCCCTTCAGTTGTAAATCTTCTGTAAAGGCAAAAGGATTATAATTTTAAAATATTGGGGGGAGGGGCAGGGGGTGGAGAAGAGATATGTAGAATGCTTCCGGTGAAAAGACTTGGTGCCAGAAATTACTGCTGTGGACAGGTTAACTCTTCAGGAGCAGCTGAGGGTTGTGTGTATCATTATCTCTTAATCTGCTTATAAATTCCAGGTTCCTTCTCCTCTGAAGCCCCTTAGCATTCACATTGTTCTCTTTCTCTACCCATACATATCAATTGTGACTGGTTGTCCTATTGCATTCTTCTTCCCTATTGCATTGCTGCTGAACATAACTTTCCTTTCTTGCTTTTGAGATAAAGTGAGATATTTGTTTTCTTAGAATGCAGTGTATCCAGCCTTCAGAGGCTGCTTGTGGTCATCCTGCTGCTGCCTCTCTTGTACTGGAGATCTTCTATGCATCCCTGCTTGGCTTCGTTTTTTGGTGGGGTTCTGTGGAGGTGCCTCAGATGGTGTGGATATATAGCCTTGCTTGTCTTTTGGTACCTTGAGTAAGCACATTCTGGCAGGCTTCTCTGGATTTCCTACTCTTTCTGGTTAAAGCTTGAGATCTTCCCCTTGTCTCTTCCACTTTAAAAGATCTGTCTGTAGCTGTCTTTGCGGGGAGGATATTTTTTTTCTCTCCAGCTTCTGTGAACTTTGATCCCAGCTCTTGATTTTTGCCTTCATTCCTGTCTTGGTAGCTAGCTCTGACCATGCCGTGAATTTCTGTAAAATGGTTCTATTTTCTGGCATGTTTGCAGATTTCTGTAGCATATGAAGCACAGGATTTTAAATTTCACAACAAACAAGTAAAACTGCCTGTTCATCTCCTTTTAGGCTTTCTGGGATTTGCAGAGCAAAAGCATTTATTCCTTGCATAATCCTGCATTGCTTTCAGATTGTGTGGTAGATTAAGGTCTTCTCCAGGAGTGCTTTTGCAGAAGCAGCACATGAGGAAGTGCCCAGGCTGACTGCGGTGGTTGCAAACATGGTTGCATAAATCTTCACATTTCTTCTGAATGAAGAGAGAGTGCAGTAAAGGCACAGTGCTGGGAAAAGGCAATTCTTTCCCTGTAAAGGTTTTTAGTCTTTGCTATGTTGAAGATTGGGACTGGTCCAAAATAACTGATTCTGTCGCATTTCTTTAGTGCAGCAGTCAGGACACGTGGTTTCCTTTACCTACTCCACCTGGAAAAAAATTAATTAAATAAAAACTGAGGATATATTTCTGAAGTTTGCTCGCTGCTGAGAATTTTTTGACCTATTTGCAACAACCTGTCAGGTAACTTGATTCACCATGATGAAACTGCGGAGAAAATGAAATGAGATTTAAATGGGTTATAATGTTGAAGCTTCAGTTTTGATCTTTATTTCACTAATGCTTCTGCTGTCACTGCACTGGAAATGCCCAGTTAAAGTAGTTTTGGTCCTCAGAGGAGATACATTTCCTGATCAAGTGCCATCTTGTAGAGTGAGGTCAGATGAAGTGCAGTTCCCTGACACAGCTTATAGATCACTGTTCTTAACATCCTCTGGAAGTCCTGCACATGTCTCTTGTCCAGTTACATTTTAAAACAAGAAGAACAGAAGAATAAACACTGGATTTCTTGCTGTGTACCAGCCTTACCTCCTGCTCTGTTGGATCGGAGCCAGTGAGCTTGGGGTGATGCTATGGCCAAGACCTGCTCTATACCAAAACTGTTCATTAGAGCTGTATCTCATTAAGCAGTACAGTCCTTAAGATGAATGTAAGGTGCTCTTTTAGTGCTCTGGCATGGTAGCATAGCTTTTATTTCTCTTCTGCTGTAGGAGCTCCTGCCCTGGTAACTGCCACAGCAATGCCAGCATTGTGTCCCTTCCACTTGTGCTACCTGAACTGTGTCCAAGTAACCGTTGTGCATAAAATTGGTTTGTATAGAGATCTCCCAGCTAGATTGTCTAGGAAAATGTTAAAAATCAAGGAAGCAGAGCTGGGGTGCAGCTGGGGACACTGATACATATCCAGCAGCTTGGTTTGGTGTGTATATTTTGTCTAAAAGAGATAGTTCTGTGTCACAGGGTCTTGCTGTGTCTTGACATGCCCATGGGAAGTTCATTGTAGGCATTTATGTGTTGCTGCCCCGTCTCCCAGATCAGGAGCATCATCTGAATAAGATGATGTGTTGTAAAGAGCATTACAAGGTGTAGATGGGGGAAGCAGATACAGAGCTTAAATAGTTAGAATTAATTCCTGTTACAATGGGGTGGAAGATATTTGCATAACTTAGTGCAGAGTTTCTTAGGTTCCATCACGGCTAAATGCTCCCTGAGAAATTCTCTCTTGAAAGCTTACAACTCTTGCTTGAGCCAATAAACTGAAAACTACATCCAAAACCATTAGATACACCTTGATACTAAAAAATGCAGGGAAAGCTTCCCTGCGTGGCAAAACCTCAGAGAGCCCCTTGTTGCACAGTTAACTTGAAAGCTGATTATATTTAAACATGGACTGTTAATTTATGCTTCATCACTTTAAGATAGGCCTTTGGAGGGACATCTAAAAATGTCAGGGTCTGAACAGCATGTCCTTAAATTCTTCTGATATTAAAGGGTCAGTTTCCCCAGGGTGAAATGAGAGGGAAGGAAGAAAATTTTACAACCCCAAAGTAGTAATGGGAACTTTATTTTTGCTTGCCATTGTGTTTTGATTCAGCTATAAGTATTCTTCATTGAAAAGTGACCCTGGAAATTTTTACAAGTTTACTAAAGACTTTTATTTTCTCTTTGTAGATGCAGAGGTTGGCTGGCTGGCTGAGGGAGACTTTAGGAAGCTCTGAGCTCACTGATCTTGATGCAGTTGGGAAAGCTAGGGACACTGCAAATCTAGAACTCCAGTACTGAAAACTCTCTACTTCTAAATGCATGCATTGCACCAGTCTCTAACTTGTGGCTCTGTGAAAGCCTCATGCAGCAGTTGGAGGCAGCCAAATGGCTCCTGCAGATACAGCGACAGTTCTGTTATCTGCAGCAGCTTTACCATAGCATGAAAAGTAAAAGCACCACAACCTGACACTTCTCAGCTGTGGAGCTGGCTCGAACCAGCTCCAGAGCTTGTGGCCAGGTGGCAGCTGTGCAGGCTGGGTGCGGAGGGATGATAATAGCACGGAGCTGTAAACAGGACGCTCCACCCTGCCTCAGCGCCTCTCACGCACCCTCCTCCTTGTGCCCGAAACAACGGGCGGTGCACACAGCTTTTGCGCTGTAAGGCAGGGCAGCCTGCTTCCAGCAGCACCCTGCCCTGCATCTCCCATCTGCCTGCTGCCCTTCTGGCTTCCTGCTGCTGCTTAGAAACAAACTGAATTGTTCAGCAGCAGAGTTGTACTTCATGAAAAGCAGTGACAGTTCTTGCTGTTCATACATTAATAGCTTTAGATGTTTGTCAGCTACTCTGTGCAGTTGGTGCAGTTGTGACTGTAGGAGGCCTCCTCTGCTCTCCATTGTGTCTGTTCTCGAGGTCCTTCCAGGCTGCTTTTGACTCTGCTGAAAGTTTGGAGCACAAGAGTGACCGCAGTCACTCTGGATGCGATAGCTATGTCAAAGGGGTCCTCTTGGAGAGCTTTGGGGGGTGTGTGTGTGCTGTCAAAACAGCATGGGAGAGAGGCGGCCCTATTACAGCATCGTTTGGTTCTTCTGCCAGCAGCCTAGTTCGGCAGAGCAGCATGAGAGGAAGAGACAGCTGAAGCCATACGTAATGGAGATGCAAGTAACATAGCCTGTGGGGACAATGAGGCACTGAAGAGGAAGCTGCAGATACTGATGAGTTTCTAAATTAGTTAGTGGTAGCTGTCTCACTGTTAACTGTTGGGAGCAGGGAGTGTGCCTTGAAACGCCAGCTGGACCCAACACAATAAGTCTTTAATCCACTGTGGACCTTATGAGGTGTGGCTGTCATGCAAGGACTAATGCTTCTCTTGCCCTCCCACATGACTTCTTGTTCCTACCCTTTTCTTGCCTAGAACTCTAATTCCACTGCTCAAATGGTGTTTTAGCTGATGATAAGATGTATGTAACAGGCCATGTCCCTGGAACAGTCTCAGCTGCAGCACCTTTGTATACAGAGGTATTCGGCAAACGCAACATAGTGCTTAACGGTTTTAATGCTGGTTTTAGTGTGGTTAACTTGCTACCTGCCTGCCATACCCTCATTTTGGGGAGGAAAGAGAGAATGTCTGTACGCAAAGCACCTGGAACAGAGAGCTCTGCATGGCCTTAGTATCTTGCCAGGAGGCCACAGGGCTGGTTCTAATGTGCGTGATAATTTGCATGTCTAATCAAAATGAAATGCAAACAAACTTTCCTGCTGGCTTGAACTCTCCTCTTTCTTGCTGCCTCTTTAGTTCTGGTGATAACACCTTTTTTTCAGCTGCAAGGGTGACAACAGGGCTGCAGAAGAGGGCAGCTGTGCTGTCTGCCCATGGGCCACACATGGATCACCTCGAGTTTGGAGCTGGCCAGGATGCGATGGAGGAGATGGGGAGGATGCAGCAAAGTGCGTGCTGTGTCGCCCCTCGCTGTGGCCTGCCGATCAGTGCGCTTGGCTCTCCGTCCTCTCCGCTGTTGGCTTGCAATGGGATTGCACTGGTGTGCATCATTGTTGACACGCAATCTCAAACTAGTCATATTTAAAAAGCTTTTCTCCTAATGGTGTTTCTAGCTACCGTTACGAAAGTAATGTCTGAACAAGGTAATGTGGCCATCTCCTGGAAGCCGGGAAGACCCGAAGCTCCTGAATTTGAGCTTGGGCACTGCCAGCGCTGGGTGATGACAGTGAATGGGTTGTACATCTTACTTTCTGGTCTTTGCTGAATGAAGGCACACACACTTACTAATGCCCCAAGTGTTCATGTAGTCTTGCTGGAGGATCCAGAACTTTGCAGATATTGTCTTGGCCTCCTTGAAACTGGAAGCGAGTGAAATAGCATGCTTCCTTGGGGGAAACTGAGGCACGCAGGCTTCCTTTCACTGTTGGGTCTTACCATGGCTAAGAGCCCGAGTTCTCTTAAGTGTTGTGCACTCCAGCTAGTAAGAAATGCGGCCTTATAGACAGTGTAGTGGGGGGGTTCTTCTACAGTGTTCATGCAAAAGCAACATGAACATGCAGGGTATTTCACTTGGTTGTGTGGCAGCCACCTCAACTTTGACTGGAGTGTCTAATCAATGATTTGAAGCAGTCACTTAAAGACTACAGTAAAAATCTCTGCTTTTCTAGGAGCAATCTCTTGGTGATAAGCAAAGTAAATGGACTTCTCCAGGCTGTGTGTGCTAGTTCCCTTCTTGTGATCTTTGTAATGGACATGGGCATGTTAATTATGATAGCCATTGCTGCATCTTGGCTTTGGAAGTCTAATCTTGTTTTCTTTTCCCTCTTGTCTAGCTAGTGTTCCCTGTGCTGCTGCTGTTGAGAAGACCTGCCGTCCTCGGCAGCCCCGTGTGCGGCGCACCTCTTCATTAGACACCATCGTGGGCTCGTACCTATTGGGACAGTGGCCGAGGGACACTGAAGGAGCTTCCATTTTGTGCATGAATGACAAAGCTACCCAGGTATAAAATCCTGCAGACTGCCTGTGAAGTCTGGGCCAGGAGAGGGTTGCAGAACTGAAATGAGCTGTGTCAATGGGGGGTGAATAGGGAAGGCATTAAATTTCCATCTGTCCAGCTGCAGCTTTCTAGGAAGGCTTTTCTTCCCCTTTTGCTTCTCAACTTTGATTCCACTTCGGCGCAGAGTTAGAATTTCCTTGGCCTTGTTTGGAGGCAGATGGGCTCTGGCTTTCTTATCCAGTACTGGCTTAAAGCTGATTTTTTTTTTTTTTTTTTTTGGCTTGCAGTTCTGGGCCAAGTCCTTATGTAACGCTTGCAGGCTGTGTGCCACATGCTGTGAGAAGTCAAGGGTGCTCCCACGGAAGGGCTCACTGGCACGAATGGCCAGCTCTCTACTGTAGAATGGAAAAGCTCCAGACCTCGAGGAACTCTTAGCAACCTGTAAATATTACTGTACGGCAGCAAATAGTGCTTGCCTATCTGCAGAGGTGAAAGAATTTAGAAGAATAAGAGCATCTGTTTGCTTAACAGGTCGTTTTAGCACATTCAGTCTCTGTTAACTTGCTGTTTCATCTTTGCTATTCAGCAATTTATTACTGGGCTGTTTGCAGGAAATTCTCAATTGGATTCCAACTTCCATTGTCCTCTTCCAAAGTATTCTTGCCTGCTTTTGTTTCAGTTCTAGTGCCCGGGAGCGCTGCTGAGGGCAGAGGGTGTGCTGGAAAGGAAAGAATTAGTCTTAAGTTTATTTGTGTCAGGGAAGCGCACTCTTCCTTTCTGTCTCCATCAGCAATGGTTAGAACACTTAACCCCAGTGTTTTGGGGCTAATTAGTTTTTCTTGCATGTGGCCCTCTTGGGGAAAGGGTTGGAGAAGAGAGGGGCACCTCCTTCTTCCCAGAATGGAAGATACCAGGATTAATTAGACTGCTGAGCATGGAGATCAGTGTGGAGCTGATCACTCTTCTGCAGTGAATAGGCCAGGTGTGTCGTCGCAGTCTCTCATCAATTACCTTCAAGTGTCTTGCAAATGCTAATTTTCACAGCTCTGCTTGTTTCACAGGGGTGTTGCAAGGCATCTCGACCATTTCACACACAAATCTCTGTGTCAAGTGATCTGTCTGTTGAAAAGGCATAAAGTCCTTGGTTCTAGACTGCCCTGTGTATTAACAAAATGTTCTCATTCTCCAGGACTTTGCTGCTCCTTCCATGTTTTCAGGCTTAACAGTTACCAAATTAGGGACTTTCTCTGCTAGCCAGTACACGTTTACTTCCCTTCTTATTCAGCTACTAATCAGCTGTTTTGCAGAGCTCTGTAGATTTGCTATCATAAGGTGGTTAAGTGAGAGATACAACTGCAGGTGCTCAGCGTGGGGGTGAGGATGGCAGCACTATACATGATTGGAGCTTGTGGCCTTATCTTGCTGTGCACAGCATTTTTTTTCTCTCCTTTTTCTGAGGAAGCGGTTTTGCCACAGTTAGTACAAAAGGTTCTGTAATTTCCTGCTGCCTTGACAGTCTGCCTGCGAGAGGTGGGACGTGTATGTGCTCTTCGTTTTCAGGCCGCCTTATTGCAAACAGCATCTTTTCTTCCTTTTTAGGCCCTAGTTTTTTTGTGAACACTGGTGCAGTGCTTGGGGTATGACAGCAATGGGCTGCAATAGGTGGCTTCTCAAACAGGGCTCAGGAGGCTCCCAGTGACTTGAGGAGAACTTCTGTCACATCTTGCAGAGCAGGACTGTTCTTAGCAGCTGGAGTTCAGCTTCCCATAGACTTGCTTCTTGCCGTAATGCAGGGTATGGCTGTGGTCTTGTTTCTTAGACCTTTGCCTCTTCTCCTTAGCTTTCTTATGTGCATGATCTACTGGGATATAAAATGACACAATGTTTTGGGATAATGGCCAAATAATGATGTTTGAGTTGTTTAGGAGAGAATGTTTGATGTAGGAGATGAGATCAGATGTGCCGTGTGCTGAAACTGCAAGGTTGGTCTTCGCCGTAGGATTTCCTGTCATGTTGGTCTGTTCCTTAGCTTGCTCTGGCATGGTTCAGGTAGCACAGGGATGGCTGTGACCAAGTGCTCTGAGCTTAGCAGGACCTCAGAGCAGTGGTTCAGGCTGAACAGATTCCTTCTCTCAAACCAAACTGAACACACAGAATTTGGTTGAACTGTGCTGTGATGTCTGTTGCTTACAGGCATTGCAAAATGGAGACCTAGACAACAAACTGTTTTAGCTGTAGGGAGCGCAGTGTGCTCTGCGTACAGAGGTGTGTGTAAGGAGGGGTTTCATTCAGAGCCTGTATGTCAGGAGAGGGTTGGACTTATGCCTAGAAACCACCTGTATCCCTTTACAGACTCTCTAGGTAACTTGCCTTGTTCCTTTAGTTTAAATAGATGTTAAAACCTGTTTTGAGAGAAGAGGCTTCTGTCATCCCCATGACTCAACAGGGTTGTTTAAAACAGCTGCTGTTCTTGCAGTAGCCTCTGGGGAGATCAGTTAAGCTGCTTGGAGAGGAACTGTTCTCAGGCCCTTGCACCTTCTGGCAGCCTGTTGCTGAGGATGGAGGAGGGAAGTATCATCCAAAGCCTCCCACAGAAATGGCAGGCAACAGTGACACAGGGTGAGCATTTTGAGAGGCACTGAAATGTGATGTTGGGGAAAAAATGATGGCTGGTCTTGAAAATGATGTGCCTTGGGACTGTTAGGATCCTGGAGTCTCTGCTGAGAGGGCTGAGTTCAGTGAAAGGAAGTTCACACCCTTTTCTGATCAGTTTAACAGCCCTTTCTGATTTCCATTGATATTCAGAATGTAGCTGTTGCTTGGAAAACAGCTGTGTAATGTGGTGCTGGGGCTGTTTTTCTGCATGAAGAGAGTCAGCTGAGAACTGCCAGCCCTGCAGGTGGAAGGATGTGAGTTAGAGAGGCAGCTGGGTTCTTCCAGTGCTCCGGCAGCAGCAGCAGTCAGTCTGCAGGCCAAACTCTGGTTTTGGTTACGCCTTTGAACTTCGATACGGGAGCCTGAGGTCTCAGAAGCAAGTTGTGTGTTCTCACAGTTGGGTGAGGTTTTTCCTCTCAGTAATGCCTCTTCGTACAATGAGTGCCTGAAACCCTGTGTCACTGCTTGTCAGATGGGAGCCTGTGCAGGCAGCACAGGGGGCGGTTGCAGTTGTTCCTCTGGAGTAATGGGTTGGTGCCCTTTATCTCACCAGGTACTTGTGGTGATTAAGCCACTGACTTCTGGGCAAGACTCTCGCCGTGTAGGTCTGTGAGGTCCGGTCTCCTGGTAGGCACAAATCTGGCCAAAATGACTTTGTTTTGGCAAATACAAATAGATGGCTATCTCTTAATGCACACTAGTGAGTAGTGTATTAACGGGGGAGACTGGAACAGGACTGTGAACAGGCGGTAGTTGATCACTTACTCTTTGGACTCTACCACCAGTCTCTAAACCAGTAAATGTGATTATTCTCAGCTGTGTTTCTCATCACTTCAGACTCCAGTGTCCTGGCATGATGCGGAAGTGGGGAAGGCCAGCTGCAGTGCTCACAAGCGTTCTGCTTCTTGGGGTAGCACAGATCACCGCAGAGAGGTAAAAGAGACGGCTCCCAATGCTTGAGCAAGATCTGTGTTAGTTGCTATCGTACAGGAGACTCCTTGCACGGGACGGGAGTGGGAGGACAGGATAACAACTGAAGATGAGACTTCAGCCCTCATTCTCATCCCTAATGCTCTGTGATTCAACTAAAGACTGATCTTGTTGGCTTCCTGTAGCAGACAGCTATTGTAAAGTAGCTCCACTGAAACTCAGTGCATTGCCAGTCAGTGTTGTGGCATACATAGGTTCCAGCAGGGCCTGGTTCCTAACTGCGGGTGGAAACTAACCCAGATCTACCAGAGGACAGGCACCGGCTGCGTTGCAGCAGGGAGGTTTGTGACAAGGCCTTGTGAGTGCTTCTGGCCCATCCTTCTTGAGAGGTGGCCAGAGCTGCTGCTTGTGTGATTGAAAGTCTCTATTTTGGCACTTCCTTGTGGGTTGGAATAGAGGGGGAGGAGAGAGACAAGGCATGATCCTTTTTTGGTAGAGGTGTGTTGCCTTGTCTGGTTCTGTAGCTGAAACTTTGTTTGCTAGATTGCCAAACTGAAGCAACAGCTCCAGCGAACAAAGCTAAATGGCAGAAGTGGCAAAGAAAAGGAGAAGAGCTCCCCACTCCAGGGGGACCATGCTGTCTTTGGATCGCTCAGGGTATGTTCACGTCTCCCCTGCTCTGCTGTCACTGTGTGTCCTAGTGAGGTGGAGAGCAAACTTCTTTGGGCAGGTGCCCAAACCACCTGTTTTTTTTTCCTCAGACTTCTGCTCTCATGCCTGAGAAGGGAGATTATTTTTTTTCTCTCCTTCTCCCACCTCTTCAATGTGTCCCTGTGCTTTGATCTGCAGTTAGTGAATTTACATGACTCTGCTGTCAGTCTTCTCCTGTCAGCCTCCTGAAAGTCTTTGGCTGAGCCCTGGAGAGCTGTGGGAACAGGATGTAACTGCTGAGTTTGTGCAGATGTAACTCTTGACTTCTTTGGTTCTGGATTGTGACAGGACACTCCTTCAGGCTTCCTTTCTCCATGTCCCATTTTGAGGTTCAGCCCCTGCTTGCATAGGAGCCTGGAAGGGCTAAACCAGGAACTGGAGGAAGCGTTTGTGAAGGAACAGGGAGACGAAGAGCTTTTGCGGGTAAGTGAAGGTCACAAGATTGCCCTGAATCTTCTGGGTGGTCTTGGAAATGCTTTCCTCTAAAGACACTGCCTGTATCTGTTTCTTGGCCGTGGGGACGGCCTCTGTGTCTAGTTTTAGTTTGTTCTAGGCATGTAACAGTCTAAATTGGGTCAAGTGGCTGCTGGCTTCCCTCCTTAAAACTTGCTGGTGCTATGAGAGATCAGCCAGTAGTAATCTGAGGATAGATAACACCTCACTGGCAGCTTTAAGACACTTAGATTGGCATCCAAAGGCGACTTTGTGCTGTGGAGATGTGGGAAAAGTGATCCCGGTTGGCTTAGAACTGAAGTGCGTTACAGTGTACAGAAGGGCCGACGTCCTGGTGTCAGAAGGCTGCCTCACTCCCTGAAGTGGAGGCTCAGCCTGTACCTGGATCCAGCACCCCAGGTAGCTGCTGTCTGCAGGTGCAACTGCTGCTAAACCTCTTCGCTGTTGGCAGGCGTTTCTTGCTCCTCTGAGACTTTGCTTCCTCCCTAGATATTGGATGTCCCAGATGGCCACAGGGCACCAGCGCCTGCCCAGAGAGGTTCTCGAGATGCATCCCTGACCTTGGAGCCTGGCAGTGACAGCTGTAGCAGCCTCTCTCTTTCTCCTTCCCCTTCCGTGCCTCTCCGCCTTTCTCCTCACACCCCGGTGAGACTGGCAGCAGAAGAGCTGTCCTCTGCGGCAGATGACGTGCAGCCAGATCCAAAGGAGAAAGGTAAATGCTGACATTCAAGGGGCTAGGAGTTCGGGGGGGACAAAGGGAGCCAGTGCTACAAAAACCTCGGTGCAGTGGCTCCTCCCTGCCTGTGTGCTGGGTTGGAAGCTGCAGCTGAGATGGGAGAGAGGGTCTTGGTCAATTTGGCTAAACTGTAGTGGATTTCTAAAGCTCTGGTAGTTACCCTCCAGGTGGGTGGTTTCGGGTGCTGGATGGAGGGTGTGAGCTGGGAACTACAGAGATAAAATGCCATGGGTTTGGGGTGTTGTAGCCTGCAGCCCCAGGGTCTAAGAGGAAGGTGTTCTGTGTTGAGTTAGTGTTGCTGGATTCTTTTAAAAATTTCTCAAAATCTGCTTTTCCTTCCCTGCTAGAGGAGGGCAGCCCTTCACCAGTCCTAGCCTTTGCTGCTTCTCCTCGACCCAACCACAGCTACATGTTTAAACGGGAACCTCCTGAAGGATGTGAGAAAGTCCGGGCCTTTGAAGAAGCTTCGTAAGTATGGGGAGTTGTTGGCAAGTAGCTGTTGGCAGAAGAGAACTCATGTGAGGATGGTCCTGTGGGAGGATGCTGGGGTGGGTGTGGCTGAGGCTTCTGTTGCTGCAATTGCCACCCCTACCCTGTTCGAAAAGCAGGGAGCAGCCCCTAGGAAAAGACTCCCACAGAAACGTGGCTGCTCAGGTCCTGGTGAGAAGTGCTGAAAGCTGGATCGCTAACCCTCAGACATGCACAGAAAGATCTTGTGATTCCTTGTCCTTCCCAGGCAGTAGGTTTTTCTCAGCCAGCAGAGCCTCTTGTGGAGAAGAGGTGGTTCTCCTATAAATAAGTGTGCTTTGAAAACAAAACCAGGCTCCTCATGCTGCTTTGTGCCTGAAGCACGGTCCAGCTCGCAGAGGTAGTACAGCTTTTAGTCAGGCTCTTTGAAGAGTGTACAACCTTGAGAGACAGGGTCTGGAGAGGGTCCAGCGAAGGCTGGGAAGATGATGAGGGGACTGGAGCATCTCCCTTGTGAGGAAGGACTGAGAGAGCTGGGGCTGTTCAGCCTGGAGAAGATGGAGGGGGGATCTCACAATGCCTACAAATACCTTGAGGGTGGGTGTCAGGAGGACGGGGCCAGGCTCTTCTCAGCGGTGCCCAGCGCCAGGACAAGGGGCAACGGGCACCAGCTGCAGCACGGGAAGTTCCACCGGAACGTGAGGGAGAACTTGTTGGCCCTGAGGGTGAGGGGGCGCTGGGACAGGCTGCCCAGAGCGGCTGCGGGGTCTCCTTCTCTGGGGACGCCCAAACCCGCCGGGCCGCGGCTCCGTGCAGCCTGCTGGAGGGGAGCCTGCTCTAGCGGGGCCTGGGCTGGGCTGGGCGACCCCCAGAGCTCCCCTCCCACCCCTACCAGTCTGTGATTCTGTGAACTCCCTGTGGCTGTTTGGTGCCCTTGGGTGTGTCTGTTACTCATCATGTCTGCTTGCTCTCTCTCCTTCAGCTCCCCCAGCCCTGATCAGCCTTTCCAGCCTTCCTGCCCAGATAAGAACAAAGTGCACTTCAACCCCACTGGTTCTGCCTTCTGCCCCGTCAGCCTGGTGAAGCCTCTCTTCCCAAACGTGGGCTTCCTCTTCAGGGGTTTTCCAGCTTCTTCCAGCACGGGCACGTTTACATCCTGCCAGCCCACAGCCCCCACCCCGTTCCTTGGGGTGCGGAAGGACGCTGCAGTAGAAAGCTTCAGCGAGGTGTCCAAGTCTCCTTCACTGAACTACGAACACTGGAAGCACGGCCAGCCAGAGGAGAGCGTCTTCCACAGCTCTCTGGTGGTGTGAAGCCCTTGGGAACGCTAGCCAGCAGCAGCGGCTCTGGCTCCTCGCTGTGTCTCTGCTAGCCTGCGGAGACTGGTGCCTTGAAGGTGGGATGTGACAGCCAAGAGGCAGCCCTGGCATTGAGAACAGCAGGCTGCCTCTGAGGATGATAGAAACTGTGAAGTACAGTGTGCCACGGGACTCCTCACTGCTGGAGAGGCTTGTTTCTCCAAGCCTCCCCTGTCAAAGCACTTTCCTGTGTTGAATTGTCTTTGTTTCCTGTGTGATTGTTTTGCTGGTGAAGAGCAGCCGGACGCTGCTGCGGTGAGCAGAGGCAAACTCCTGCTCAGTGGCTCTGTGAATGGGGTTGAGCTGGGAGAATGCAGGTGGGGCTCCCTAGGGACCCCTCACCCCTGTAGCCTGCAGGGGCCTGTAGGACAGCTGCCTTGGATGTATTGGAGCAGAAAATGGTGTGTATCTGCACTGTTAAGACAGCTCATCTCCCTCAGAGCACAGAGAGGGCTGAAGGGCAGTGGATCCCTGACGGTGCCTCCCTCGGCACCTTTACCCCTCAAAACAAGTCTGGAGCTTTAAGAATGCTGTGCTAAACGGGGAGAGCGCAGGTGACTGAATGCAGGCTTCCACAGATCTGCGCGCTGGAAAGCTGGTGTGGCTGAGGGTGAAGGAGCTGCCTGCCTGGTTTCCCTGTGCTCGTGGGCAGAGGTCCAGGCGCCTCGGCTGTGCTGCGGGAAGAGGGGAGGGAAGTAAAACCAGGCATTGCCCAAAGGTCCCTGCTGGAGGGGGGGTTGTTGCTGCTGTAGAGACACTACCTGCTGCTTTCCAGCCCAGGCAGCCCGGCTGGGTGGGGATGGATGCAGGGGGCTCTGGGACCCCTCTGCCTCACTGAGGGTGACTGTATGGAAGCACTGCTGCACCCCGCAGCGCTCTCCCAGCCTGATGCCTTAGAAGTTGACACGGTAACATGGGTTGTAAAGCCTCTTGACAACAAAAGTATTTGGTTTTGTGTTCTGTTACGAAGGCTCTGGGTTGTATTGAAGAAGCTGATTTTCTAGTATCTGATGTAGAAACTGTATTTTCTTCCAAAGACACTATTTTTGCAGCTGTTTGAAGTTTATATTTTATGTATGTATTGCAAAGCTTATAGGAGGAATGTTAGCTTTGGAGTTCTCGTCTTGTGTTTTAGAGGGGTTTTCTTTGCAGATGCTGGTGTTGCCAGTTCAAAGGAAGCAAAATAAATATTTCAGGCATCCAGAACGCTTCGTTGGCCTTGAATGTATTGAGTCTGTACTGGAGTCTGGGGGGAGTTCAGCGGGTGTTGAAGCTGCAGTACCAGCAGCTTGAGGCCGTGCCCTGGGGGTGGCGCCGGGGGGGCTCACCGGCCGCGCGCTCCGTTCTCTCCGGCGCCGGGCCCGGCCCCGACGTGGCACTGCGAGATCTCGCGAGACTGTGCCGGAAAGGGGCGGGGCGAAGGGGCGGGGCGGGGGTGAGGCCCGGAAGAGCGGGCGGAAGGCCCGGCGGAAGTCGCCGCCGCCGCCATCTTGGATGTTTACCTGGGCGACCCCCCGCGGGAGGGGTTAGGGCGCGTCTCCCGCTTCCGGCGCGGAGCGAAGGCGGAGGAACGGCCCGGGGAGCGTCCGCCAAGTGCCGCCGCCCCGCCAAGCGCAGAGCGGAGCGGCGCCTTCCCCGTGTAGGCGCTAGGGAGCATCTGCCAAGTGCCGCGGCGCAGAGCGGAGCGCGCCGCCTCTCCGGGTCAAGGGCAACGGTGGGGCCTAGGGAGCGTCTACAAAGTCCCTGTCCGCGAGGGGAGGTGTCAGCCCCCGGGGTCGGTGGGGACGCGGGTCTGGGGACCCCCAGTCCCTCCAAACGCCGTCTGCTCTGTCGGCCGCCCGGCAGTCGGCAAGAGACCCAGGCCGGCCCTGCGGCCCAGGGAGGCTGCAGGGAGCCGGGTGCGGGCAAGTGGTTTGGGCCCGTCCCCGTCTACCCTGGGCTAACAGGGTCCCGGGGGGGGGCAGAGGTGAAGCGTTGTCTGAGGTAACGCTGCCACCTCAGTGTGTGTGCTAACACCTGAGGTAACGCTGCCCCCATGTCTGCACCAACACCTGAGGTAAAGCCACCTCAGTGTCTGCACTAACACCTGAGGTAACGCTGCGACCATGTCTGCACCAACACCTGAGGTAAAGCCACCTCAGTGTCTGCACTAACACCTGAGGTAATGCTGCGACCATGTCTGCACCAACAGCTGAGGTAAAGCCACCTCAGTGTTTGTACTAGCACCTGAGGAAAACCACCTCAGTGTCTGCACTAACACCTGAGGTAACGCTGCCACCATATCTGCACCAACACTTGAGGTAAAGCCACCTCAGTGTCTGCACTAACACCTGAGGGGTAATGCTGCGGCCATGTCTGTGCTAGCACCTGAGGTAAAGCCACCTCAGTGTCTGCACTAACACCTCAGGTAATGCTGCCGCCATGTCTGCACCAACACCTGAGGTAAAGCCACCTCAGTGTCTGCACTAACACCTGAGGTAATGCTACCGCCATGTCTGTGCTAGCACCTGAGGTAAAGTCACCTCAGTGTCTGCACTAACACCCGAGGTAATGCTGCCACCATATCTGCACCAACACCTGAGGTAAAACCACCTGAGGTAATGCTGCCGCCATGTCTGTGCTAGTACCTGAGGTAAAGCCACCTCAGTGTCTGCACTAACACCTGAGGTAACGATGCCACCATGTCTATGCTAACACCTGAGGTAATGCCACCTCAATGTCTATGCCAACAGCTGAGGTAACGCTGCTGCCATGTCTGTGGTAGCGCCACTGTGGGGACGGAGGTAACGCCGGCATGGGTGTGAGGTGACACCAAGGTGTCTGCTGCTGCGGCTGCAGTAAGAACATGGCAATGTCTGAGGCAACGCCACACCATGTCTGATGTAATGCTGCTGCCATGCCTCATAACACCACTGCAGCGTCTGCATTTACGCTGCTGCCATGGCGGAGATCACACTGCTGCTATGTCTGAGGTATAACTGCAGCAAGGGCTGAAGCAAAATTACAACCACATATCAGGTGACAGTGCAGCCACGTCCCCCTCACGCCAGCCTGGCACTGCAGGGCTTGCCAGGGGAGCAGCCCTTCGCTCCTGCACATGCATGCCTTTCATCCTCTCACCTGCTCCTTGCAGACAACTTAGGATTTTTCTGCCCTGATCACATCCATGTCCTGCTGATCTTCAGGTAGCACTAAGTGATCTATTTAAATAAAGGCATATTAGCAGCCCCTTGCAACAGCACGCTACCTTCCCATGTAAAAAGCCATGTCCATACTTCTGGCTTATTTGCCTGGCCGCATGCTCTTTTTGCTCAGGTCTCTCAGGTCCCATCTGGAGTACTGCTGCTATGTTCCTGAGGTTCCAGCATCAAAAGCTGCCCTGGATTATGTGCAGACAGCCCTACTTGCTTGACTGTGGCATATTCCCGGTGGATGTGGTATAAATGATGTGAAACATGTAATGCTGTGACTCAAGCAACCTTATGAGAAAGTGTTTCTGTCTTGCAGATAAATAGATACTGCTGATTGACGCCACCATCCTATTTATAGTGCTCTGGCATTACAGAGCAAGGCCAAGATATCAGGAGAGGCCTTTCAGCATTAAAACCCCAGAGATAAGAGAAGAACAAGGTCTGCTAGATTTTAGTTCACTTTTTTATTTTGACTGTAATGCAAACAGGCATAAGTATTCCATAAAATCAGAAGATTGGAACTATACAGAAAGAGGTGCATGCTTTAGAACAACGTGGATATCTTGCAAACAGAGCCAGAGTCAGTCCGAGAGAGGGGGCTGGAGTACATTGTACGAATGGCAGAGATTTTAGCAGCATTGAGAGCTCAGAGGTAGGGGAAAACCATGTTTCTGGCTGCTTAAAGCACTGGTATGATCAAATACAACACAGGCTCATCCCTGCTCCCACTGTCCCCACCCCTTTACTGCTCAGAAGAAACCTATCTTAGGATCACAGAAAAAGCTACAAAATAAGCTACGCCCCCCTCCACGCATACCTGTCTTATGGGATGCAAAGTGAGAGTAAAGACAGTGTGCCAGTCTTAAATCATGGCATCATTTTATAAACCAAATGAAGGCACAGCGACTGACATGAGGAGGTGCTGAGGGGAGGGAGGAAGGAGCAGGAAGACCAGAGAGCAGCAAGAGGTTGGAGTCCCATCTAGCACAGCAGAATTTACCCACATCTGGAGAGTTTAGAAAACCTCTGCAATGGAAGGTTTGGGAGTTGCCTGCCCCAAAGCTGCTACCCTTCACAGCCCAGTCCTCTTTCTCATCTCAGCACCACTGCTCTTCAGGAAAAAGGCCACCAGAAAAAAAAGATCCAAACCAACCTTTGAGGCTTATGCTTTTCAAAGGTGCCTAAGGGAATTGCAGGGATAAATCCCTGTTCCTATTACAAAAATTAATTGGCACTGAATATCAAATTCCCTGGGCAGCTGGCAGAACTCATGTTTCTTACTACATGCAATCTAAAAAGCAATGAGTCCTGGCTGAAAGTCATCTTACTCTGTTCATCTACTGCCTGGGGAATTGTGTACACTCTAGAAGAGCTGGGGATGTTGCTGCAGCTCAGGGAACCTATTCTCAAGCTCTTTTCAGCATACAGATCCCAGGGTTTTTTGAAGGCATCTTAAGGCAGCAGAGCACATTTAACCTTGGGAATTGTGGACATGTGCCTGTTTTGCAGAATTCTAGCAAAGGAGAAATTTTGCCTTGAATTTCACCGGCTCCAAAGCCATCAATTCAGTGCTGGGCACGGGGAGATTCTGAAATGTCATCTTCTGTTTCTGGACATCCTGTTGAGTACTGTAAAGTGTATTTTGTTAAGACGTGATTCCATGCCACAATCACACAGAGCGAAAAATAAAAAAGCAGGCTCAGAAACAAGTAGTGTTAATGTCTCTTTGGGAGTTGAACACGTATTAAGGAAGTTTTGTTCCCCTTGGAAAATTTTAAAATCTCCACCACCTATTATTGTGGGAACAAAATATTTGATTTAATCCAAAATGATTTGATATACTTTTTGTTTGCTTTTGCCGCCCAAAACCAACATATGAAACCAAAGCAACAAAAAGAAGCCCCAATCATTTTCTCTTTTAGATCAACTTTTTCAGTATTTAGTCTCTACATTTTTAAAGGATTAAGAATGCCCCTGGAAGAAAAAGACTTTCCCCAGTGTTTTTCACTAGCAGATTTCTGAACCAGCCCTACAGAAAGCTGTGTGCAGACCCTGCAGGCAGCACAGGAGCCTACCCTACCCGCAGCCCAGCTCACACTCCTGCTTTTCCACAGCCCCAGAACAGCTTTTGCAAGCTTTGGCCTGCAGATACAAGAGCAGTCCCCACTGCATTGCCCACTTCCACGCCGTGGTCGTGAGGATTACCTGCAAAGCCTTGGCCTGTAGGCTCCTGCTAAGTAGGGGATTCTCAGGGCAAGGCTCACAGGTTTGATTTTCTTGATTTTGAAGCGCTTCCTCCTCCCTCCCTGAAATCTGGCCAGGTAGGTACTTGAATGAGTAAGGCAGGAAAGCAGCAGCCCTCACAGTGAGGGGCTCTCACTGCTAAACAAGCTGCGACTGCTCAGCTATGAACTCACAATCTGTTTTTTATCCTGTGATTTTGATGGCACAAACGTCTATCACAGTCAAACATCTGTAGGGGTGGAGGCCAAGAGTTTCTAGTCTACTTCATTCCTGGCACAGCAGGAAAAAGTGTCTCTGCATTACAATGCTTAAATAATTCATGAGTTGCCCTTGTACCCATGCTAATATCAAGCTAATTTCGACCTCTGGTAAGATCTGTTTTAATTCTGGAACCAAGTGCTTTAAGGCAGCAATCCCATTAGCTTTCTCCCACTCCCCTGATTTCCTATTAAACACATGGCCATATGGAAGAAGCTAGAGCTCAGATCTCCCTGTCGAGGGTAGATTTCAAATGGATTACTAGAGTCATGCATTGCAGGCAAGTGCGAGTGCAGACTGACACACGCAAAAATACTGCCACCATGGAACTGCTGCTGCTGCTGCCACTGTGAAAGCCTGGTCCTTCAAGCTGCTAAAATCCCCAGTGCCACTGAAGCCAGTGGGTGTGGAAAGTATTTTGTACCTGGGAGGACTCAGATTCTAGACTAATTTTGTCCAAGTTTGGGAATACAATTTTCAAGACCTTTCAGCACTGACCAAGTTTTGCTCTTCCTGTTGTAGCAGAAGAAATTGTTGTAACAGCAAAGTTGAATGGTCTTGAAAATGTGTCTCCATCTGTTCTGTAAAGGGACTGCCCTCCCCTCTGGAACTATCAAAGCAATTGCAAAGTTATCAGAGCAATTCTGAAGCTGAGAAGTGGTCCCCAGTGAAAGCAGGAACAAAATTTAGTTTTGAGCATGAAATTCTCCTTCTAAAAAACACTGGGAACTTTCTGCATCTTCCCCAAATGTATAAATCAGAGGACTCTAATGGCTTCAGTGGGTGAATGTCGGGAGGCAGCAGCTTTGGCTTGAGCTTTGTGCAAGTCCATGAGGCTTCAAGCACAAACACACCCTTTTCCCTGCCGCCAGCTTAATAAAACTCTGGTCTCCAGTACGTGGTAGCTGTTCACAGACCCGCAGTGCTTGCAGAAGGTGGTGCCCAGCTTGCACTCACTCTCTGACCTCGCACTGCCTCCTTATCCCTATGAAACCCCAACACTGGGAGATTAATTGCAGAGCACAGCTGAGCAGGGCTGTAAGTTTGCTCTCAGTTATCCCAGGGTGAATTTGCCCACTCAGAATTTCACTTGTGAAATAAAGTCATCTGTTCCCCTCAGCCCCAGTCTCTGGGTGCTAGGAGCATCTCTGGAGAGAGCAGGAACGGGAGAGCAACCCCGGTGCAATAGTCTCTTCCCAGCACAAGGCACTGTAAGTCTGTCGCCATTCCCAGGCATACCCTCGCTGAGCAGCTCACTGCACCTTTTGGCTGGGCAGGGAGGGGGAAAGGAGGGATCTCCAGAGGGAAGTAGTAGCAGGAGCCTGGGTTACAGCCTGGGACGGGGTGAGAGGCATCGGATACTAACAGTAAAGGAACTAATGGAGCAATCGCAGTTAGACTGGACACAGGTTCATGCAGCTCCTGTTTCTTTCCATCTCTTCTTCTGCAGAGGTGCAATCACATTTGCTCAGGACATGCACAGACACAGTGGCTCACACTGCTCTGGGTGTGAACAGTCCCCTGCTCGCCCCTGGGGACGTGCAGGCGCAGGACAGCAGACAGGGAGTGTGGACAGCCCAAACTTAAACCCCATTTCTCTGGCCAGTATGGATGTGGCTGGCTCGGTTCCTCTAGTGCAATGAGCTCAGGGCTACCCAGCAATGATCGCAGAGGTATCGTCTTTGAGAGTCTGTTCCTGATGGCAGAAGTCTCATTATTTTCCCGCTGTCTCTCATGAACAGAAGAATAGCAAACTCCCAGGCAGTCCTGGGGAGATGAAACTTTTGGAGTCATCAACAATACAGGCAGTAGATACCCTCGCACTGAATAAACAATTTTTCCTTGCTAGTGGACACAGCAGGTTGAGAAAACAGAGAAATGTTTCCCATGAGTTTTCAAGTTCATATAGTAACTTACTGTGGACATTTGAAAGACCTATGAATTAAAATCTTTGCAAAACCCCCTCACTTTATGGTGTCTTGAAAATCAAATCTCCTGTTTAGAGAAAAGCCTCGTTATGTTTAATACCTGGGGAGTGAAAAGGAGCAGAGCTGCTCAAAACGGGCTGTGGTGGACATCTGCCAGGAGAGGAACTGGGACACTTCATCAGGCTGGGTGTCCATCAGGTCCAGTACCCCTCACTGCAGGAGCCGTGTGGGGCTGTGCAGGAGCTTGGATGGGCAGCAAGCACCCAGAGGTGACAGACCAGTGAACCGAGTGCCCAGGAGGCACGACCCCTCCATGCATGACACCCCCGAACAGCTCGTGGCACCCGTCTGCAGCAGACCCCACCTTGCTCTCTGCGGTTTATGCGTGCCAGAGATATTGTGGCTACACCCGTGCGTCAGAAATGTCACGCCAAGATGAGCAGAGTCTAGACAACTGGTGGAAGAGCCACATTTGTGAAATGATAAAGCAGATCCACAAGTTTATTTCCCCCTTCACTGTGGGAGAAAATTAAGCTTGAGGGGAGTGCTAAGCCCCTGCAGGTAAGGAGAAGTTAAGACGTCTGAGACTGACTCAACAAAAAACAATGAATCAAAATTCCCAGTGGTGTGGCTTGAGAGGAGCGAACGGTCCTACTCAGGCAGAGGGAGGAGAGAGGCAGCTCAGAGCCCTGGGGGACATATTAACTTCATGGACCTTCACGGCAGGGAGGGTGTTTCTTCTCCAGGGCCAGGCGGGGAGGCTGGCCTTGAAACAGCATTTCCCCTCCAAAGGGCTCTGAAGGACTCACCTACCCGATGCCTGTTGAACTTGAGACGGCTTTGCTGCCTGCCTGGCACAGACCCCTTTGGAGATCCCACCGAAGGCAAGGCGTACACCCTGTTCCCTTTGCTGCCGCACTTCCCCGCTGTTTTCACTGGTGGCCCAGGTGGAAGGGGGAGATGGAGGTGGCAAGTTTTGGGGTGCAGGAAAAGAAAGCCAATTCATCTCAGACACAGATTCCAGCAGTATTATGACTTCCAGATGGGAGATGCTATAGCGATACAGGCAGAAGGCAGGACAGGAGAAAACTATTGCCAGCAACACAGGATGAGCTGGAAAGAGGACGAAGACAAGGGCATTTCTTTGGGCATTACCTCCTCTTCAGGTTTCATTGCTCCTTGTACTAAAAAGAGGACGAGAGCACAAAGTCTAGAGCCAGAATCAAATTTCCTAAAAGAAGGGGATGAGTTTGATTATTTTTTTTCTTTAGCTCCGTTTCTGCAGCCATTGGATTGGGGTTAGGGCCACACTTGCTGTGTGTTCACAGCTCTAGGGCCAGGGAGTTGTCTCCCACAGACAGGACATCTGCCCAAATTCACACATCCAGCAGCAAAGGGACCCAGATCCCCTGCCCCGCTGCCTGCCCTGCGATTAGGGCACAACCCACAGAGATGGACCATGGGCTGCCCCTTCTCCTGTCTTGTCCTGCTTTCACCTCCAGGTCACAAAGCCCCCAGGCAATGACACAAACCTGGCCTTGCACTTGCTCCAAACCCTGCTCCGACCACCCTGCCAGCCCAGCGAGCTCAGCTCTGGCCACATCGTGGCAGCATTCATTCGCATTTTATACCATGTGAGATGCTCTGCTAGGACCAGCAAAACCGAGACCTGGATCGCAAATTCTCCCAGTGCCTGGAGCCTTTTGCTCCTGGATTTTGGGCTGGAGCTTCTTCAAGCCTTCAGGGAGTAAAAGCTGCAGAAGATGGTCACAGCACGAGGAGACGTGGCCAACCAAGCAGCAGGAAAGGGCAGGAGGTCCTGGCTGAGGGTGGGGATAACTGCACAACCTGGGGCCAGGGAAGCCAGCACTGCTTGTACCATGGGCTGGGAGAGCAGCGAACCTCCTGCAGCTCTTTCTGTTCTGACTTTGACTTAGGGCAGCTAATCTTAGCCCTCGGAAGACAAGCTCACCATTGCAGCTCCTTGACAAACCCTCTACTGTTGCTGGTTTTGTCACTTTGCTCCATGCATAGTTCAGCCGAGCAGGGGCAGAAGGAAAGGATCAGCATCTACCGGCTCAAAATGTTAACCCCGTACCCCTGCCTCCAGCAAGAGCTGCAACCATGCCCTGTTGTCCTTGTGCTGGCAATGAGGGAGGACAAACCTTCTTCAGGGTGAGGAAGGGAGGAGAAAGAGGAAGGACGTACAAGGTCATGTATGCTTTACCTTGCAGACAGCTTTTCTCTGTTAAAGGGGCTGATAGCTTTCTGTGATTGTGTTAACAGATTGCTTTTGGGGCCAGATTTTTGCAGCAGGGCTGAGGTGTGAGCGTGTCAGAGCCCAAAATCACACAGCATCTTTGCAGCCGATCTCACCTCCCTTCTCACATGAGATGTCCCAGCAGAGACAGCTCGTGCCACTGGCAGGTGGTGCAGAGCCTACAGAGGGGACTGGCTTGCCACCGAGATGCCACATGTATTTCTCTTGGCAGTCAGGTCACTCCATGCTGGCACTTTCTCCTCCCGAAGGTGTGGAAGTGGCTGGAGTCTGTTGTCCCAGAACAGAGACTGTGCTAAGATGGAGCTGATGCTGCCTGGGCTCTCAAGGATCCGCAGCTGGCACATCCTCCCCAAGGACCAGGAGCCTCTGTAACCCTCCAAATGCTGCCTTCCAAATAGGCTTTGTTACCAGGAGGTGCGTCTTGCAGCTGAGGTTGGAGCCGCTTCTCTCCCATCCTTGTGGCTTTTCAGTCTCACCTGGGAGAGGGTTCACACTTCACAGCATGCAAAGCTCTGGAATACAGCCAGTCATTCAATCTCTCCCGCCAGCATCATGGCCACAGGTCACGTATCTCCTGTAAAGCCCTCCAGAGGACAGCCTGGCCAAGCAGCAGTCATCGCCATGCATTTTTACCTAGCATACACATCAGCCTGTGTGTTTGGCGCTTGCTCCTTTGTGGGAGGACTTTCATGGCAGCAAAAGTGGGGACTGAGCAAAAGGAGAGGCTCACAGGGAGCAGGGAGCAGAGAAGGAGGCAAACATAGCGCAGAGTCTACTTAGGAGAAATCATGACACATGAATCAGGGACATCCCACCCTTTGGATCAAAACACATGTTTGTACCCAGTCTGCTCAGGGATGTACAAAGTTCATAGACATGAGGGCATTGCACATCATCTGCCCCCAGCCTCAGGCATATGCCCAGGTCTGTACAAGTCCAAAGGAAAGCCATGAAAATGCAAGGATTCAGTCAAACCCCCGGCTAGGGAAAGGGGGATCCTGGGGGGAACAACCCCCAGCTCTGGTCAAGCGACAAGACCTAGCCATTGCCCAGCCCCTGCCACCTCTGCTCTCCCCCAAAACACCAAAAACGCAGATGATCACAAAGGTGGTGATTTCATGCAGCTGCAAAATGCCCTCGTGAGAAAGAGAAATGTGAAGTTCTGTTAAGAGCCACTGCAGGTTATACAGCCATCGTACTTCAGTGGGGAAATCTGGGGAAGGGAAAGGGGGTGAAAAGAAATGGCCACAGGACAAGAGCAAGAGAAAGAGGAAGAAAAGGAAATAAAAATCATCATCATCATCATCAGGACACAACAACAGGACGAGAGACAGAGCGCTTTCCATGGGCAGTTCCCCATGGAAAAGGAGCCACTGTGTCCGTGAAATACAAAACCCAGTGCCCTCCGGTTGGAGGGGGCAACAGGTGCTGGGACTGGTTTGGCATCCCCTTGGGGTGAAGGGTCCAGTTAGGAGCAGAAAACCCTGCAAGGGAAAGTAAGAAAGGCCAGCCTTAGAGGGAACAGTGAGGAGCATCTGAGCACGCTGACTAAGGACTTTCCAAGGGACCATGTTGTAGACAGGAATTTACAGAGCCCCTTGCCGCTGTGGGAGGTGGGCAGGTAGGTAGCCCTTATCCTTACCTAGAGGTGGGAGTATAAGGCACTCCGTACACAGTGCAGACCCCAGAGTATGCGCTGTGTTGGAGAAAAATTCCTACTAAACCTCAGAGATGTTGGGAAATCCACTCCAGGTCAGCTGGGCGCTACGTGGCATAGCCGGGAGTGCAGGGAAGGGATGGCACCCCAGACTACTGAGGGCCAGGGCAAGGAGCAAGATCCATGCAGCTGCCCATGCTTTATCCCAAATAATCCTTCTGCTCAGCCAGGGAAAATCCCACCAAGACAGAGCTGAGCAAATGGCAAGACATGGTAGAGCAGAAACAAACATAGCAAATGTCAAGGCTTTTTACTTCTTTTGGTTGTTTTTACAACAGTGGAAAGAAAATTTTCTAGATCTTTCCTAACCAGGCATGCAGCAGCCTGGAGACCTCTCCCACTGTGGGTACCTGCTGCCTGCACCCCTGGAGCCAGCCAGGCCCCCCTGCAGCCAGCACTGGAGCTGGGGAGAGCCACCCCTTGCCATGGGTCCTGCAAGCCTTCCAGCCCGTCATCTGTTGTCCTAGCAAGATGACAGCTACTTCAGAGACACTGCCGGGTAGCAGCCTCTGCTTCCAGTGCAAAAATTAAATGCCTTTTCTCTGCTTCTGCCGTAAGAAGGACCACATGTATACAAAAGTTAAAGCTCCTTTCCCCATCCCTCAGCCCACATGCTTGGGAGACAGTTTTGGGGGGGTTAACATAAACATGCCAACTCACTCATCTGTATCTTTTTTGCTCTCCTCAATGAATGCAATAGATTCAGATCTAAGGCGGTTAGTCACTTCGTATGTACGCAGGGTGACTCCAAAAATATCCTCGTGGTACCGGCTGTCATCCTGAAACAGAGGATGGGAGAGAGGCAGTGGGAAAAAAAAGAGTATTTACAAACAGTTGGTGTTGCTGCGGCACCACAAAGCTCTCGTGTTGTGGGTAGGTACCAAATACATAACAAACGTTCTGGACTCTGGCACAAGAGCTGGTGGGAACAGGCAGGGCTGAGGTACAGAACAAGCAGGGAGGTGGAATGACCTTCCCAAGGTGAGATCTCCTCAACTGCTGGCAACCCAGGGACTGCCTGGCCATCAGGGAGACAAGTAGCCCGAGGCCAGCCCATGAATAAGAGCTTTTGCTTGCAAACCAGCTAAAAATGTGGCTTTGGGCTCCCTCAGCTCCTGGATGGGGTGTGGGGACATGGTTCAGAAGGGACAGTGCCATAGGAATCAAGCTGAGTTATCCTCCTGGGGAGAAGCAGAGCCGTTGGAGCATCCGTCCCTGGGCCTGGGTCCCAAACTGAGTTCATTTATGCTTCAGCTGCAATGTCTGCATCAACATGTTTGCCTAGGAGCATCAGCCAGCCAGCCACACAGACAGAAGAGGTTTGGGGAGGGGGACCCACAAACCGCCCTGTTGGATTGCTGCAGTGACAAAGGAACAGCGGGGACTTAGTAAGGTGAACAAGCCCTGCCTGGGCTACCAAGGGTGCCAAAAAGAGCTTGTGCTTAGCACAGCAGCAGGCTCGCCACAGAAGCCCAGCATGGGCTGAGGGGGCTGCAGCCTGGAGCAGAGCTCCTGCCAAGCAAGGTGACTTCCACTGTGCACCCACTGCTTTGGAAGATCAAGCTCCCAACCTTGCCCGGGTGCAGGCAGCATGGGTGGGAGCTGCAATCCCCCTCCAGCACCTGTCACCTCAGTGCTGCCTGTTCTGCAGGAGGAGGCACCAGGTGCAGTGCCCGTGGCGGGAGGTTGCACGGTGTCTCGTGGTGCAGACACTACTCACCCGCAGCTTGCTGATGAAAGCGCCTGCCTCCTCCACCGACAGCTGGCCCTGCTGCCTCACAATGCGCTGAATGGTCTTGAGGACGTCCCCGGCCATGGTGACATCCCCGCAGACGTAGATGTGGCCTCCTTGCTCCTTCAGTGCTTTGAACACGGTTTGGGCCAGCTGCTCCTGTAACACATCCTGCACGTATTTCTGAGGGAGGAGGAAGAAGTGGGAGCTGAGATTAACCACAGCTTCTCGGCCCTATCCACCTGCACGCTCCAGCCAGCTTTGTGTGCACCAGCTTTGTGTGCTGCCTTCGAGGCAGCAGTGCAATGTGATCATCTCTTCAAGGGAGCATGCCTGCATCTCGCAGCACCCACCATGATAGAAAAAAGATGGGGAAAGCAGCAAAACATTGCTTTGCTCCTGCATCTTCACACCTTCACCATATATCTCATTGCCAGGTCTGCTCAGGTGGTGGTGGGGATTTGGACCAGGTGTTTGCACTGGCTCTGGGCCATCCCACTGGGTGACAAACCTTCTTGCCCACCTGCTTGGGAAGACATGCCTTTTCCCCTCCTTATCTGCTCCTGCCTGGTGAGGGCAGCTGCAGCCCCCCAGGGCAAAGCATGAGCAATATGGGCACACCTTCGGGCTGGCACAGGGATGGGGATGCACCCTGGGAGTGGGGCTACACTGAGAAGGGCATGATCCTGCACATGTATACAACCAGAGTGCCCCAGGGCATGAGATGCCATGGCTGTGCCAAGGAACCAGCATCTCCACACCGTGCCAGCTGGCCATGGCTGCCCAGGGCTGCACACCAGGACCAGAGCAGTGCCTGCCATGCACCTTTGGTTTGTCCGGTTCCCGAGAGTAGGCTGTGTACAGCTCTCTGAAGACACCTTGGGTTTTGGCAAAGAGTGTCTCCTCTTTGTAAATGTGGTCGATCCTGGACTGCCGGCAGCCAAATACCAGGACCATAGGACAAGGCTTCAGACCTGGGAGAGAGATGGAGGAAGCAGTTAGCCTGGGGACCGCCAATACCTCCTTTCTGCAAGCCACTTCCCTCCAGATCTGCCAGCAATCCCAGCACCCTGCACAAGACTGCCAGGAGCCTTCCCTGGCCAAACAGGGAGGGAGGTAATGCAAGGTAATGGTAAACCAGCAAGGAGGAGGTAATGCACTGCCTGAGCCAGCACATGGCCTGGGATCACATGGCAGAGGTGCTTGTGCCAGATTTTGGGGAGAAATTAAACTTTATTTTCCTAAATGGTCCAAATGATCAGTGAAAAATGTATATTTTACAGAAGTTTACATTAAATGATGCTTAAAAAACAATGCCAGCACTGTAGTACTGCCATAAAAATCTTGCGAAGTTTTACAGGAGGATTTTCATGGAGTTTGTTTTGGGAGTTTCACCTCCAAGCCTGCACTGGGCACAGCCGCTGCTGCAAGAAGCCCTTTGCCTCTGCTGGGGCAGCCCAGGCAGGGGACTGGACCCACACCACCACACCACCAGCCCAGAGCTCCTGAGCACTGCTTGAGATGAGAAACAGGAGGAACAAGCGTCGACCCACCTTTGTGCTGGATTTCAAAAAGCCGCTGCTGCCAGAAGCTCCGGAAAGGGGCGATGCCTGTGCCAGGGCCGATGAGGATGCAGGGCACCTGGGGGTCCTGGGGCAGGTGGAACCCGGGTGCGCTGCACACATTGAAGACACCAGTTAAATCCAAGCAAGGTTCTCCCTCCCTCATCTCTATCCACAGCAAGCTGGGACACCACCCAGAGAAGGAGGGGTAGAAAATGAGGTGAAATCCCAGAAAACAACATTTCGGTGCAGAAGAACTGCACCTGAGAGGGACCCATTTGCTCACCAGTCCAACCCTGTTTTCCCCGCACCCTTAGTGCTTTGCTAAGAAGAATTGAGGGCAAAGAACTCATCCTGCAAGGGAGCTTGCACCATCTTTTTCACCCCTTGCCTTGTGTGGACCGCTTACCCTCTTACAAAACAGGGTACTACTTCGTCGGTCTGTATCCGGTTGAGCCAAGAGGAGCAGACTCCATGGTGGATTGGTCCTTCTCCATCTAGGAGGGGAGGGAAGGAGGTCTGTACTTGACATACCAGCCAACTACTCCAGTTGCTTTCTTTTCTGAAACCCTCCCTGCTACATCCCACCGAAACATTTAGTATCTCTGCATCCATGAACTTGGTAGAAGTTTGGCACTTGGATCCCCCTGTGGAGCTACCCAAGCTCACCCAGGACCCAGCCCTGGGATAGTTGGACCTCCACAATACTTAGGAAGCACCCAACTCCTTTTTGGTCCATTTTGGCAGAAGCAGCATCATGCTGTGGTGCTTCCAGGCACAAGCCCTCCATGGCAGCTGCAGATGAATGGCCACTGTCTTCCCCTACATCCTACCTGCTGCAGGGCTGCTGGGGCTGTGTCCATCTAAACCATGACTAGGGCTGCTTGGACACATCAGTGCTTGCACAGATACAGAAATCTGATTAGTGGCAATGTGGACTTTGGTGTGGGCAAACATGATCCTACATGGAGCTTGGAGCCACTGTGGCTAGTCTGTTGCTGGTACCTGACCCAGAACTGGCATCTCTGCAATACACTGCCCTTTGATGAACGGCTGTTCTCTGTAACATGGGACAGCAGTGTCATGGGTTGAAGGAATCTTGTCAGTGCAGCAGGTAGAAAGGCTTTAAAACACCAGCTCTCTGCCAAAGACATTGTCTGGTCTTTGTACATGGTGTTGGTACAGGTACTAATGGGTGTTGCCCATGTACTAATGCTTTTTTCCTGCTTCCCGTGCCAAGCCTGTCACCAGTGGCCCCTGCATGAGCATGGTACCTCTTGTGCGGTAGGAGACCACTGCCACGGTGAGGTGGACCTCGCCTGGGTACATCTCTGGGGAGGAACTGATGGAGTAGTAGCGTGGTTGGAGGAGGGGGAGTTGTGTGAGCAGCAGCGTGGAGGGCATCTGCACTGAGGGGAACTCCTCCAGCACCTCCACAATGGTCGGGTTCTTGGACCACTTCCATTCCTCGTACTCCTGCAAGCCCTGCAGCCAGAGAAAGAGGGAGGGAGCGAGGAGAGAGCTGAAGCATTGACCTCCTCCAAGCCAGGTACCTCAACCGATATCCCACCAGGCCTATGGCAAAGATGGGGTGGGTGACAGTGGAGGCAGGCAGGAGGAGCTCTGCTGTCACAGGTAGAGACTCCGCCTAACCACAGTGTGGGATGAAAATGCCAGGGCATTTCATGTTGAGTTGTGGTTGTCCCCAGAGCCTTGAAGAACTTGGGGCTTGGGGTCTGAGGCTTTACCTTACTAAGGATCTGCAGACGTTTCTTCTCCTTGTCGCTGGTGGCCAACAAAGCAAACTGCTGCAGCAACAGGGGTGTGGGAGGGGTGGTGATGTCCAAATAGTACTTAAAAGCCTGGAAGATGGTGCATGGTGGGACACGGTTCTCATCTGTCCAGTTACTGATGACACCTGCCAGGAGGGAATTCAGCACAAGCATGGGATCAACTGAGCATAAGAGCCAAGGTGGACAAATCCTTGCTTTCATTCCCCTTATTAGCTCTGAGACAGTGAATGATGAAAAGCTGGAAAGAGGAGCCAAAGAGATATTCTCATGCTACAAGTGAGATGCTGTAAAATGAGCACAAATATGAGTCTGGTACTCCACAACCTCCAGCCTCTGTCACTCCGAGTTAATACTGTTTTCCATCTCCTGTTACACTGTGCATGGCACTAAGGCATCAAACTTATCCCTGAAATATGGTGTTGGGATAGTCCATCAAGATCTCTTAACTTCTTTCCAGTTCTAGACATGGCTCTTTCCGTAAGAATACAAACACATTTGATTTTTCCGAAGAATAAGGAAATATCTTCCCCAGGGCCCTGGTCACCCTTCGAACCCTTACTCTACATCCCAAGTTCAGACGAGCAATGGCTCCGGGCAGAGAAGGTTGAAGGAGGTGCTCCCAATCCAGGCAAACATAGCAGTGAGATGGGAAATGATTTCTCCCGGGGACCACCTACCTCCCTGAGGAGCTACAAGAACTGCTACAGGGAACAGGCAAGGAGGAGAGAGGCCATCTCTACACTGAGATGGCTGTGGTTACCTAGAGCTGTGTTCCTCTCCTCCAGGAGCTCCACCTTCACCAGCTGGTTGGCCGGAGGGGCATCTTCAAGCCTGTCGATCAGGGCATTGACCAAGTCTTCGTGGTTCCCTGGAAACACGCCCAAGTGGTCCCCGGGAAGGTACTGCAGTTCCTGGTGCCCGTTGGTGTGGAGGCGCAGGAAAATCGTTAAGCGGCTACAGGGAAAGGAGAAAAAGCAGGGTGTGTTTTGGGGGAATTCTTCAGGGAGTCGCTGAGCTCTAGCTCAGGAGCCGCTGGGTGCGCTGGGCAGTGGTGGCAGGTCCAAGCCCTGGTGCTCCACTGAGCATGTCACCAAAGTTGCAGCAGGGAGCTAGAAAGGACACTGCAGCACCCACCTCCCCCTGCTGCTGACTCACCCTCAGGGCTTTTTTAAAAGGGAAAAAACAGTTTAACCTCTTGCTTCAGCAATTTTATCCTTTCTTTGCATGCACTCTGCCACTCCACAAGTGCAGCCACCCATCTTCTCATGCCTACAGGCAGCAGGCTGATTTATGCAGCAGAAGAGATTTCACCATGTCAAAAGGCAGGGAACACCCTTCACTGGTTTCACGTGGCTTCCAACCTTGGTCATAATTTCCACAAAGATGGTATCCATGGGACGTTCGGGGGTCAAGGGACATTGGCAGCACTGCATGCATGGATGCTTGGGTGCACCATGAGCGCGCTCATCTCCCTGGACAGCTGCATCTCCTACCTGGACTTTGGGCTCTGCAGGTTCTGGCGTGTGATAAGCCGTGCTGCATAGACGCGTTTTTTGTGGATGCTGTACAGTCCTGCGGAGCAGAAGAGTCAGTGAAGCAACGCAGCAGACCGTGGCCAAGGCAGGCAACTTCTGGCTTTTGCAGGGCTGTCAGCTGCTGCTGCAGGTTCAGCCCTTCAGACCAGAGTCGGCTGACGCTAGCTGCAGCGAGCAGACCATGGGCTCGACCACCCTCCTGCCCCCATCCGCAAAGCTTCAGTGAGCCTGGGGGATCAGAAACCCAGGGGGGAAACCAAACACGTGTCCCTTTTGTTAGTGACTGAGGATGACTCTGAAACCACTCGCACGAGGCGTGGGGACGTGCCCTCACGTGCAGGCATGAACCTCTTGCTGCCAGTACCACCTGGCTGGTAGCAAAGTGGCTGAATTTGGGAAGAGCTAAGCCAGTGCGACAGATCATCAGCTGCAGGAGCCGTGCTGAGGGGCCAGGTGTCGGTGGGCTGGACCTGCCATTGCACCGCAATGCTCAGTGGAGCAGCATTTGGACAAAGCAAGCTTGGAAAGCTCCCAGGTTTCCAGCTCTTTGCTTCAAAAAATGGGGTCAGGAGGAGGGAGATCAGATCATATCCCAACATCTCTGTTACAGATACAGACAGGGACCAGCCAGAGGGACCTCAGACCATGACAAACTGTTCCTTGCGCATGTGATGGAGGGGAAGGGCAAGGCTGAAATGCTGGAAATTTAACACAGAATGAGTAAGGAGGTTTGGCCCCTTTACCCCCACTTGAGCCCACTATGTCTTCTCCTCTACCTGCCCCACGACCAGAGCTCTTTGGGGTGACCCCCTCCTCATACCTTGTGTGAGCTCCGGGGCCTCAGCCACATAGGTCAGGCGAAACTTGCTCCTCTTCCAGCTCCGGTCGTTGCTGATGAGGGAGTTGTTTGCTTTCTCGATGTTGACGTCGTCCCCCACACAGAATACGTCGCACGCTGCCTGCAGCACACACCAGGCTCTCAGGCATCTCCCCACTGCCCCTGGGCTTTCTGACCAAGCCCCACGGCCTGCCTTGTCCCACCCCACCTCAGCCAACACATGGAGAAGGAGCCTCCAATGGTGTAGGGCTATACCAGTGGCCATGGGCATGTCTCGTGATGCCCTCCTTCCCTAGGCATCTGGGATAATGCAGGAATTCAGCGCATTGCACACCCTTTGGCAGTCAGCACAAACAAGAGCATCAGTTCCACCAAAATATGGAGAACCTCTTTATTGTGGGCCAGGGTGATGGCTGGGTATCCTGGTGTAGGGAAGGAGAGGCTGGGTTTCCATCCCACTCTAACTAGTAGCTTTGCTCTGTTCCCACAAGGGAAGCGGGTTACCTTGAAGACCTTCTTGGCCCAGGTCCTGAAGGACTCCTCCTGGCCACAGAGCTCATCCCCTTCTCCCATGCGGAGGATCCGCTCTCCACCCAGCTCCTCCAGGAGGGTGTCCACCGCCCGGGCAAAGGCGCAGAAATGGGGGTAAGCACGTGACCCCAGCCCAAACACAGAGAACCTGCGGAGAGGTGGCACAGCTGTGGCTGCTGAGCTGGGAGGGACACTGATGTCTCCCCCTCCTTCACCACCACAGCCAACAGCAGCAGGAGGGACCGTGGAGAGATCTGCAGCTTACGGAAATACATTACGTTTTATGTAAGAGCTGCGGTAGGAGAAAGGGGGGCTGTGCAGCACCAGATCCTGTTCTGTCCCTTCTGCAGCAAGAAGTTGCTACCTCCCACCCCATCCTACCTACCTGACATTAGCCAGGGGCCCTGTGCTTTCAAAGTTGTCCCTGGAGTCAGGGCCATCGCTGGAGGATTTCCGGGCATCCGAGTAAGAGGAGACGCTGTTGAAACGGACCTTGTAGCTCCTGTGAACAGCAACAGCATCAAGTATTACAGTGGTGACAAATGTGCATGTGGTTCCCACCAGGCTGCATGCTCAAAGGGGACCAGATTGTGGAGCAGACCTAACCAGAGCTCAGGGCTCAATATTCCATGAGCAGGCACTGTGATCAGTGGCTAGAGCAGAGAAATGTGTTCCCTCCCAGGGTTAAGCCATAGGAGCTCATATGCTGCATCCCCCTGGCTGGACCTGGTCTTCTCAATTAGATCCTCCAGTCACCTCCCAGTGGGTTGACCCAGGTGCTGGCCACCACATTGTTCCCAGCTGACAGGACATTTGGCTTTACCTGTCCTTCCCTGGCTGCACACAAGGTCGGGTGTATGTCTGAACAGATATTCTAAAGGGTTTTTCATTCATAGCAAGTGAAAAAAATGAGTGAGAGGAGGGGATGAGGAGGGGGAAGGGGAACAGAGAAAAAAAATCTGACAGCAGCAGAAGTATTTCTGAATTGAACCATCTTCAAAAATTGCTCTACACAAGAGTTTCTAAATATACTGCCAGAGCAATGAAGCAGTAGTGTGTGGATGAGTCACAGCAGACCTCCTGCACCCGGCACGCCATGCAGAGGAGACAACCCCTAAGCAAAATAACTGCCAGGGTTGCAGAGCCCTGTGCTCCACCTCTGCTCCAGAGCCTCCTCCTTTCTGCCAGACTTCTCATGCTTTTCTGCTTCACTACATCTGGATGGACCCACTTCTTTCTCTGCTGTCCCCAGGCCATGTCCTCACCCTGGGTTACCTGGCCAAGGCAGGGCAGCACAGCCCACCCATTTAGCCGGCGAATGAAGCCAAAACTCCCCAGTTGGGTGCTGGGCTGAAGGTCAGGGCACCAGCAGCTTTTGCTGAAAGGAATAGGTCCTTCTGGTGGGGGATGACTGTTGAAGCATGGGCTGTGTTATTCTTATTAATATACATATTAAGGATCCAGCACATCCTTAAATGGGAACGGCTTATGAATGCCTTTGAAAACCCTTGGGAAACCCTGGCTGTAAGACACAAGGAACCAAATACACAACCACAGCAAAACCCCTGGGCTGTGGTCAGAGAGCTGCAGCTGCAGTGCCCTGGGAGGGTCCTTGAGACACTGTGGCTTAGAGAGGCTACTGATCCCCACCCTGAGGGGTCTCAGCCACCCTCAGCATCCCCTAGTGGGCATGGAGCCAGGGGTCCACAGGATGCATGAGCAGGAGCTGCTCTCTCCACCTTTTCCAGATGCCAGGCTGACACCGCCCTTCTTCCCCAGGTGGTCTCCTCCAGGTCATCTTCTCATTGCAAAAGCTTTGTTTCAAGCTTAATGTCAGCAAGGTCCTGCACACGGGTCAGGACAATCCCAAGCACAAATACAGGGTGGGAGGAGAATGGATTCAGAGCAGCCCTGAGGAGAAGGACTTGGGGGTGCTGGTAGGTGAAAAGCTGGACATGACCTGGCAACGTGCACTCGCAGCCCAGAAAGCCAACTGTACCCTGGGCTGCATCCCCAGCAGCGTGGCCAGCAGGGCAAGGGAGGGGGTTCTGCCCCTCTGCTCCGCTCTGGTGAGACCCCCCCACAGCACTGTGTCCAGCTCTGGGCCCCAGCATAAGAAGGACATGGACCCGCTGGAACGAGTCCAGAGGAGGGACACAAAGATGATCAAGGGCTGGAGCACCTCTCCTGTGGAGACAGGCTGAGAGCTGGGGTTGCTCAACCTGGAGAAGAGGAGGCTCCAGGGATACCTTGGGGCACCTTCCAATACCTAAAGGGGCTGACAGGAAAGCTGGAGAGGGGCTTTTTACAAGGGTGTGTAGGGATAGGATGAGGGGGAATGGCTTTAAACTGAAAGAGGGTAGATTTAAATTAAATATAAGGAAGAAATTCTTTACTGTGGGGGTGCTAAGACACTGGAGCAGGTTGCCCAGAGCAGCTGTGGGTGCCCCATCCCTGGCAGTGCTCAAGGTCAGGCTGGATGGGGCTTTGAGCAACCTGGTCTAGTGGAAGGTATCCCTGCACAGGGCAGCAGGGTTGGAATTAGATGATCTTTAAGGTCCCTTCCAACCAAAACCATCCTATGATTCTATGATTTCTTCCTACCATCCAGAGCCATGACATCTTGGCTTGTCCTGGCAGGACCATGGGGAGCAATTTATTCGCTCTGCCTACACAGTCACCTTTTCCCTGTGTGAAGTCTGCTACCACATGACATTTCTGTCTCTGCTTCTCCAGATAAAATATCTTTCACCCTTTTGATCTGTCCTTGCAGGTAGCTCTTTCCAGCACTCTGACCTTTTTCGCTGTCAGGTAACTAAGTCACAGGCCGTCCCGCCTCTCAGAAACTCCTGCCAGTCCCTTATTTTTTTTCCAAAAAAACACCTTAAATTACATTTAGAGGTGACTAGGACATCCAGCGTTGAGCTCAGGTGCTTTTGTCCTCCTCAAATCTGCCTGGCTGGCCATGGGTGACACCTCTACACCCAACCCAACGTTGCACCAACCCAGCCCCCAAAAGTGAAGATCCTTGGGGTGAAAACCACGTGCAAAATGCCCCTTCTCCACCCAGAAACCTCCAGGACAGCCTGCATGTCCTGTTTCGTCAGCTGTCCCTGCGAAGGCATCTAGTGGGGTTTTGGCTCACAAGTCCTGCAGGGATCCATCAGGTGTCTTGACTGCACAGCAAGGAGACAACTTCGGGGCTGCTGTGTCACCAGCAGTGGGGAGGTACAAATCATCTCCCAGCAGTGTCTGTCACTGCTCTCAGTCCCACTGGTGCTGCTCAAGCAGAAAGTCAGGGCGGTTAAATTGCACTGTGCCACTGGCCAGTGCTAATTCTTCCTTAATTAAGGAGAAGCCTTTTGCCACTTGCAAGCATCGCTGTGTTAACTCAGGAGAGACTCCAGAGCAGAACAGTGTCCCAGTTAAGCGAAATATATTGTACTTAATAGCTAAAATAAGAGGAAGCCCCAAATGATTAACACTTTGCCAGCTGCCCTCACTTCCCAGCCTCTGGGACATGCACTGAGATGCTCAAGGCTCATCTTCCAGCGATGGGGGATTTTCTAAAAACCCAGACCCTGTCTCCAAGGTACCACTTCCAGACTCACTGTTACAAACATCACAGCCAGAATTTATAACAGCTCTTGTTTTCCCTAGAAATATTTTCACATGATGCAAGAAGTTAAATTTGGTTCTCAAGCCCTCCCCCACCTACATCCACATAACTGGGAACTCCCTTCCACCTCCAAGTCTTACTATTTTGGTGTCTCCTGGACAGCCCCAGCTCCCAGATTCAATGGTTTTGGGGGAATTCCTGCTTTCAGTTGTTTTTTTCATGGATGCCTGTCTCTTACAGCCGAAGAGAGAAGCTTTAAAATGCCAGCCCAGGGAATTATAAGCTGGAGTCCGCAGGCATGCCTGACTCAGTGCTTCTGTCCTCCCTGGGACCTCCACCTGCTCCATCCCCTGGTCCTCCAGGCAGGTCCCATCCCATGGATCTTTGCAAACTTGAAACTTGTGTGAGGATTTCACACCCACTTCCGAGAGGAGTAAAGCAGGCTGTCCTGGCTGTGGGGCCACCTGCTTTCTGAGGTTTGAGTGGGAAGGGAGGGGTTTGGAGTGCTCTTACTTCCTCTCCTCCAGATTGGAGTTGGGATTCTTCATCTCCATTAACGCGCAGCCAAATTTCTGCAGCAAGAAATAAAAAACAGGCCATCAGTTTTGCCAGTCTTTGCAGGAAACGAAGCTGTGACCAAAGTCCAGGCTGTGGCTCTGCTCTCTGCTGTTCCCAGCAGCCTGTGGAGCTGTTGTACAGGGCTGGACGAGGTCGTAGCTCCCCAGTCAAGGGGCTGGCACCTCTTGTGTGACACTGACATCGGTCGTACAGGATGAATTTAACAACAGATTACTAGCAACAAGTAACTACTTGTCTCACAGCAGGGAATAAGTAGATATCCCTGTTTCAGAACAGGCTGGAGGCAGGCAGGCACAGAACCTGGATCTGTTTTGGGCCATTCCAGCTCAGGCTGAGCAAAAAGGCTGCTTCTCCCCATTCCCCACTGCCCGTCCCCTACCTGCAGTCCCTGCTGTAGTTACCCATCTCTGCACTATTCCCTACCTCTCCATTCTCAGGTGGGTCTCCATTGCCAAAGGTGCTTGTGACCACCAGGACCATGGTTTCATGCTCAAGGTGCACAATGTCATACTCGTCCATGGACATCACCTGGGAGCAACAGAGATGTTAGCAAGAGGCTTTTGGTGGGGAGACCTACAACCAGCTGGTCTCCTGGGATGAACCCCTGTCCACCTGCAGATGGGAGCAGCATATCCTTGCTGACTCCATGCCAGTGCACTAGTAGAGATCTCCACACAGCGAGGATGAGAACAAGAGGCTCAAGGGATATGGGCAAACCATGGGACCACCACTGGAGAGGCAGTAGACGTATGTATGCTACAATGCCTGCAGGAGTATTAGCTGCAAATTAGCTGGAAAAATTCCTGTACAGGCTTCAATCCAGACCCACAAGGTATATCCCGGGAGCTGCTGAAGACCCTTGGCAGCTGGGGAGCTCCACATGCGGTGAGCCCTCTATTTTCCAACAGCCATGTATTTCCTTGGGCCAACCAGATGCGCACATAATCTTGCAGGGGCTGGGAGCTGGTACGATACCTTGGCATCAAAAGCGTGCTTGAAGATTTCACACAGAGTTTTTGCATAGACCTGTGACTTCCCTGTTTCAGTGGCGTACAAGATGGTCGCTTTGACCCTCTTGGCCATGGCCTGCCCCATCAGCTTGGCTGAGAACTTCACAGCCCTAGAGGAAGCAAGAATAAATCCCAGTAAGAGAGCTTGCTTCCTTGTCAGTCCCTCTAGCCCAGACTATTCACACCATTTTATTTGTTATTAAATAAACAGCCTGCCTTAAAAAGCTGCAGCATCACTGTTTTTGTTGTTATATACCAAACAGGGAAGCTATGGAAAAGCATCTTTGTCTTGACTTGTCGGAGAATAAGGCTGGATGGAGGAGCTTGAACACAGAGCTGCAATACCTGAATGGATATAAGGAGGAAAATACTAAACCAAGTGATGAGGTAGTCTTTCTGCAGGGACAGAGAAGCAGAAGAAGAATCAGGGGCAGCAGGAGCTGAAAGCAGTGACCACATAACCTCAAAGAAAAAGCTGGAGACCAACCAGAGCCCAAGCTACAGGAGAAACAGTAGCTTCTCCATCTCATCATGTCTTTAAATCCTACCTGGCTGCATTTCTGCAGGAGGTGTCCTAGCTGAGCAGAAGTGCCTGGGCTCCACATATCACACACAAAGCCCTGAGACACTGAGAAGGTCAGATAAAGCTGTCTATAGTCCCTTTGATTTGCACTCCAGCAACACTATGAACTTTACTCAGAGGAACAGCCCTCCTGAGGCTGAGAGGTTGCACATTTATTTAAGTGTTTGCAGGACTGTGTCTAGCTGGCTGCCTCCAGTGGCTGCAATCATGACTGGATGCATTTGCTCCAGTTTTCCCCACTGGCTCAGCTCTGAGAGCAGGGAAGAGGAGCCCTTAGAGGTCACTGGCTTCTCTAATCCTGGCTAGAAACACTGGCTCCTTGTCTTTGCTAGTGCTGCTGGCTGGGTTGGCGTCAGTGGGAGCACAGTGATGGGGGACAAGGCAGGCTGTCATGAGCCAGCTTTGGGTTGCATGGTGGGGCACCGAGCCCAGTGTGGCAAGTTTGTTATTTTAGGGCCATTCATAATCACATTAACATTATTTTTCCTAAGTGCAGAGTATCTGCACCTTTTCAAAATGGACCATCAAGCCTTTAAATGGGGCCACCAGAAAGGCAGGTCTGGATTTAGTCTGGTGTGTTGCAGTGGGGAAGGGTCATTTTGGGGGGGGGACTGAGAGAGCACAGAGCATCTCTGTGGCCTTTGCAAGAATAAGGGCTGCTTGATTCGCTTTGACAGGGTGATCAGACCCTGCCCTGGGTGACCAGGTTCAGCAGGACTCCTGTGTCCCCTTCAGATGAGCTACGGGGAACGGAGATTGCAGCTGGACCAGTTACACTGGCAGAAGAGAAGCCCAGCTTCCCCCTGCCCCTCCTGCCAAGGAGGGAAGACATGTTCTAGGTTGAGAAAATCACTTGGGGAAAGAAAAAAGGGGAGGAAAGAAGAGGTGGAAACCCTACCAGGCTGTTAAGTCCTGCCTCCCCTGGGCAGCTCCCCTCCGTGTTGAAGTCAGCCTCAGGAGCATTTATATTTGCTGCTATACAATCACTCCTTTGTGTAGTTCTGCATGTTAAAGTTGCCCCTTTGCTTTCCCATGATGATAATGTCCCCTGGCCCCAGGGGAGGGAAGGGGCAGGACCAGCAAGGACTGCAGGTTTGAACGCTCCGATTTGGCCAGAACTAGCACAGCCTGTCTGAACAGGCATCAAAATCACGCTGCGGCCAGTGCCAAGTGCAATGCTCGGGACTGCTGGGCTTGGTCCACCACTTGTTCAGCTGATTAGCTCAGATCCAGGCAGAATTAATGGCGAATTACAGAAGTAATTCCTCTCCCCTACATCAGGAACAATGGAGATATTTTTTTTTTAAATTACCTGCCATGCTCACATTTTTATAAAATCATTTATCAATTGCACACACATAAATAAAAGCATTGTTTCTTCTAATGCAATGGCTCAATTAATCTTTCTGTGCTCTCCACCAGCCTCGGGCTGCAGCCCAGACCCAGGCACCAGTGTCAGCCTAAGGAGTACATTCATCAGCTGCTGATCATGTTCAGGGATGCACCATAGAAAACAGCTTACAGAAGGTGACAGCTGAAGAGTGGGAGCAAACTGATAGTAGGGACTTGGGGAAACTGAAGTGTGGGGAGGTGCTGTGAACAGCACAAGGCCACCTGGCAGCCTGGCCACTGATACTGGGGCAGACCCAGCCCTCCCCAGTCTTGGCCCAGGGCTCTGCTGCCACCGAGCCAGCAGCTCCTACAAGAACCTCTCTGCCAATGGCCCACGGGGGAGGCATTTGGGCCAGGATCAGCAAAAGGGTCCAAATTACACTTCATTCCTACATCCCTGCTGACTAGGAGCTTTGGCAGGGGAGAGGGACTTGCATGGCCCATTACTAGAGGTCAACTGACCATGAAGTGCAAATCTCATCTCGGCACTGATCCATCTGCTACCTGTTGGGGGATTCCTCATTCCTATCTCCCCTTTCCTTTCAAAGCTGGTGTTTGGAGATTTAGATATGCACTGGGACAAGTGCTCCTCAAGTAGCTAAAGAGTGAGTGAGAAAAGACATGAGTTTCATCTTGCTTGTACCAACATGATGCTGAATGGTGATGGGTGATCTCTCTGCCCCAGGAGGCTGTGAAAGGAGGAACAGGCAATATACCCCCAAGAAGTGAGAAAGCCATTCCTGAGCACTGAAGACCACCTTACTGGAGAATGAATCCGCTTGGGAGAAGAGACTATATGCAGCATCTGGTATTCACCTGGTCACACCCCTTTTGGTGGTCTAATGAGGTGTTCAAAGAACTGCCTGTTTCTCCATATGTCCCTCTTGGCAGCTAAAGCCTCCAGCGACCTGACCTCCAAGTTCACAACCCATCAGTTTGCACACATCCACAGGGTAGCACTATCAAACAGCACAGCAAAAAGAGCTGTCCAAAACCAGGACTGGCCCCAAACACTCCAGGGCTTTTTAGACCCCACTGGTACTTACTTTGCTAACTTCTTAAAGCCAATGGCCCTCTTCTTGGTAGGTGTCCCGTTGACCCCTTTCCAGACGTGGGTGTTCCAGGGGTCCGGCTAGGAGAGAGAGAAGAGCAGCAGCAGCTGATGGGCAGTGCTCAGAGCTTGGAGAAATGCTCTGTCCACAGCACTGAGTGTTGAATTCCTCTAGTCATGAAGGGGAGGACTAGCTGACCTCTTCACAGCTCTCGATCTTCTGTATAGGTCCCTGATCCTTGAAGCCCCATGGGCTTCCTGAGGCAGTTGGGCAATGAAGTATGCACAGAAAAATTGCTATATAATAAAACCTTGCTGGCTTGTAGCAGCATCTGGCCAAATGCCTTCTCACCTCTGAGACAAGCATTAATAAGCCACAGGGGAAAAGAAGATAGGCAACATCAGAAGGGGAGAAGCAATGGAAACACATCCTTTCCCCTCCCCAGCCCATGTTTGTGTGGTTTTTTTTCCTAAGAGGCCCTTTGGGAGGGGAAGGCAGCTGAAGCAAGGGACAAGCAGGCAGAAGCTAATTCAGTGCCCTCGCAGGCGGCTGTCTGTAATCAGGGCCAGGAACCATTGGGGTTCCTGGTGGATTGGTTACAGAAATGAACAGACTGCCTCTGTTTTGTGATTGTTCCTTAAGGGCTCTGACTAAAGGTCACATTGTGTGAAAACCACTGGAGCAGGGACGGCTGGCTAACAAGGGCGTGTTTGCTTAGGGGCCTTATTCCCATGGTCTGAAGTGTTAAATACTCCAGCATCAGCATTTCAGCACGACGCTTGGCCTGCTGGGGTCCCCCTCCCCGCCCCCATCAAATTGTTGGATCCCTGCAGGCTGGAGGAAGGAGGGATACAGTGACCACCAGGTCATTTCCTTGCCTACCCATCAAAGTGCAGAATTAGGCACTTTCAAAGGGAGCAGCTCTGCTTGATCCAAGCATGAAAGCTGGGGGCTCAGGTGTTCCATGTTCTAACGGAGGGGCAAAAAGCCATTGCCCTGAGAAAAAGTGTAACATCCAGGGGGTTCTTACACTGCCTTGGGGGGGAATCATCAATTAGACTTGTTCACGGACTTCACTGCCTCGAGGGACAGCTTGTTGAAGGGATTAGACGGTGTCCCTCTCCTTCCTGCATCTTCTGAGCTCCAGCTCTCACCCTGCTCTTGGCTACACCTTTGGACATGCAGCACCGGTGGCAGGTAGGGTGCAGACAGTACCTGGTACTCAAAGGAGGGTGTGAGACGGTAGTTGAGCATTTCCTGATGGAAAACTGGGGTGATGCTGCCAGACATTGGTGGGACAATCCACACCCAATCAGCAGGACAGCCTCCACGGCATCGGTACTCGTTCTCCATGTGCTTGATAAAGGACTCAGTGGCTGAGTGGTGATCCACAATGGTCACCTTGTCGCTCTGTGGGAAGGAGAAGAGAGCAGAGCCAACAGCTGTGGGTTAATTTGGAGCTGTTTGACCCAAATCTGGCTCACTCCAGTGGTCCTACAGGACTGTAACCTTTGGAGACAACACAAGGTGGCTCCTGACCCTGATCTTCCCAAGGAGGCTGTAAAGCTGCCCTTGTCCTTCCTGAGTAGACGTGCTATGGGATGGCTGTTCCTCCTGTTATTGGTCATGGGCCAAGCAAAGACTAAGATGGTAAGAATGGTATGGAGCATCCTTCTCTCAGCCCCTTGGGGAACCCTTTCATGGCTTGCACAACTCAAGGAGCAGCTCTGATCCAGCTCTGGGAAGGACTCCCACCCTCCGAAGTTGGGTTGCCAAGGACTAGTTTTGCTACTCAACCTTTAAGTGCAGGCAGGGGGAGAACCTGAGCCAATTCTTGCCTCATGCATGGGACAGAAGGGCTGGATCTTGACCCCTCGGGGCACTCCCTCTGTACCGGCACAGCTCAGATGCTGGTAGTGCTGTCTTTGCAACATCCAGGGCACAGAGAGTAATAAATTTCACTGCAGGCTCCTGGAACAGCCCAAAATTAGGAAGGCACAGCCCAGTTTCAGCTGAGTATACCAGCTGCTGCCATTGTCCTTGGGCAGATGTCTCCATACTTGTCCCATCCAGTCCCTACGTCCCTCAAGCCTGACCCAAGCAAGACGGAGTCCTGCTGCTCAGGTACCTGGAAGCTGTACAGCACAGCAATGTTGATCTCCACCAGGGCCTGGTCCTTCCACAGTGAGGATGTTTTCCTCATATCCAGATTCATTTTCTTGGCCACTTGCTGTAACAAAGCATGGTAGAAGGTGAACACTTTTAATGGCCAAACACCAGGGACTGAAGATACCTGCCTGGGGAGAGGAAGGCAGAGGAGGGACCCAGGCTGACGCAAAGGCAGGGCTGTGTGCTTGCAACAAAGGGCTGGCATTTTGCCTTCCTCTGAGAATATGTGGTCCTGCCTTTTCCTCTCCATGCGAGGATCGAGGCCAGCCTGGCCTCCCTTCCACTCCCAAGCACCAGAAGATGACTAAATGCTGCTGAAAAGGGCCATCAAGAGCAGTGGCTCTTTGTGGGAGGAGAGGAAATGGGTAGATCTGTGGCACAGCAGGAGATGGTGGTGATCCATGTGCTGGGAAGATCAGACCCCTGCACATCTCCCCATGCCAGACCCCCTGCTGCTCCCAAAACTCTGTTCTTAGCCAGTTTCTTCTGCCTGGAGTCCTTCCCCCAGGCACTATCACAGACGGGCATGTGCACACACATGCACACACACACTTGCTCTCACCTCAAGCAACCAGGGAGGGATGCAGCCCCTCCGAGTAACACAGCATGCCCCTTGGAAGGGCAAAGGGGCCAGCCTTGATGGCTGCAGATCCCCTGCACCAGCATCTCCCCATGGCTTGGCTTTGTCTCTGACTCACCCTGTTGCCTGTGTGGGGAGTCCCTGAGGCACGCTAGAGCACTCCAGAGGGGCCAGCTGGAGGGTCCCTGTGGACAGGCATGCCCCTGAGGAGTCACCAGGTGTCTCAGCATCCTCTCAGCCCCACAACATCTTAGCATTGACCTCAGTCAAGCACATGGCCAGGTGCCTGCTGATCCATAAAGTGCTTTGAGAAGTCTATGGGGAGCTCAATAGGCATCACACTCACTGTGTTAGATAGCAGCTGGCCCCCTAGCACACAAAAATACTTGCCAGCCCATCACACCCTTGGCCATGTGGCTCCAGGAGAACGTAACTGCCCTATCTGAGAGAGACTTAGGTGTCCTGTACTCTCCCACTCAAGGCAACATTTTCCCAGTGTCCTGCCTGCCCCCCAGTAACTTCATACACACCCACTGCACCCCAGGAGCACCTGCCTTCCCCAAGGATGGGAAATTACCTCCAGTATGTTGTAGCGAGAGTTGTCACAATAGTCCCGGACCCCAATCTCTGTGCCCATGTACCAGCCACTGAAGGGGCAGGCGGAAAATTCCAAGCCACCAATCTCAAGGAGCATGTTGGAAACTGCTGGCAGCCCATACCACTTCAGGCCCAGGTCCTTAAACCATTCAAACCTGTCGGGATACAACAGGATCAGGCAATCAGCAAGGCCTCCCCTGCCCAATGCAGGCAGGGAAATGGAGCAGGTTACATTGCTACCAGCCACCAGGCTGAAGGACATGTGAGCAGAATGGTTCCTGGAAGGAATATCTCCCTTAGGGGCTGTTTATGGGGAGAAAGCGATACACCTGGAGCATTACGGAGTGGCATAAGTCCTGGTAGACTTCAAGGAAAGGGAAACCAGCCCTGAGACAAGGACACAACTTGCTTTCCACCTCCAGGCTCTGTCAGCTTTACATCAGAGTGGAGGGAAGACCTAGAAGAGGGTCTTCAGTAAAGCACCAAAGCCACAGCAAGGAAGGGCCAAGCACAGGAGATGGCTTAGTGTGGAACCAGAGGAGCTCAGTCCGGCTGAGCCCCTCGAGCAGTTTCAGGGCTTACTCTGACTTACTTGGGATGCCGGATGGGCACTTCCAGCACAAGCTCCGGGGGGATTTCAAAGAGCTCTGGATCGTTGCCATTGGCTTGGAGGAGCAGAGGCAGGATATCGAAGCGCCCATGTGGTGCCTTCCACCCTTGCTGAATGCAGATCTACAGGCAAAACAAAGATGGGATTAGAAGTCCCAGCAGGTCACCTGCTCTTCAAGCATCATAGGCAGAGACTCACATGGCACTGAGCAAGGTCTGCTAACAGCAGCTCTGCTCTGCCCTTACGGGTTGAGTAATACTCTCCATCCAAGGGAGCTATGACTTGGGGTTGCCTGTTACAGCCAACCCATGGCCAAGTAAGGGCAGTTTGGGCTGAAAATGAGCCTAGAACTAGATCCTCAGGTGGGATCATGGCTCTGAAAAAGCTGCTTACCCTATTTGTGCCTGTAATGGTGAAGGAGAAAATGGGTGAGAAAAACAGAGGAGTTTGGGAAGAGCTGAGCTCAGCAGAGCACTGGTGCTGTGTGGGCAGCGCCAACAGGCAGCAGCATGAGGCAAATCCCATTTCTGATTCCCAGTGGCCCAGGTCAGCGATGGACACACATGTCCTCCCACAACAGTTCCCTCAGCACCACTAAGTGACCCCTTCTCAGCAAAAGGAAAATGAGATAAGAGTCTTTCAGTGCAGTTATGACCAACTCCTGCATGCACAGAAACAGCTTCCATTCCCGGGAAAATATCTGAGGGTGAGACAAATCCAGCTTCACTTCATGGCACTGCAGTGGATGTGATGAACCCTGCCTGACCCAGCACCCTCCACACTCTTGGGGTGGTCATAGTTTCTGCATGCCCCCAGCAGTCCCACACCCGTGGTACCCCAGAAGGATGGCTTCAGCCACTACCTCCGTCAGCTCCACGTTTGCAGGGTCTCCCAGGATAGTGCCATCGGGCTGCTTGTAGCCAGCGTAGCGGATGAGCTGAGCGTTCCAGATGCGGAAGTCATGCTTGCTGTCCGTCCGCTGCGGGAAGATGGTGATAGCAGATCTGGAAGGAAGAGGCAGCACTGGTGAATGCCGAGGACATTGCAAGAGCACAGGACAGGGGTATTCAGAGGAACGGTGAAGTGTTGTGGAGGAAAAGTGGTGCCCCTGCTACCCCCCTGTGCACCACCTCTGCTTGTGCCCTGGACAAGCCCCAAACATTTATCATATTGGCTTCACTAGAAGAAGTCATGGCCAGGTGCACTCCAGCTCTAAAATTCGGGGTGTTCCCAGCGATTCAGTTTGAGGTAGAAGCTAGCTGCTAACACGGGGTTTCAGGTAGATCTGAAGAACAGTCTGTGTTCTGCATTTGATGCAGAATATAGGAAAGGAGAAATAATTGGAAAATCTGTCCTTTGAGGTCCCACAGAGAGCAAGAAGAGATATACTTGGACCTGAAGGACACCTTCCCCTGATACCAGGTCCCTCTAACGCTCCCCAGGACAGGTCCTGGCTACATCCACCCTGTTGTGCAACAGCTGCTAAAGGAAGTAACGTCAGCAGGGCCCAGAGCTGGGTTGACCCACACCCAGAGGCCTTCAGATATAAACCCTGGTGACTCCCGGGTGGCTCACCTGAGGTTCCCTTTGTTAGTGGCGTATTTGATGTGGTTGCAGATATAATTGAACATCCCATGGGCTGTGGTGCAGTCCCGGGCATCAAACACCTGAAACAGTGGAAGCAATTGTGGTGATGCTATAGGATGCTCCAACTGTTAGGGCAGAGCCAAGCAGAAGAAACAGCACAGGGAAAGCTCTAGAGACCACCATGACTTGTTAGGTATCTAAAGCTCCATAATTATGTATTCTCTGCCTTTACAACACATGGGTGTCACACAGCTGCCCCTTCTGCTTAGGAGAGGTGAATCATCTGCTGCTCAGGCAAAAACCTTCTCAATCGAGTGCTCCCAACCTGCTGCTCTTCCTAGCTTATCCACCAACAATTTTGGTTTCTGCTTTTTGTCTATTGTAGATCAAGACGCAAAGCTGAAACAGGACAGGTGTCTGTCAGGTCTGAGGGACACCGAGAGGATGGGGAATCATAGACTCATAGAAAAGTTTGGGTCAGAAGGGACCTTTAAATGTCATCTAGTCCAACCCTCCTACAATGGGCAGGAACATCTTCAACTCAATCAGGTTGGTCAGAGCCCCAGCCAACCAGACGTTGAATTTTCCAAGGGATGGGACATCTGCAAAAGGATGGGGAACCAGGAAAGAGGGTCAGCAGGAGGCTTGAAGACAACTTCTTGCAGAAATGGCTCCCCTCATGATTCAGACATGCCAAAAGAAATAGTGGAACAGTAGGGCTGAAGGCTGAGTTGGGAGCAAAGGAGGCTCAGCCTCCTAGCCCCAGGCAGTGCCTATACCCTGTGTGAAGCAGCCACAAGAATTGCTCAGCAGCACCTGAGCTGTGCTCCAGCTTACAGAAGGAGACGTCATCTCTGTACCAAGGGATTCCACTAGAGATCACTAATTCAGATCCTATTCTATGCTTCCAGCTAGTCACAAGGGCACTGAGCCAAATCATCTCCTGCCATAGTGTCTCTGTACCAAGGATGAGTGCATCCTGCTGCCTCTCTCAAGGCAGAGCAATAGTTTTGGAAGCAACATGTGAGATACTGGAGCAGTATTTGATTTTGGAAAACGTTCTCTAAGTGCCCCATTTCGGAGACAGACACCTCAGTTACACCTACCCCACAGATGCTTCTGCTGACGTCCCTGCTGTGCACCCTCACCGCTGTCAAGGAGCGCAGAGCTGCTGTGTGCTGGACACCTGCAACTGTACCTGTACTGTGCTTCCCCAGGGATTTGAAGAGCAAAATTTGCCTCTCCAAAACTCCAGTGCATCCTTTGGCAGGCAATGTGCCAGCTGTCTGCAGCAGACCTGGTGCTCACCTGCAGCTTGGACCACTGAATCCTGCCCACACAGCGGGCTGCATTTCTCCAGGCATGCTTGGCTCCATAGATCAGCTCTGTGTCCCGCAGCTGGTAGGTATCAGTGGCTTCAATCTCCTTGGTCACTTCCTCCAGCCTTTCCATGTGAGCCTTGGAGCCAGATCTGTGTGGGTGAGGAGCAGAGATGGCAGTTGCCAGCTGGGGTGGAGGGCAGGGAATCCTGTTGCTCTCCACCTGGGCATGAGTTCGTGCTTTCTTAAGCACATGTGGACACCTATTCACACACGTGTGTGCTTTCAGGTAACAGGTGACCAAGTGCAAAATGGGAGAGGTCAGTAATTTGCACAGAGGCACACAACAAATGCTATGAATGAAACTCCACTGAGGAAGCTGCACGTGGAGCACCACAGTCTCACTGTGAGCAAGCGGCTGCTGGTACTTAGCTACCAGCTGGGGTTAAACCACGACACTCACCCTGGTCTTGCTTGCAAGTGTGAAAGATCAGATCATGTGTGACATCTCAGCATAAGCAGCAGCCTTGGACTGCAACCTTCTCCAGTCAATACTTACCTCTTTATGGAGGAGTAGTACTGGTCGATGAAGTCCTTAGCCAAGAGAAGCACCTCCTCTTTTGTCCTGGTATCTTCTGACTTGCGGACATGCTGGCTAGGAGTCATTACTGAGCCCATGCAGATCTGCTCGGTGCATGCGGTGGCCTGATGGGACAGAAGGAGACAAGCGTGTCTTGGGTTACTGCAGCACTTTTGGTTACTGTGAGCTGGGCTGGGGAAGGTCAGTGATTAGCTACACAGAGGTTGGTAGCATCTTTGACAGACAGGGACATTTCCAGCTCATTTGTTTTCACAGTTATTAGTAATGTGTAAGACTAAGCACATGCAGCCATCTCTTGTCCCACCTGACATGGACAATCTGGGCTCACTAGATTCCTGCCTCAGCTTGGCATAAAGTCAGGTGCTTTTCCTTATTTATCCCAGATGGCCTTCCCTCTCACCCAGCTTATTGCACCAGAGGTTTGAAATTCAGACACCACCAGCAACAGGAAGACTGGCCTGAATTCATCCAGTTCTGCATTTCCAGGTAAAGACATCTTGGAAACACTGTGATCCACTCAGTTATGCTCAGTTAACTTTGGGCCAGTCCTATGAACTCTACTCACCATCGCGGTCTTGAGGTGCAGAGTGTCATGAAGCACAGAGCCTGTCTCCCAGTTCTTGATCTTGACAAACCGTGGGCATTTGGAAGGACTTCCATTCACTGTGTTCTTAGTTGGGGACTGCCGCCCAGGCGGCGGTGGCTGGACAACATTGAAGACCAGGCACAAGGTTAGTATTCATCAAGATACACAAAAAAGGTCACAACAAGAAGCAGCATCCTGTATTAGTGGATGCCTGTGTTTAAATCCTTGTGATAATACAGTGAGACAAGGTATATGATCCAAATATTTGGCAGCATTTGGAATACTCCAGTGGAGCAACCAACTCTCAGTGCGATGGAGAAGTCACCTCTGTTTACAGGACAGTCAAACCTCTAGAAGAGGAGTTAAAAACAGAGATAGAAGTGACTTAGGAGAACGTTGTGTGCAAGTTTCCCAGTGGAAGACTTACCTCACTAAAATGTATTGTTACTTTTTAAGGAGCATCACCTGCTCAAGTTTTGCATGTGCCAAGCTCTGCCTCACTAATATGAGCACTGTGAGCTAGAGCTAATAGTCGATGGTTCCTCCAAGCAAGCCAAGCGCACAATCTCCTGTGATATCAATGCTGGAAGATTGTAGGAATAAGAATGGACAAATTATGCAAGTGTGAGGGCTGCTGAATTATGCATAGTTGGATTACTTCAGTCTCAGCTCTGAGTCTCCAGCCCTCCCTGATACTCTGCGTCAGGGTGTGCTCATGCAGCACATCTCGAGGTACATGCCAACATAAGGAGGAGCCTCAGCCAACGGAGAGCTTGTAACAAGAAGAGCTGGCTGCGAACGCTTGTCTTTGCACATGTTTTCACAGATAATATCTAGTATTTCTGCTGTGACCCTTATTTGCCCCAAGCACTTAAAGAGCAGTCAGTGTCTGCCGGCGTATCACGGGTCAGTGAGACCCGCAGTGCCCCAGGAAAGTAGAGGTGTTCTAGGAATCAGATCTTATAACAGGTGTGATTCAGTCACTGCAACCACACTGGTGTTGCTGCAGGTTCCAAGGGGAGACCTGATCCCACACCAGAGCATGGACCAAGTTTTCATGTAGCCTTCCTCCGTGAATCCTGCAGCTTGTGTTCCTTTCTAATCCATCTGCAAGGTTTTTTAAAGACAGCACTGCCTTCAGCGGAGCTGTGCAGAGCTTCACTCTCCTTTCCGGCAGTTCTGGGCTCATGTCACAGCTGCAGCGCATGGACTAGCGTTACAGCCTGAAGGACCAGCTGAAGAAGAGGCAGCACACAGTGGAAGAAGCTCTTGTTTCAGAACAAGCACTTTTGCTGATGAGCAAACCCAGGAGGGAAAGCAACAGGGGTCACAAGGATGACAAAAGCAGATGAGGGTCCAGATCTAACTCGTTCTTACTTTGCCAGAGGATCGCTCTGCTTTTCTGAGGCAGGGAGAGACTGATGCCTGACTGATGGCGAGACTGATGCCCAGGCTGAGCAGACACCACTGCATTGCTCCGGTGGCAATGTTGGCCATATTTTTTTGCCCAGCCCTTGTTTTTACCATATGCCCCACACTTTTTTTCCTGGAAAACAGGGATTTTGCTGTCAAGCAGCCTGAGGCTCACAGTGTAATACCATGCACTGAAAGCACGTGCTGGGAGCAAGAGGCAGAGGATGGAGAGGAAGTGAGAGCTTTACAACCTGATCCCTCAGTAGGACCCTCTTTGGTCCTCACAGTTTCCAAAAGCCGCTCTCTGCACACCCTCAGGCTATGCTGTCACTGGTCTCTGTGACATCCCTCATGTCACACAACACATCTCGTGATCTTCCCAAGGAGCATTTTGAAGTCCTAGCCCCTGAAGCCTGATGACCACACAGCGGATTCCTTCCCATGCTTCCCCTTCCCATGCTGCAGAAAACAAATATAAGATTTCATATAGAGCCAGCAGTAAACCAGTGGTAAATAGAAAGAATCTCGTAAATCTGGTCATGGAAAAGCACTATTTTTAAGTTCATTTTTTTCAGTTTTGGGGAACCTGAGCTGAATTATAGCAGTTCCTGGTATTTTTTTTCTGCTTACTTTACTCTTTCAAGAGAATTAATCCATTCTTGAGCCACTGAGCATTCTGTACCCTCTGAACCCACCTGGGGCACCCTTAGGACCAAAGGAGATAATCTGCCACCTTCCTTCTGAGTGTGACTGCTCAGAGCAGCTCTGAGACACTGGTAAATTTTAACTGAAAACCGCTGCTCAAAAATGGAAACAAACACAAAACCTGTACCACCACCTGCCAGACAGAGCTAGAAGTACCAAGCAGAAAGTGGTGGTTGTATCCAGCACCGCTTTTTGATTCTGAGTTAGTTTTCATTTGCTGATGGGGCTCCGGTGCAGCTTAGGAGATGTGCTGCTAAATAACACCTTGCTGGAGCAGGTATGGCCCAAAAGTGGGTTATGAATCCAGATGTTGCAATGACCCCATCCTTGGAGCCAGCAAGCTCGTGGTCCAAGCTGGTGAACATTGGCTGCTTAACATCTGCCTACAGATGTTCTACCTTAAACTTCTCTCAAAGCTGCTCCCTTTCCTTTTTGTCTTTTCCCTGCAGAAACTGGCAACGTTTGAATCTTTGCTGAAAGAGGGCCACGGTGCAGAGGCATGCAGAATCCCTGGGATGCCAGCCGGGCTGGAGCAGCCGAGGTGACACCATCCTCAAGAAGCAGAGGTGCCAGGTCTGGCAACCGCATCACAGAGCAGCTGTGGAGAAAGCGACACCCAGAAGAGACTGAGAAAGAGCTCCGTGTGTGTATATATATGCCTTCCCTGCACAGCAAAGCTGAAGCTAAATATTACCCCTGATTTTGTCAGGGAGGTTGTGTGAGATCCTTTCATGTTTTAATTAGGCAGCTGTGATATTAGTGACTCAAGAGTGGGACAAACGAAGAGACTAACGTACCAGTCGGGGCACACATGCATTATGCAAACATCTTTTACAAGGGAGCGTGTTGGCACTTATCGTCAGCGTGCAGCTTGCGAGCTGTCTGCAGCTCTCACAGATGCAGGGCAGAAACGCACCCACCCCCAAGCACTTCTCAGGGCCAGAACAGCAGGGACCATCTCCCTTTTTGAAGACTTGAGTGGACTTACAGGTCCTCAGCCTTCATCCTGCATCCCAGCTGGGCTTTGGGAGTCCCTGTGAGAACGGCATGTATTGCCCTGCCGAAATGCGTTGGCTGTGGGAGGACACAGTCTGCAGCATTAGCCCAGGTCATAGATATATTGGCATGCTGACATTTCCTTCTGGACTGCATTAACCCTGCTAGCTGAAAGTGTGCTTTTTGCTTTTATAGAGCTGTAAATCATCCTTGTAAGTGCGGAGCTGATATGACTCCCCTTCCTCTGCTAGCTACATGGGCACACACCTCCCTGGTTACCCTGGGGCTCCTAACAAATCGATCTGTATGGACTGAAACATGACTCACACGGGACCTGGGCTGGTGCTGTCACAGCATCTTTCCATTGGTCACATTTAGGGCCAGAGGGATTGGGCTCCTGGGAAACAAGTGAAACACACTGTGTGACTTGGCAAAAAAAAAAAAAAAAAAAGGCATAAGGGTCGATGCTCAGCGGGTCTTTCAGCACCTTATTACGAGCCTCAGTGAGCATTCCACACCTGGCCAAGTGAATTCACCAAACCCTGCTCTAAAGGACATGTATAAAAAGCTCACTCTTGGCTTGACTTGCCCCCGTGTTAACAGTATTTATTGCCGCTTGCACAAAGTTCAGTTGCCTTGACCGCATGCAGCCCGGTGGAACGTCTGCAAGGAACATGGGGGAAAACCAAACTGCCTCCAGAAAAGCAGGCATAGCGATTTGGGTATAAGAAGGATAAAAAGAAAGCTGTACATCTAGTGAAAAAAAAAAAAAATTAAGGAGTCTAATAGCAGATTAAGACTGAGGGTTTTGGCAGTCCTAACACTAAGATAAATTAACCTCTGAACACAGAAGGTTATAAAGTACTTATAGTACCAGACACGTACATGCAAGGAGCTTAGCAATGGACGCAGAAAGACAATATCTTTCCAGAGCTGAGGCAAAGGGACCAGAGCAGTGATCTGTCCTTGAGTGAGACAGGCTCATATACCTGCCACAGCGCACTGACTGTGCAGCGGGACACGGGGCTGCCCAGGGACGTCTTTCCAGTGGCTGAACACAGGGTGTTGCAGCTCTTGGATGCACCCGTTTTTGTGTGCTGATGGAGGACAAATACCCACCGTAAGGCTGTCTGTGCTGCTGGGGGATGCAGCTGCAGTCCTGAGCTGCAGCCAGGTGTGGGGAACATGGAAATCTCTTCCACTCGCGTCTAAACACCCAGCCAGGTGGGTTAAAACTGTGCAGCAAGTCTGGCACGATCAGGGGTGTCTCAGCCACCCCGCAGGTGCATCAACACCTGCCCAGTGGGTCTCGCATGTCTCATGAGTCTCCAACACTGTGTGCGCTGCAAAAGCGTACGTGAACATCATTCTGCTCAGGAGTCCCCAGAGAAAGCAGGGTGCTCCTGGCACGAGGGGAATGAGGGGCAGAGTTAAACCACCACAGCTAAGACCATGTCACCTCCATGGGCATGAAGGGACCATGTCATTTCTTGTGTGGCCTCACCCCCAGCTTGTAAAACGCCTGTGAAATGGGAAAACACTCCCTGGCAGGGCCATGGCCTGGGATGTGCCGCTGGACACTGCTGCGTAACAAGGCCAGGCTCAACATCTGGGTGTCAACCACACCACGAGTGGCACCCACCCTGTGGCGGTCTGCAGGTGGCATGTCAGCAAGGAGCATTGCATTGCAGCTCATTGGAGCTGGGAAGAGGCATCAGCCAGAGGTAACTGCTGAAGACATTCCTGAACTGAGGAAATACTGATTTTCTCGGAAGTCTTCATGGGACCACAAAAGCACTTTTTTCCCTTCCCTTGGAAAACAATCCTTACTATGTCACCCTGAGAGATATGGTGGAGCAAAGGGACCAGATGGTCCCCAGACTGGTCCCGCATGTCCTGCCTTGTTGCCAGTTAATCCCATCAGGGAGATACATTTGCCCCAACAGGCTTGGCAGCGGTCACGCATGTCATGTTTTCCCAGAGATGATCTTTCTGCCCTGGCAGGGTCTGCCTTACGTCTCTGGCTTTGCTACAAACGTGGAGTTAATCCACTTTTGGTAAGGAAGCCTGAGAATTTATGCCCATGGAGTGTGAAGAGATGAAAAGGCACCATACAACATATTATCTGAAGTGCTCTATTGAATTACTGTCATACAAATCAAAATGACTTTAATGATGCAACTCGGCTTTTTGCCATGAAAAGGGATGACAGTCCCAAGGGAGATTTCAGAGTCCTGGTCCCTGGCTGTGCTCCCATCCCACTCTGGCCCCTTGGATGAAAAGCATCGTTCTCCAGTGACCTATATGTTGCCCAAGCTATGGGGAACGTGGCTTCTGGACCAAATGGGCTCTACACCACATCAACACCAGCTCTTGGGATCAAAGGTCTTCAGGGTAGTGCAGGTAGTCTTTGCAGGTTCTCTGTGGTGTGAGAGCCCACCAGGATGGGTCATGTACCCCCAGACACCCTTCCCACCCAAAACAGCACGAGCCATGGGCTCTTACCTGCTCTGCTTCGGAGTAGGGGTTGTTCAGGACCACAGGCACATTGCTCTTCTCCCACAGGTCACCGAAGACATGGTTGTTCTCCATCCGAGCTGGTAAGGCTTTCTGCGGCTTGTTTTCCCCTTCCCTGAAACTGAAGGGTTAAAAACCATTTGGGTCAGCAGGCTGGAGGGTGGCTGGGTGCTGGGACCACAGGACCAGGTCCCGGAGTGATGACTCCAGGACCTGTTCCAGCTGCTTCCTACAGGAGCAAAAACTCACACACTGCGGAAGGGGAGGAAATGCTCTGCCTCGGCCAAGGCAATGAGTCACCACAGCGAGGGCAACCCAAACACAGAAATTTTGCCGTGCAATGCCTGCAAAACAACAGGAAAACTCTGCCCTGACACTGGCTCTAGCGGGGTTACACGCCAGACCCTCTGCACCCCAAAGCCATGCTGGAGCCCTGCGGGGAGCTGGGGAAAGGAGACCTGCACACACTCCCAGCTGCAAAACCTCATAGCAAAACCTCCTAGCAAGCCAGCTGGATTTGCAGAGCAGCTTGGTGTTTATGAGCGGAGAAGAGGAAAAAAAACCCAAGAAAAAATAGGTGGCTCCCAGGAGGGAGAGACAGCTCGCTCTCCTCTTCCTGACCTTTACTGATGCTGCAAATGCCGGCAAGCACAAGTGATTTTACTCAAGCAAACTGATGGATTGCCTCCACAGAGCTGGGGACATTGGCAAGGCTGGGGGACTGAGAAGGTCCCCAGCGCCGGCTGCCTTGGCCTGTGCAGTGAGACTGGTGTCACTCACGGTGCACAGAGTCTGCCATGCATGTTTTGCCTGGGGACCGTACCAGGGGATGGCGGTGAGGCTGTTAAATGCCATCCAAGCAGATGATGGAAAACCACTGCCACATGAGCCCTCACAAAGGAGAAAAACAAACGGGGTTTAGAAACATGACATTCAGAGAAGGCAGGCTGTGGCATCTGCACTGAAGGCACCGACCAACCTGGTGAGGCCACGCGTGGGAAGGACCTCCATGGGCTGGGCTGCACAGGGCCATGGGCCAGCAGGGACACAGCCCCATGGCTTGCAGCCACGCTGCCTTCACCTTTGCTCAACAGACCATCGAGGTAATGCGCTCTGGCAATTGTTTTGTTCCCGCTGTCAGTTCTTAAAAGTCTTCCAGATGCCTGCTAAAGTCAGTAATGAGCCTTCCCATTAGTGACGGCGGGCTCTGGGCACCGACCAAAGTAGGGCACTTGCACTCAGGACGTAATTCACACCAACACAATGCTCTTGACACAGTCATGGGAAGACATGTACATACAAATAAATTCAGTTTCACAATCCTCCTTGCCCCTCAGCTCGTCTCTTTAGGTACGGTTTAAGGAAAATACTTCACGATGTTCTCCCTGTGCTTTGTTTTCTTTCATTTTTCTGCCTTTACAGAGCAATGTTCAGCTGCCAAAATATTACACTAGGCTCCTGGGCACCTTCCAAACGTTGGCTGCCTTCGGGTGAAAGTGGCCAGCTTGGTGCAAGCAAGGAGGTACAGGTGCCGTAGGGGCAGTTTCTACTGGGTTTTCTATACTCCCCCTCCCAGGAAAAGAAAGCTCTTCTTTAGTGACTTGGCTCCTACCAGTACATGAAAGGGTTTCAATCAGATAAAACACAAGAAACCCCACCCGCCACACTGCACAGCCACAGCCAAAGACAACAGGTCCCTGTTGCAGCACTACAAAACTAGCTGGCTGCAACAAGGCTATCCCACACAAGGTTCCAAAAGTTCATCTACTGCCTGTGCTGTTTCTTCATCCTCTTCAGGCCAGTCCACCCTGCTTCCTGCCTCTGCCGCATCTGGGTTCCTGGCTTCTCCTCCAGCCAGCCTCTCCTCATCTGGGCCCCCTTCTTCTCTTAGCTTCTCCTGGGGCCTCTCCTTGCCTCCCCTACATCCCAGGTCCTCTTTTCATCCAGTCTCCTCTCTCTTCACCCAGTGCTCCTCTTCCACCAGTGCTCCTGCTCTTCCAGGCTCCTCAGTGCTATTTAGCTACTTAGCCCAAACAAGCCACAGCTGCACATTATCCACATCAGCCAACACACCACCCCAGAAGCAAGCCCACAGCTGTATATTATCAATGTTAATTAACCCTCTACAGTTCCTCTACAGGTCTCAGCACTCTGCTGTGCGGTGGTGGCACTGCCGGCAGCACTCAGCAGCCATGCTGGCGACAACCATGAACCATTCAGCACCCACTCTGCCCTCTATGAGCCCACCCAAAGGGGGAGCTTAGGGTCCCTTGACACATCCAGCCTACCTCCATCCAGAGAATTCCCAGCAGCGAGACAGAGAATTAGCAGGATGAAAATTCAGTAAATCTGGCTCTTCCCCCTAAGTTAAGGCCAGCTATTAAACCTCGCAGAGAATACTCATTTCCACAAGGCAACTGAAAAAAACCCTTGGCTTTACCGGTACCTGGGACTTAAAGAGGGAACCTGCATCCTGGGGGATCACAGTGCCTCTCCAGGGGCACAGACTTTGCCTCTATGCAGACAGGAGAGTCTCGGGCAGACAGACCCCGGCATGCCAGATATTCCACAGGCACCTCCAAAACGACACTGAGAGTACGCCTGCAGGCACCTGGCACGACCTGCTGTTTCCAGGAAGATGTTTGCAAACCCATCTAAACAGGTGTCTGCTGGCACGAGGAAACCTCGGAAAGGAATTGATCCATCGACAGCAGCCGAAGGTCTCAGCTGGGAGGCTGCACGCGTAATCTCATTGTCTGCACACCAGCAAAGCCATAAATGCTGGCACCTGCGCCAACGGCACGGAAAAAGACCAGATGCTTGAATTAAGTCATCGCTATAGTTGACTACTTTGTGTATTACAAGTACTGCTGGAGCGGGGCCCTGCTCCCATTCACTGGCCTCAAGCATCACCTGACAGTGAGATGCACCATCCTGAGGAACAGGGAAGTCCAGGTGGGCGTTAAGAGTTGGATGCTCAGGAGCAAATGCTCCACACCCCGGTGCATATTTGCAACTGGGGCAGAAACGAGTTGCGTGTTGCTGTTCCTAATGGACTTAGGGCTGCGTGAACAGGGCAGAGAGGTGCTGCCTTCACCCTTAGTCTCTGCTATAAAAGCACAGTCAAGCGTAGCTGCAACAAAGCTATTAGACTAAACTCGTCGTTGTCTCTCTCATCTCCGTGCCGGTGGTGTGCTGCGGTTTGCTCAGTGTCAGGCGAGGAGGTCTGCGCCTCGCAGGGCTGCGGGTGCGTGCCCCTGCGCTGAGCTAGCACAGACCTTTCCTGGATGAGGCTGCCCAGAAGTATCCGGCTCTGTCTTTTGGAGAGAGACAGGGAGAGAAAAGCCTATTCAGAGCAGCCACAGCCTCACCCCAGTCCTAGCACAGATGGCGGGGGGGAAATTGAAAAAAATCAATTGCTTCATTTTGCAAATATTTCCTGCCCATTTCTTGTAACTGCCTTGTTTGTGAGCTCAGACAGGAACAGGGTCCTTCTGGATAAGTTCTTTTCCTCTCTTGATTTAGCTTCCCCAGCCCCCAGCAGAGACGTGGGGCGACCTGCCGTGTTCATACAAGGATGCCCCTCATGCACTCCACGAGACTGGCAGGATGGCCAAAACACCGTGCCCAAGCTCAGCCTCCAGATAATGTTTCTGAAAGCCCTTTATCAACAGGAGAGCCCAAAGAGCTGCTCTTGCAGGTTCCCAGTGGGCGATGGGGAGGGCACAGCTCCCCTGAGGAGTGTTTTGAGGCAGCCAGGTTGGACATCTCCAGGGACCTGCTGTAGGAGCAGGCCCATCTGCAGCTACGTAGGGGACAGGGGAGCTTGTCCTCAGCTCCCAGCAGCCTTCAGAGAAATCCTCCCGACTCACTGCCAGACCCAGCCTGGGCACCTGGGGGCATCGAACAGTATTTTTTAAATCACCACTTTAATCTCTTTGAGGCACTGGAAGCAATGCTGAAGTTCTGTTCTTGGAGGCACTTGTTTGGCTGAACTCTCCCAAGGGCCAGATCCGGGATCCAGAGATCCCTCTCTGACCTGGTCCTGCTGCCAGATCTATTAAATACTATTAGCAAGATCTCTTGGATCCAGAGCAGGTTTTTGGGAAGGGAACCCATGTGAGGCCATCTTTTGTTCTGAAAGCAAAATTTGTTACTTAAAAAAAGACAGAGGAATCCTGCCCTCCCCCACTGGTGCAAAGGCAGAGCCTTGGATGCTGCCTCACCTCGGAAAGAGCATCTGGCTGTTTGGAGAAATGAGAGGCACCACTGTTTTCTTTTGACTAATTTGATGATGTTGCAGTGCTCAGAGTGATGAAGCAGAAGGGAAGATGCTGAGACAGCCCTTTGAGAAATTTTTCCAAAGCTTTTCCAAAAAGAAAGGAAAAAAAAAAAGAAAAAGAGCAAAAAGAAAGTTTGCCACTTTGCTCCTTTGAATATGTTCAGCAGAAGAATTTCTCTGATTTCCCAGGCATACATGAGAGATATCACTAGCGGCTGCAGTCCCCAAGGGCCAGTTTGGATGAAGCAATAGGGATGCTGACGTTCCAGCGATGGCTCTCGCACCGTGGTGCCGATAGCACCCTGTGCTGCAGCCGCAGGGGATGGCCCTGGTCCCGCTGGCTGAAACACTGCGCTTGAGCTTGGGACTGCATGGGGAGCTCATACGTGCCCACCTCGCTTGCTCTGAGCTTTGGGAGAGAAATGCCTTCTTTTTACTTTCTTCCCCTCTCCTGGCATGTCCTTGGAGACGTCTGCAAGGCTGCGCTGTGCACTGCTCCTCCTTCCAGCACTAGAGGCCAGGGTAAATGGCTCTGGCTTCACCTTTCTTTTGCCCCACGGAAAGCCACGCTCCGGAGGGCATTGCAGCCCCAGGAGTTAATGCTTCCTTGCTGCCGTGCCCCTGGGGCAGCTCGCCCTCTGCAAAGTGGGAAAACACGCTGGCTGCAGACTCCTCGCCTCGAGGGTTAAAGCAAGGTCTGGCATGACAGCACCTGTTTGAGGGAGAGGCAGGAGATGGGATTGGGCAGGATCCGGGATCTGCAGGGTGCAGAGGATGGAGCACAGCTCAGGAAGGAAGCGGGAATGTTGGAAGCAGAAGGAATAACTCCAAGAGGTGGGATGCGCTCCACAGAGAGGCAGCGGGGCCAGCATGCCTGGAGCAGGCAATCGCAGAGCGATCAAAGCAAGAAGCCACTTCCGAAATGAGAAGGGGGAGCTTGAACAGCGCCAGAGGAGGAAGACAAAAGCCTCACTGACAAGCGTGCAACATGGCTTAAAGAAGATCTTGTGCCTTCAGAAGGTCAGAGCATCTCTGGGTTGTGCCCAGTGCTGGGATGAGGGACTAATGAGCCGAGCAAGCTGCACAGAGCGGCTTCAGAGAGAGATCTATGAAATACGAGGCTGGTAAATGCCATTGAGTAGGCATTGACAGATAAAGACCTGGAAACAGATCCAAGTGATCCCAAAGTCCCATCGTCATCGAGATTCAGCCAGCGTCAGATGCAACCTGCAACCACCACGCTCGTCCCTTCCCAGCTATGCCCAAAGACCACCTGGAGAGTTCCAGCCTCAGCATCTTATTTGAAGACCAAACGCAGTTCAGGTCTGCGGGGAGAGCACAGGCTCGCACATGGGCCATGGGTTTGGCTGCTGGAACCACGTACAAGGAGAACGGCTGTCCCATGAGATGCAAGAAGCAGCACCAGCACAGAGGGCTGAGCGGGTGAAGAGTGCTTTGGAGACCAGTCCAAGAGGGCTCCACGGGGGTATATCTGGGTAGAATACGCTGTTTGCAGGCACAGAATGCCTCTCTGGGTTAGGCTGATGTAGTCAGTGACGAGGAAGAAGAATTCACCGAGGGAGAAGGCGAGGGTTATTCACTGCCAAACCTTCCTACTTCACCATTTTGCAGAATGGCAATAACATGATAGTTTCAGGGAACCTTTTCATTTCAGAGGTTTTAAAGTTTCATGTCCAAGTACAGAATAATGAAGACATCAGAAATGCAAATGAAATGTTTTGAGCAACACAAAGAGATTTTGGCGGCGGCGAAGGAGGTGGGAGGAAGAGAATTTTCTCTTCGAGAACTGCAAAATTACTGGGTTTGTTCCAATTCAGGATGGAGCCTGAAACCTTGAAACCCTCATAAACAGAATTCCTGCTCTCAGCACACTTCTCCTTCTCCAGGGCTGCTGATGCTGCTTTTTGGACTGAAACTGCCATGTTTCCATCATGCTGTTCATGTTATGGAATAGACCTGAGAAGAAAAATAAATACTGGCAACTCGGTGGGGGGGAGAGGGAGGGAAGATGGGACATGACAATCTCCCTAGAGCTCAGAGGGAAAAACAGACCTAGGTTAGCTGGCAGTGAGTGAATCAAACTCTATTTTTGTTTTCTAGCCCACGGTGAGCCTCATGGCAGAAATGCCAGCTCTCATCATACCTTGTGCCCCACTTCCATGCTCTGTTTTATGATCGACTTCATTGCAGATGGCTTGAGCCAAGCAGCAGACATTCAGCCGCAGTCGCAGCCCAACCCCTGGGCAGGCACCGTGGACCCAGGGCACCTTACAGCTGGAAATCAGCAGGGAGCCAAAGCCAGGTCATCGCAGGGACAGCTTCTCTGGGGAGTGCAGACTGTGGGTGCACGGGATGGAGGTGAACTGATTTTTCCCCCCAGTACAAACTTCACAGTTTCCAGTTTTCCTTGGAAGTAACATTAGAGACATGGGCTGGAAGCCCAAAGCATCAGGTGTAATCTGAATTGCTTTTGGCAAAGCCCACCTTGAACAAGAAGTGTTTGGCTCCTTGTGAATAACCTCAAACTTGCGCCATTCCTTTCTGCCCTAGGAGAGCTGTCACAGCTCTGTGAGCTGGACCGGCTTTGACAAAGTGCTGCAGGCTGTGAAGGTCAGCACCAGGTGAAGACGGAGACAGAACAGGATTGGTCCCAAGACCAGCATGTCCAGCTGGATCGATGGTCAAGTGGTACAGGTTGTACATGTCAAGCTCAACCTTGAGCAAGGTTTTGCACAACCCTGGGGTCTAGGTAGAGCTCTATTCCTGTTCTGACTGATGCCAGCTTTGCTTGCTGCCCCCCAGCCTGGAGAAGTCACAGCCTACAGCATGAGAGCTGCATCAATCTGATAAGACTTGCTTATTTTTTTTGGCATTTCTTTGGCATCGACCAACCCAGCCTCCCCAGTTATCTGCTCCCCATTGGTCCCTGACCTTTCTGCACTTCCTCTCTGGACCAAGGAAACTTTCACTGTAGAAGACCTTCACGATGCCCCAGCTCTGTCTGAGACCAAACCAAGGAAATTAATCATCTCCAGCACGTTGCAGGAGTGGGAGGAGAGGCGGCTGAGAAATGCCCTTTACCCTGCAGAGCAGATCTCAACAAGTTTTCCCTGCAGTATATCTCCTTTCCCACTTCTCTGCTCGAGCCCAGGTCTTCTCGCTCATAAAGAGTCCTACCACAAGAGTGAGGCTGCAGCTTTTCATCAAGCAGACTAAGATGACTAATTTTGACCAAAAAGTGGATTTTCAGTCCCAAGGTACATAGACTAAAAAGATGTATTTTTTTTAAGGGTATTGATGAATAAAGTGGAGTTTTGGTGAAGTACCCACTTCACTAAGATTCTGGTTGGTTTGAGGTCCTTCAGTTTAAGTGAATTCAAAGTGTTTTGGTTTCATCTCTCTCTGAGTAAAAGAGATCTCTCAAAGAAAAAAGACATTTTTCATCCCTCCTCCCAGGTGGAGCAGAGTTTCCTCAGAGATGCTGCAGCTATTGGGATGGGATGTGGACAGTGGGGGACACGGTTTGAAGGGTGAGGTTGTAACTTGTACCAATGCTTGGGATTGTGCCCTCTGGGGGCTTCACTGGGCTGGGACCCCCAAGCTCCACCTCAGCAATGTTAGCAAAAACAGAGGAGCAGAGGGGATTTTTAAACAACCCTGCACATTTTGTTGGATATGTAGTCAAGCACAACCCTTGCAAAGTCTCAATTCTCTGGTTTGCTTAAGCCACATTCCCCCAGGGATGGGTTGGTGCTGGATTAAAGGACATACACTCCAGGCAGGTAGCCCTCAGTCTACCAGAGAGTGCCAGGCTCAGGGGGTTAAACTGCCTCTTACTGCACAGCAGAGACCAAAATCAACAGTTTCTGAGAACAGTCAAATATAGGAGACCTGGGGGTATGTGTATGGGGGGGGGACATGGCAGGAAAGGATGTCCCCAAGCGTGCCCTGTCCCACCGCTCTTCCCAGACGTCTGCCACCCGCTGCCGGCGCCGAGCAGATTTTTTTTCCCTCTGACTGAGTGTGACCACCCTAACAGGCTTTGAGTAACCGTGTCCGCTGCGGAAAAAATGCATAATTTGGGAGAGCAGAAACAGCAACATGAAAACAACCAAAAATAAAAAAAAAAAAAGATGGAGAACATATAGCGCAAGTGTTGGTTTGTGATGGGAGTGACCAGGAGCTCAGCCCGGGCTCTGCCACCAACCCAGGCAGGGAACCCACCGCAGGGATCCCACTCCTCCACAGCTCTGCCTTTCCCCTCTTGTTGTTTCCGATTAAAAAAAAAAAAAAGAATACAATTTTTTCCCCCTCCCTAAGGAAGCAGGTGCAGCAAGGGGACTTGAAATTACAAATTCCTCCGCCACTGAACCAAGATCACCAGCTTCAGCGAACCCTCCTGATAAAGCCTCCTGGCTTTTACAGCCAGTCAATAACCGAGGGCAGCCACAACCTGCTGCGGCACTTGACACTGCTAAAACGTGTTCAGGGACTCGGGAGAAGGCAACGGGGAAAGGCAACCTATCATTGCTAATACACGGCCAGCAGGCGAGAGAGCTGGTACCAAAAAAAAAAAAAAAAAAAAAAAAAAAGCTACTAACAACATTTTTGCAAAGCCTGAAGGGCCACAGGGAGCTGCTTTGGCTCCGCAGCAATGGTCTGCGTCTCAGGGAAATGCTGAGGGAGGTCAGGAGGGCAACACCACGCACATGGTCCCTTGCAGAAGCAGATACCAGAAATGAAGCAGTTCCACCCGCGTGATGGGACTTTACCTCCTCAAGAGGCCACGGGGCAAGCGTGCATGGTCCCCACCCTCGTTATACATGCATACCCATATGGAAATAATTAGCTTGATCTAGAAAGAGCAGGGGGGGTGATGAACAGGCAGGTCTGCTGTTGCATTTCAACCCGGGATGGCCATTTCGGAGCTCTCGACAGGAAACATTACCCCCCTTCCCAAAAGACGGAGCACCCAAAGCAGGTCCCACTGCCCTTGCACAGAGGTCCCCTTGGCTTCAGCTAGAGCTGGACCAGGGCTCCCCACTGCCCTCCCCAAGCCAAAAGCACCGAAGGTTTTGAAACTCATTTCTCCTGGGAAGCATCGTACTCTCCCGGTTTGACCTTCCTTCTCCCTCTCCTGCTGTTAATCAATAGCAGGTATCAACTGGAGAGCTCTAAAGCAGGACAGCGCGGACAGACAATACCATGAGTCTTATTTAGCAGGTGGGGAAACTGAGGCACGGGATTTTGTTTAAACTTGAAACAAATAAGATCAAGAACACAGAACAGAAACAAACCCCAGCCCAGCCCGTGGTCCACCACATCGCAAAGTTCAGCTTTCCATGAGACATTACTCCTACTGTCTCTTCGATTTCCCATGCTTACATCTTTCTCCCTGTCTTCCACCATCTACTACCCATTTTTCATTATTTTTATCTTCCCTTCATCAACTACTTCCCCCTTTTTTTGCATCTCTTCCTCTCCACCTCCATCCTGCTGTGTCAGACAGCAGCCATTTCTGGAGAGGTGCTTGCCACACCTAAACCAGCCGCGTTGGGTAGCCAAAACCAGCACATTTCACCAAATGTAAAAAACATATTTAGGGACCTACCAGTCCACCTGGACTTCTATATCTCTTGTCTCTACCTTGGAGGGTGCATTTCCATCGCTGTCCTTACTGCTGCTCTTCAGGAGATCCAGGACAGGCTCGATTTCTTTGAGCAGTTCATTGTCTTCCACGCCACCGTTGAGGCAAGAGTGACCACAAGCACCCTCCTTCCCCTTCCCAGCATCCTGCCCTTTGCTGCCAGTAACAACACCGTTAACGTGGACCATTGGCTCCACCTCCCGCCCGATCTCTCTTGTCCACAGGGAGCCCATGGTGCGGTCGGCTGCTGGCAGCGGCTGCTCTTTGCCGTGCAGGCTTGGGTTGGACAAGTCAACCGCCTTCGGAGTCGGGCAGAGGGGTCTGGTGACACGGATGGTTTTTGGTGTCCCGTCGCCTACAAAAGTGGTCTCCAGGTGAGTGGTGAAGCCCTCGGGTCCCCGCAGGATGAGGACCACGTAGGTCTCAGAGGCAATGCTTCTCAGTATCTCCAGCGCAGTCTCATAGCTCATGTCCACCAGGGGCCTGCCATTGACAGCTAAAATGATGTCCCCAGCCTGGATGAGGCCACTCTGCTCCGCAGCCCCTCCCCGGATCAGGTCCGAGATGATGACAGGTGGCTTGCTGACGCGCTGCTTCACCAAGAAGCCGAGGCCGCCCACCTTGCGCTTGAAGAGCTTCACTGAGATGACATTGGGCTGTATCTGCTGCACGCTGAACACATTCTCTTCCATGGCAGCCCAGGACCTCGGCACCCACTCAGCACAGATAAATTCACTGTCCGAGATGCTTATCCACGCCGGGGCAGGGAAGGGGCAACTTTTCAGCTTTTAAGCAACTGGCCTCACTGCAAAACTCCTCTGGGCTTTGGCTGCAGGCTGGATTCCTGCAGCATGCTCGCTGCCGCCGCTCTTTGAAACGCAGCCGGGGGAAAGCAGGGTGGATCACCGGTGGAAAGCAAGGCTAGGGGCAGGGTGGGTAGGGCAGGCAGGGCTGGGCATTGCACAGGCGAGCAGGGGCTGGAGGGGGCAACATGCCAGCTTCAAGTCAGCCTCTGATCCTGCGCTGGGCAGAGGCGGGGAGGCAGCCCGCTCGCTTCACCGACATCCCTGCAAATGGTCCATGAGCTTCTTTATCTAGAGAGGAGGAAATAAAACAAAGGAGAAAGAAAAGTGAGATAGGGCAGGCATAAATGCCGGCTCCGCACGGGGCTCGGCACGCCACAGACACCCACATGCATCAGCCCGTCCCCACAGATGTCATCCCCCGGGCTGCGTTTGGGAGACAGGCTGCAGCCTCCAATCGCTCTGGGCTTTGTTTCCTCCACCCCCTCTGTGAAAATCGGCACCATCTGTTCGGCGGGGGCCAGGAAAGCGTGGGGGGAGTGGGGGAGCCCTGGGAGGGGGCTGCTGGGCAGCCTTGCTTGGGCCATCCCCGCTTCACCCATGGGTTGTGAGTAAAAACTGTGTGAGTCTGGCAAATGGGTAGAGACACGCAGAGCTTGGCGGCGATTTCTGCCGGCTGAAGATCTTGTCTCCATGTGTTTTCCAGTGTATCCTACAACCTGATGCCCAAGATGGATTAGGGTGACCAGGCTGGGGATGTATATCCCTGCCTGGGATGAAACCCGTTCCATAGGTACTGTCACACCCAGACCATCACGATGCTTCAGGAGAAAGAGTAGCAGTCACAAGCAAAATGAGGCAGTAGAAAAGGACATTCAGCTCCCCTTACCCTGAGTTACAGCAAAGCACTGACAATGGCAAGTGCTTTTAAGTCTGGCTACAGGGATCACAGCCTCAGCCTGCCTCAGCTCCTCCTCTCCCCATATTTCAAGCCTGGCACGGGGATACAGGAGGCAAAGCTAGCACTCCCCCGTGCTCAGCCCTGCCATTCAGTTCTGAACAGTTCCCAAACTGCTTTAGCTGATGGAAAACCATCTAGAGGAGGAGATGCAATGAGTTTACCCAGCTCTCGGGGGAACCGTGTGCAGCTGGGCATGACTGTCTACAGCCCTCGTGTGGCTTGGGGAGCCACGTCTCATTGACTTCTGATGGGACCCTGGTTCTGACATGCCTACGCTTGTGTTTGATAACTTCAGCTCCCAAACCCTCTCCACGTTCCCCTCCCATCTCTTAGATACTCTGAACAACACTTGTCTCCAGGACTGTGCCCTGACATTTAGCAGCAGGCTGAAATGCAGATGCCTTCTTTCCTTTTTTGAATTTGAAATCTGGGGAGAGAACAGAGGGCACTAGATCTGCAGGCTGGAGGCACTAACATGCCAAGGAAAACACTCTCTTGTCTCCCAGAGGCAGCACATTTGGGGCAGTGTTTGCACCTTCAGACACTGAGCCCCCTTCTGCCAGAAGCTCCCTCCAGCAACTAGATGGGAAAAACAGGGATATGAGGAGTGGGGCAGTGACACCAGCCCTGGAATTTACTCACTTGAGCATTTTAATCCTCATGTGATGAAGGCTGCTGACCCCAGACTGGCTTTTTACAGGCGAGTAAAGAAAAAGGCAATTAGAGACCGACAACCCAAGCCAATGGATTTAACCCTTATTGCCCTTCTCCTGACATTGCTCAGCCCTGCAGAGCAGTAGCAGCCTGCAAAGCGTTAAATGTCGCCTGAGTAGGGCGGTGGGGCTAATTAATCCGGGTGACACAAGCTCTAATTGCTGGGTGACTTCCTGCAAGTGGCCCTGGCCAGAAGTCACTGGAGCAGGACCTCTGCCAGCTGTGATGGGTTGTGCCACCTCGCAGGGCTTGGGGCAGCAGAGCAGGACATCTCCAGATCCTCAGGCCACCTGGGGAGGGAGGGCCACATATTTGGGAAGGATGGAGGGCAGTGGAGATCTGCTTCTACAGGGAGGGTCCTGTCCCTCTCCCCCTTCTTTTCCAGCCCCTCCATCCCTTCCCCAGCCAGAGTCTGCTTTCACCGTCAGAACTGGACACAGCAGGACCCCGGCCGAGCCTTCGCCTCTTTCGCAGGCTCTTTGGTGCCGGCACCAAACCACAGACCAGCTTCCTTCTCCCTGCCCTGCTCCCGGCAGCCCACCAGCACAGTCCCTGCATCCCCCAGCCCCTCCACTGGTCCCCCCTGCAAACAAGGTCACCATCACCCTGACACCCAGGCAAGCCACCAATTCACACAGGACTAATTTCTAATGTATTAGCTGACACTGCAAGGACGAATGAGGCTTTGAGAGCAGTGTAAGTACCAGGCGAGTGTGGGGCTGTCAGCTTCTCTTCAAGGGGACAACCCTGTTATTTGCTTTGGATTAGTCACCAGCTACGCAGCGCTCACAAACGCCTCGCGGTCGGTGAAGTCTGTGTCTGCATCGTGCCCATCTCAGCGGGGCTGGGACCATCTTGGGGACTGCCTGGCACAAGCCCCTGTCACCACTGGTCAGCCACAGTAGCTCCCACGGGCAGATGCTCAACAGCTGGAGGAGATGATGCCTTTCAGCCCAGGTTGACCCCTTGCTGCCGCGTTTGCAGGGGAGTGGGGTGATGCTGAGCTCGCTGGAAAGGGCCCTCATCTGCCCCAAAGAGCTGAGAAACCCCAAAGTGTTTACAGTTCCTCACTCTTCTTCCACCAGGCCGATTTCCTTCCTCCAAAAAGCTTATAGCAAAGCTTATAATTTGTTACATACGTGCACCTCCAGCCTGCAAGATTGCAGGGAACATACTGCTGGGTACACATCGTTCCCCATCCCTGAAACCCACCAATATTTCAGTATTCCTTACAAGAGGGAAGAGAATAAAAAAGTAGATTCTAGGTGATACCTAAGCAACCAGCCAGGGCTTTCTCCAAGGTGGGGGTACCAGCATGTCCCCTATGGAAAAGAGGGTGGCTCGCTCCCCAACCTTGCACGCTCTCGCCCATGGGTGATCAGTGGCCGGTATCTCCCCGCTGCTCAGCTGTGGGCTCTGCAGCAGCAGCCAGGGACTGGCTGGCAGACAGGCTATGACACTGTGTGCCTGTTCAGGATATTCTTTCCCCTCCCTCCAGCTCAAGTCTTTTCTTTCCTTTTTCTCAGCTGCTCCCCAGAGTAAGGAAGGTCAGAAAAAAGCCAGAAAGCAGAGGAGCGGGCAAGGAGCTTGAGGGCAAACTGTCTCTAAGGCCCCTGACCCTTCTACTCCTTTGGGGAACAGTTGGACAAGTATTTTCACAGAACCATTTAGGTTGGATAATAACCATAAGATCATTAAGCCCAACTGTTTTCCAGCTACTAAATCTTGCACAAACTCAGACTGAAGATGGGAGGGAGAGGAAGAAGTTCAGGGCATGAGAAGGCAGCAGGAGACACTTGGAAGCACAGGGAAGACTCCCCCAGACACCCCAAGTGGGTCAGGGCTTCCCCCAGGCCCAGCTCCCAGGGTGTCCCAGGACATCTGAAGGTCTGTTCCCAGAGGAGACCCATTTCAGATGAAACCTGAAAGATTCAGCCCCCATGTGAAATGACGGGGAGACACCAGCTCTTTGCAGCGCGGGTGGCTGAGCTGCACCCAGCTCTGCCAAGTTCAGTTCTCCCTATGAGCATCATTAAAAGTCTGATTTATGAACCCAAGAGCACTAGTATATTTGCCAGGTCATACATTTTAAAGCTACTGGAGGTGTCGTGTCTAACTCCTTAAAACCAGTGAGAGCAGCATGGTGAGCAGGGTTTCAATGGGGTGAGTGCCACTCAGGTGGAAACACTTCTTTTACCCCCGAAAGACAACCAGGAGATGGCAAAGCTGGGCTCAGCTCCCTGCCAAACCACCCTGCTTGAATAAACATTCATGGACGGTGCCATCCCACTCCCTGCCTCAGTTTCTCTCCCCTTTCCAAAGCATAACACCAACTCAAATTACCAAAGAGCAACAAACCCTGCAGAGCTGCGAACTTCCAGCACCCCAGACAAGCATTACGAAAAGCATTAACTCTGATCTCGACACCGATCCACGCTGACGTTGCTTGTTTGGAGGCTTTAATCAGCGTAGGGAAGAGCAGCAGAACAGGCTCCCCTACGGCAGCAACAAAGGGCATTCGCTTAACAAACAAGTCCTACGAAAAGCAATAACGAAAAGCTTTTAGAGTTGCCACGTAACATTTCAAGCAACAAACTCTAGCGCATATGTTAATTGGATGATTTGATTTAGAAAGCAAAACGGGAGGAATCAATCTTAGGAGCTTAATGCAATCTCCTAACTCTCCCCACCAGCAGCTGCAGGCTACGGCGAGCTAGGAGGCACCCAACACCAGCCCCTGGGCGCGGGTACTTGGGTTGCCCTTGCCCTCGCAAATCAATTTTGAGTCCTGTCTTGGCTGCGGTAATGGCTTACCTTTCTACGTGCCAGCTTTAAATGGACACCATTGTCCTATTTAATTAGTTTTCATGGGATTTATAGCGTCCAATGAAGAACCCCAGGGCTGATGGATTTATGCCCGTTTAATTTTTATGACCCATGGAGCGTCAGTGAATCTGATGAGGAGCAATGGGATGCAACATATGCACAGTTACTGTAAACCTGCGTGTTTGTGCATCTGAAAATGGAGCATTAAAGTGATTCACTGGCAGCCAGCTCACGCGTGCCAGCAGTTCTGCGCTCAACTCCCGTTCGGCTCAGACTGACACCGTGGAGTATCTATGTACACGGCCTTTTAATCCTGAGAATATATAGACAATGTTCCCCCAGCTATCTGTAATTATCCATCTCCCACTAACCTTGCCAAAATCCACCCGGGAAGAAACAAGCCCTTTTTCCTTCACAGTCAAACAACGTGTTCCACTCCTCCTTTCCCATCCCCAGCACATGAGGCTGAAAATGGCTATTTCACCTGGGCCACAACATTTTCTTCACTCCCAATAAACCTGATTTATACACAGGAGTGAATTAAATAAGAGGCACTTTGCCATCTGTACAACACCCTGGTGCCAGCACCCACCGGCCAGTGATGCTGCAGAGCTGCTGGACCACTCCACGCAGCCACGGAAACCAGCGAGGTTGGGAAGGATGCTGCCGAAGGCATGAATTGCCAACTTCCCAGCCCTGGAGACCCGCCTTGCCTCCCCCACATCAGCAGGGCGTGGGTGCACTGAAAACATGCCTATCTCACTGGTAAAAGAACAGTTAATAAAATAAATGCTTGCTTTCTGATATAAAGAAATCTATGTCCATTCCCTGAGAGAGTTCATTTGCCTCTAAGCAAGGGGCCGTTTTCTGGAAAGCAAAACGATACCTGTTTGCTCATGGCCATGTCGTCGGGCTGAAGCTGCCCCAAAGCCCCACGACCTGCACATTTATCCAGCTCCTGGGGCTTGGTTTTGTGTTCATCCCCCCATCCCTCTCCGGGGAATTAAACAGCTGAGGAAAGCCTGGTCCTGCCGGTGCAAGCAGCCACCGGCACACCTTCTAGGCGGATGGAGTAGGCGATGATTGTAAGTCCCTTCCAATGGAAATATTCCATTCTATTCAGGCCAGTCCCCCACACACTCACGGAGCAGCAATGCTAGAGGAGGCAGAACCACACCGAAACTTTGCTGTAATTTAACAAAGTCCCTTACCCCTCTCCCCTTTGCCCCATCCGATACGAAACTCACCTCTCCAAGCAGACCGCAGGCAATACGTTTTAATGTTGCCAAGACAACTGTGTTGACAAAATTCCCTTTTTTTTAGGTGAAAGAAACAGGGGTTTATTTTAATTTGGAGTTCAAGGCTTAGCATATTTCAGTAACACGCCTGCCATTTCTCTTCTACTGTTTCATACAATATTTGCTTGGCGGCTGTGGTGTGCGGCTGAAACAGAGTTTAGATAAAAGCGTCAATTCTGCCGCTAACCCCATCTAAAACTGATGTTCTTATTAGGGCTTGGCCCATCTGTAAAACATAAATTTCACCACCATCAATTTGCTGAGAGAATTGGAATTACACCAGCAACTCCGGTTTGACAAATGGGACTCGTGTTAACACAACACCACTTTGTCCTAGATGACAAAATAGGTAGATAGGAAATAAATGAGAAAATACCACTTGATGGATAGCCTCGAAATCCAATCACAGCACGAGAGGGGGATCGTGGCTCCATTTAGAAAAAAAGAAAAAGGGAATTTAAAAATCGCAGCAGGTTGGCTGGAGCTCTAATAGCTCCAGAGCTACCAGCCGGCATCAATAAAGTCAGCAACAGAGCTCTCGGCTCAGAGTCGGTCCAGGAATTAAACTCCCAGCTCGTTTCAGCATCTCACGTTCTCATCCCCTCCTTTGCTGCTGACTCCCCAAAATTCTTCCCGCATGGTGTTAAATTTTCCTACTCTAACAAGCTACTGGGAGAAGTAGCCCAATTAGGACACTAAATAGCAATAAACCTTATTGTCACTGACTTTCATAAAGAGTGACTCATATCACTATTTAAAAACCTCAGGAAAACATCAGGCTCCTCGCACAAGCCTGGGTTCCTCGATCTGGAGGCATGAGCCTCCTGCCAGGTCCCCATGAAAGCCTGATGCTGAAAGGGCTGCGAGATTTTATTTGTCCCCCGAGCATTGCTACCCTCTGTCTTTAATATCGAAAGGCGCAGGAGGGCTAGGGGTACGATTCCCCACCAATGAATGTGGTACGTGGAGTCAAAGCAGTGCTCTTGCCCTCTTTGCACTGGCATCCTCGGTGCCTGCGCAAGGCAAAAAGCAAAGATAATTTGTTCCCCTGAGTTTCTGTCCACGCTTTTCTTAGGATTTCGCATTAGCACTTGTTGCCATAGTATCAACGGTGGCGGCAAAGTTCTCTAGGGGCCTCCTGGGACCTGTTCCTTGTCCTGCGGAGGGCTCTGGCTCTAATTTGGGCAGGATTGGAGTGGGGAGATGTGGAATTTTCTGCTTCCTAATGTTTTCTAAAGGTGCTGCCTGCGAAAGCGAGGCTGTTCCTTGGAAGCAGCATCAGCCACATCATCCTCACTCTGCCAGCATCCCTGAAGATGGGGCTGGGCATGGGGCATTGTGGCAATAAAGCCATGAGTGCACGAAAGAGAGGAATAGAAATAGGCCCCAATGCTCATCAGTTCCTGGGGCTTTTCCCCTTTCCCCATGGGAACGTCCCATGCTGGTGATGCTGCCTTTGACTGAAGCAGCCCCAACCCCTATCTTGAAAACATTTCCCATGCCAGAGGAGAAGATTTTGGTTTCCCAAGACCCTGCTCCTCAATACTGGCATCACGGGGTGAGACAGCAGTGGGGTAGGCTGTTACACCAGGGCCACAGTACTGGAGCCCTTGGCCGAGACATGTCACTGATATTTCCAGGGACAAGCTCATTTCGTTGATGTTTAGGGATGAAGGATGGGTCCTGCTCTGAAAAGACTGAGCTTTCATGACTTTCAAGGCAAGGAAGCACTGCACGTTTTCAGCATGTCTGAAAACATAAGCCTAAGACTCTGCAAAATGGGATTAAGACAAGCCTACCCTAGAAGGGCATCGCAAGATCTTGTTAAGCATTTCTGAATTGTCACGTGAAAGAGAGGCTATGGAAAGGCTTGTCTTAGCATAAATACCTTTGGCTTTGTATATACACACGCAGTACTTGCAGGTTGCCACGCTCTGCATATAGAACCAACATACTGATAACATATGGGGGTTCCAGACTGCGTGTTTCTCGTGCCCACAGCCCAAGCCTGAGCACTTGCTTTGGCATCATATCAGTACTTCGCCCCGCTCACTTTACAGCTGTCGTGTAGGGTGGCAATCCGGGGTGCGCTGGGTCCGTTATCACACACAGCCCATCACAGCGTTAATTTGGGACAAGCGGATGGAAGTAAACACGCTTTCATCCAGCTTCAGCCAGACAGTGGCTTACAGAGCATTCCCTCTTCGGGACACAATATGTTTATTTTTGGCTATGTACAAGAGATCAGATCGCATATATAGATTTGATTTAATGCACAGATACAATCAGAACAGCGTGAGCAGAGCAAAGGCATTTTAGCTTTGGAACCTCCACTCAAAACCAGTCCCTTTCTATTGGGATTGTATTTCTTTAGTAAAATTTGATGGTATCAACAAGTATCGAACAATATTCTCATTACTCAGGAAAGGTAAATGCTAATCTATGCAAGCCGAGCTCATGTGACTTATCGGTTACTATATATAGTTGTTTTCAGGCACTGATTTAGGCAATCTGGCAGATTTCCTAAGCCTTTGTACAGATACACTACTGAAATGGAAAACACAAAATACACGAGCAAAGCAGGAGGAGGAAAAAAAATAATCTGACATGGCCAAAATGTCCCTGAGGGTCAGGGAGGACCAACCCCTCCCCATCAGCAGACACACAACATTAATTACAAACGAGGATTCAGCCCAAACCCCTCTGCCTAAGATGGCCTCTCCAGTACTCACTCATGATTGCCGCACTGACAGAGGGAATAGACAGAATTCAAAGGGCACAAGGACTTCTTGTCACTCTCCTTTGCTCACGAGGGAGTGTAATGCTTCTCCCGGTGCAGGTACCTGATTAGAGAAATATCCCCTCAAAACCCACGTCTGCGTAACAAGAGACTCTGTACTGGGAGTTTGTTGGCAAACATATGCACGCTTTAAAACTGGAGAGTGTATGACTGAGTTTGTAGCATCTTTAAGAAAATATTCTGGGTTATACAAGCTAGAAGAAAATAGAGGGAGGAAGAAATACCTGATGCAAACCCAGATTCTTTAAAATTAGACTTCCCCACCTGAGTTTTAACAGAAAAGGCAGAACCAGCCAAGGTGTGCAGGTAGCAGTCTCCAGGAGCGTGCTATTTTGAACAGCCCCCCTGCCCCAGAAGCCTCCCCGCAGCTTTTGTGTGATCATCCCTGTAGATCCCGCTCTGCCGTCTGCCTGAGCCATCAGTATTTGGGGACGTAGAAGAAGAAGAGGAGCTGGTATATAAAGCAGTCGAGCCCCCCACCACTGCAGCTGCCCCCTGCTAACTCCCACGTCTCCCACTCCAGACAGCCTGTGCTCCCATGGGAAGGAAGGAGACACTTCCCCTCCATTTCAGTGAGAGGCGGATCAGCTCCTCGGGGACTCAGCAGATAATTGTCAAGTTGTCTGCCAGAATTTCCTCCTGACAGTCATAACTTGACAGCGTTGGAAGAAAATGTCTGCACCTGGGCTGTGGAGTCAGCGCGCTCAGGGAGCGCAGAGCTGAGGCAAGGGAAGGCTCTGCGGGGCTGGAGCTGGCTGGGGTGATGCACACCCGCCCCAGCACCAGATGCACCAGATGTGCGCGTACAGAGCTCTCTTTTTCTTCTGCTTTGCCAGTACAAAACAAAAGCTTTCTACTATCTGCTGCAAACCAAGCCGAGAGCGAGACCACAGGCAGAGCAAGCAGGGTTCGTCTCCTTTGAGCCCTGCAACAACTCCCTTCTGCGTTTCGAGCGCATCCCGAGGGGACTGTCGAGATCCTTGGGGCACGGGTGGGGAGAGGGAAGGGGCAAGATCAGCACTGACCCCCAGCTCTCTCTGAAGGACAGGAGCCAGCCGTGAGCGGGACATCCCCAGGCTTCACTCGGGGGCTGGAGCCGCATCGGGCTGTCTCTCCCCCACCCCAGCGCCTCCGGGATGGCGGGGACCCCTCGGCGACAGCGGGGGCATCCCGACCCCGTGGGATGGGGGGAACAGCAGGGGCAGGACCCGGTGTGTGTTCACAACCCCCCTCACCAAGCACTGGGCGGGTGGCAGCATCTCCTGCAGCCCCCAGCCCTCCGACCACCCCGCCGGTGCCCGGGCTGTCGCGGGGAGG
>JAVJGI010000001.1:92960370-92979454 GCA_035590275.1 Ibycter americanus
GGCGAAGAGGAGCCGTCCCCGTCCCTGGCCCCGGCGCCGCCCCGCGCATCCCGCCCGGCGGAGGGACGGAGCCCGGCGCGGCGCTGGGCTGGGCTGCAGGGAGGGAGCCAGCCCTCGCTGCGCCCCTTTATCCCAGCATCACCGACACGAATCCGCTTTGACGTCCAACCAGGGTTTTTATGGGTGTGGAGCGAGCCGGTGCAGCCCTCATTAGGAGACACTCTGCTCTCCAAATCATACATCTTTTATATAACCTCATTTCCAGCGTGGCTTTCCTTCCCCCTCCCTCCCCTTGCCCAGGGGCATCGCCCCCCCCACCAATTAAAGAGCCGACAGACACCCCCCGCCCCTACTTCGGCCCCCACTTGTTGCCGGGAAGCTCCGCTCACAGCCGGCAGGCCCGCCTCAGCCTGCCCCGAGGGAGGGGGGCTCTCCCCGCCCCCGCCCCCCCCCCCAGGCCCACTCACCGCGCAATGCCTCCGTGGCCCTGCAAAGCCGCAGCCCCCCGCCTTTCTGTCCCCGCCTGGCTTGTGTTTCCAGGGCTGAAGAAAAGCCCCCTCTTCCCCTGACAGCAGGCAGCCCCCTCCTGGAGGGCTGCCCCTGCCCTCCCTGTGCCCAGGGCAGGGGGCACCAGCCCCGCTGGGCTCCCCCGGACCCCCAGCCCTGAGCCGGGCAGTGTTGCCCCTCTCCCAGCTGTCTGTACCTGCACTGCCGGAGCTGAGCCTGGGCTGCACGCCGGGCAGAGAGCGAAGGGACTCCTCCTCACCCAGTTTCCCCTTCTGACTCTTTACCTGCCCCCGATAAGGCCCAGTGCAGACCGAGGCTTGACATCAGTCTCCAAGCTTTGCAATTGTGCTCATTCCCATGGCAACAACAAACACACAATTAAAGATATATAATATTATATAAACCCAAGCGGGCTCTCGGGCAGGAGTGTGAGGTTCACCTGCTTGCAGCCACCTCCCAAGCCAGGGGGGCAGCTCCCACCAGAGCACGGAGAGATGGCTTCAGCCTGGTGGAGATGCGCAGCCCATGGATGCCCAGCAGCTCCAGGAGCCAGCCACCCTGGGCATCCCCAGCCTGCCTGCCCCACCGCCGCTCCAGAGGCAGGCAAATAGCATGCACCACAGCAGGTGATTCAATTACAAAACTTCCTACAGGGAAGAAGAAATGGAGCAGCCCTGTTCCTCCCCAGCACTCGGGGAGTTTTACAGAGGTAGCAAAGAGGAGATGATAGGCAAATGCAACAGCAGAATTGGGGCTGGGGCTGCTTTCTCCATTCTCCCCCCTCCTCACACTACACATACATCAAGCTGTAACACTCTGTCTGGGGCTAATGAAAACATAATTATGCCTATTTAGATGCAGCAGGATTGATCTGATAGTAAGCTACCCAACAACATCTGCTCTGATCCACTGGGCAGGGAAACCTGTCCCGTGGAAGGATGAGTAGGTGCACACCGGCAAAGAAGGGCTTTGTGATCCCGTTGCAGGCTGAAAATTGCCAGCTTCAGCCCAGGCTAAGGAAAGCCCGAAACCTTCTCCTTTCAGGGCTCACATCTCTGAGCACAGCCTTAGTGCTGCAGGGCTGTGTGTGCTAGCGATTATCAGGGAAACTGGACCAGTCCCCCTTGGATGGGGGTGCAGGCAGACAGGGATGAGCATAGCACGGCTGGAGGTCTGGCTCACAGAAGGCTGATGGGTGTGATGGCACTCAGGTGGTGTTCAAAGGCACTCTGCACGGCCAAAGCCACCCTGACACACGACATGAGCTCTGGCCACCAGCACCCCACTGCTCTTCTGCCCTTCTTCCAGTGAGGCAAACCCATGCTGGGGAAGCAAAGCCCTGACTGCCAGGGTGCTTGGATCCAGGTGAGCAGGGCTCCCCACGTTCTCCAGGGCACATCTTGGGCAGTGAAGCACACCCACCCCACCACCCTGCAGGTGCCCCCTTGGCAAGACCCCAGCCCTCCCCACCAGCCCCAGGGCTTGTAGGAACCAGATGAGCTATGCTCATCCATGGGCTATGTCCTCACCAGGGCACGGCAGCACTTCCTTCAACGGCAGAAAACTTAATGGGACAACGCTCACTTTCGTATCATCTGGAGCTTTGCTGAAGCCTGTAAATCTGGGCAAGCCAGGAGCAAAGTGCTAGTACGAGAAGGGAGCTGCTGGTCTGTGCGTGTCCTGTGCATCCCCCTGCGCCAGGAAGGAGCCCCAGGTAGCCTTTCTCTCCAGTCAGTAGCCATGAGTCAGCCCAGAGAGAAAAGCTTGGAGGTTCATAAACAACTAATGGGACAGATGTTGTTCTGTAAATGAAGGAGGTGGAGCGAGACCCTCTCCAGCCCACCTGCACCCAGTCAGCCCATTCCCACACAGCTCTTGATGTGACAGCAAAGGTTTGTACCTTCCTTCCTCCAGCAAAGAGCACTGGTGGACAGGATTTCTCCACAGGGAGCATGTTCCTGTAATCCTGCCTCATCCTACTTGGCAGCTGAGAGCCCCGGAGAAGAGAACCCAGCTCTGGAGAAGCCCCCCCATGCCCAGCCTTGTTCATGGAAGTTTCTTCCCCCCTTCTCATACCTGGGAGCAAACGCAAGCAGTGCTACCTAGCAAGTTACCCCCCAAAACTGCTCGGGAGAGGGAATAGCCTCCTCCCTGTCCCTCACACAGCTGCTCCCCGGTTCCCCCTCTCCTCTGAAATCAGCTCAGCGCTGCTTGCTTCTGGCCATATGCTGCCAGTGGTTAGAGAAGCCAAATATAAACACAGCAGCTAATGCTCACCCAAATTTCCTTTCTCTCCCCCTCCCCAAATCTGGGCTCTTTCCCCTCTCCTGCTGCCATCCATCCTCACCCACCTTTCTCTCAGGAGCTGGCGGCGGTGATGGGCTCCGGTGGGGAGGTCAGGTGGGTGCCAAGGAGCTAGCGATGGGTCCCTCTCGAGGGGTGGGTGGCCAGTGGCCAGCCCTGCTGCCGGGGCTCGCAGCCCACCGGCAGGAGTGTGCCGCTCGGGATGCTTGGCTCTCTGAGATCCTTAGGAAACCGTGGCCTCGGCACAGATCACACACGCAATATCCCCGGCAGCCACAGCTCTAGAGTTATTCAGCTGCTATTTCTACGCAACTCAAAATGTGTCCGAGGGATTACTGGCCGGGGAATAAAGAAACGGCTAAACATATTTATACTAAAGCTTAAGGAGCCTATGTAACTGCACACACACACACACACCAGCTGATAGGGGGGTCTGGCACAGAGACTGCAGTGATTTGGGACAAATCCCAGGATTGTCTGTCTGTGCTCTAGTTTAGAGCAAGTGCCTATGCTGGTGCTTGCCTAGAGGTGGCAGTGAGCCTTCGCTCTTGTCCTTTCCCCGAGCAGAGCAGCACAGGAGGGCCTGGGAAGTCCCCAGCTGAGCTGGAGCTTTGGACTCTCTGCTAGGTTGGCCACAGGTGAAGTGTTTGCTGTGGGCATAAGCACAGGTATCCGTGCCCACCTGGCACACGGCAGAGCCCAGGCGGGACCTGCAAGGAGTCATCCCGCTGCCTCCTTCCCCTGTCCTCCATCCGTGTACCGCACGCCCACGCCGCAGGCACGGAGGGACTCTTTGGCATCCTCCCCTCTGCAAGGTGTTGGGGGAAAAGGTTGGGGTTTGATCAAATTCAGACTGCCTTTGAGACCCGGGAGGATGTGGCCAAGGGACATCGCTCTCAGAAACATCCCCACGCCACCTCCCAGCTCCACCAGCTCCAGGACATCTTTGGGGGGGACACTCTTTGCTCCCCACTTTCAGGAGCTGTAACAAGTCCAGAGCTACCAGGCAGAGATGTGGCAACGCGAAGTCTTCCAGCACAAACACCGATGTCAGCTTTTCCCCAAAACCACCCTCCCTTCCAACACGACACCTGTAAATCCCACCAAAAGCCAAATATATCTCTTAAACCTCCTGCACTGGGGGTTAGAGATAGAAACGTGCTGCTGGAAAGATTCTTTCAGAGCGTGTGTCACAGCCTCCAAGGGTATAAAGTGGGTTTTAAAGGGTGATCTCTCTCTCACACGTACCATGTGGGCACGCACGCACACACAAAATCTAATAAAAAGATATTAGTCAAAGAGTATTTGGCTTCTGGCATTCAACTAACTCAAGCTTCATACAGACACCAAAGAAATGAGATTATGGGAGCACACAAACAAGAAATTCCAGGGGGATGAATTAATGTTTCATCGCTATCACAGGGCAGAGAAGTACCTGTCTGTCTTCCCTCGCATTTCTTTTTCTTGTACTTTAAAACTTGAACCCCTTACCTTTAAAAATCACAGCAGCATGTTTCTTCCAGACCAAACCCTACCGCCTTTCCATCAAAATTGCTTTCATTCTCATGTTAAGGACACTTTGGAGGGCTAACAAACACACCTAAGTTCAAGGACTTCTTGTAAATCCAGGTCTAATTTAGACAGATTAAAAAAAACTGGTTCAAGACCTTGCTTCACAGGCTGAAAGGGGTTTGAGTTACTTCTGGGTTATTCAGATGCAAACACTGTTTTGAAACACAAGTGCCTGAGCCATCCACCAGCAGCTGTAAGTTTGGGGGCAGATGCTCGGCAGCAGCAGAACTACACGACTCCACTGAAATCAGCAGAATCAAGATCATTAAAGCCAGCTAAAACCAGCCAATTCTCAGTATTTTGTACTGTCTGAGTCGCTGTTTCAAGCCCATTCCTTTCTACTGGGATCAGGACCCCGAATGGTACCTTTCAACCTTTGGATCAATTATCGGCGTAATTACAAACTAGAAAAATCACTTTTGTGTCAATGTGAAACGGTATATTTAGAGATACATATTTTTTTGTATGAAGTGACACATTTCAGAGGACTGTAGGTTAAAGACACTTTTGAAAAGACCCAAATCCCTAATCTTAAATAAAAAGTTATCACCGGAGGACCTTGGGGTGGGTGGTGACAAACACAGGAAAGGGCCCTGCGTCAGCCAGCGCCCTGGGTAAATAGGGACGGGGAGGAGAGCGGAGGGCTTGGAGCAGGCTGACAAGCCTGATAAGCCAAATCTGCAAAGCATTCATTGCAAAAAAGAACACAAAGCAAACCCAAAAGCAGAGAAACAGCTGCTGTTGAGTTCTTAATTTCTAAAAAAGAGCAAGAAGAAAAAAAATGCCAAAAATACTCCACTACCCACCAGCAAAGCCCCTTGCGTGCCTCCTGGCAGAAATGGGGGGAGGGAGGCTCCAGCATCCCCAGTCCCCCCCAGACCCACTTAAGTGCAGCAGCATATTTGAGGCACCCCATGAGGGGCGAGCTGTGCAGCCCCTCCATCACACCAACCCCAGGTTCTTCCAGCCTGAATGGAGCAGCAAAGCAACGCAGCCCCAGCTGCAAAGCCCAAGGGGAAGGCGACAATGTGAAAGGCTGATCCCAGCCCCCAGATTACTCACAGCCCCAGGAAAAAAGAAGGGGGGGGGGGGAGCTGTGGGGGATGTGCAAGCGTAGGGGGACACAAAGATCTTGGTCACCCACCTCTGAATCGCACCGTTTGGCCGCAGCTGAACAGCAACCAAGGATCTCTCCCAGCCCAAATGCACAAGTCAGTGGCTCCAAAAAAAAGGGGAGGAAAAAACCCCACGAAGTTGAGAGACAGAGCTGTGGGGGGGGTTCCCCCCCTTTTCCTCCACAAACAAAAGAAAGAGGGCTCCTAGCCTTCCCACTGACTGGGGAGAAGTTTGCGGAAGCTATGCCAGGAATTTAGATTTGTTTCTGGAATGACTTTAATGGGATATTGAAACGCTGCTGTAATTTAAAGGTATTAAGCAGCTTCTTCTAGTTAAACCGAGATGAAGCAAACCCTTCCACAAAACACTCTGCTTCGAGCTGACAAACACCAGCACAGCCAAGAGAGCTCAGCAGCCTGACGCGAAGCCCCAGCAGCAGGTTTGAACATGCCAGGCCCTGAGTTCCCAGTGCTTTTTTTTTTTCTAAATAAAAAGAAACACACAGCTTTTTGGCTACCTCCATGTACAACTTGGCTTCAGAGATTCACCTACCTCCAGGCTGCCAAAGGTTCCCCACAGCTGAATTCTGGCTGGCATGCAGCCCTTCTGGTTGCAGGGTCCTGGAAGCAGGGCTGACCCCACTAACGAGAGGCAATTGGGGCTGAGCAGCTCACCAGTGTCACCTGGGAGAGCTTCGTTAGCACCAGGGACCCCATCCCCGAGCAAGGCTGACTTCAGCTCTAACAAGGTTGATGGAGACTTTGCCTGTGGTTGAAAACATCCCTGATGTTTCCTTGTGAGATCACCAGTGCTGCATGGATTTCAGCCCAAATCCCAGCTCGGCATCCCGCTCATTCCAGCCACCTGGGACCCAATTTCATGCAACTCACAAAAACATCCTATTTTTGAGGTCTTAATACTACCATTAGATTTGGTCAAAATTAGCTGGATTTGTTAGGATGAGGCAGACAGATAAACCAGGTAGCATTGCTGCCCACAAAGCCCAAACCAGCTGCTTTTGGGGGGGCTAAAATATGTTTCCCTCACTCTGTAGCTGGAGTTACCCTCCCAGGCTGGGTCAAATCCCAGGCAAGGAGAAGTTTCCTGATGGGCACACATAGACCTTCCTAGTCCCACTGCCCGGACCTGGGATCCTGCCCAGTTTGTAGAGGGAGGAGGTGAAATCTCGGGAAATCCTGGCTCTCCATGCCAGGGAAACACTGGAGGGGCCCCAATTGTTTTTATTTCCAGGCTCCTGTTTTCTCTGCACCTTAACACACTTCAGTTCTTATGAGACAACTCAGTTAAGTCCAGATTAAATTGATTGCTGTGACACTGACATCTGACCTAGGGTTTTGCCTACAGCCAGCCATAGCTGTGTGCTTTTGGGCTCTTAACAAGCTTGCGGATACCCTCACCTTTCTGTGATGCTTCATGCGGAGCTGGTTGGTAATCTCTCTGCCAGCTCAGGGTCACGGCTGTAGGACTCGCTGCTCCACAGCTCTCCAGATCCAGCTGGCTGAGCTTCTGGTCCCAGCCCAGCTCTGGACCTGCAGGTGATGGGTCCCACCTTGCCCCCAAGGCAGAGGAAGTGGTGTCCCAGTGGGAGCAGCACTGGCATCACCCTTGGGCTCCTGCAATGGCCACTTCAGCACAGGGGATGGTCCCTTCGCCATCAGGCCACTGGCAGAAGCCCTTTGGCAATGGAAGTCGGTCTGTGGCTGCAGCTCCTCTAGACTTCACCAGTATCTCCAGACAAGGCTGTCACCACTGCATGTCAGATGTACGGAATCCCCCTCTCACCCCACCACTAAATACTGGAGGAGAGCCCAGGCAGGAGGATGGAGACCCACGGGCTCTGCCCCCACATTGGCCAAGCACCACGGCTGGTGGAGCAGGACAGACCCAGCCCCATGGCACACATCTCCAGCCCAGCAACGTTTTCTGCCCTGCTGAGACCAACACTGAACGGTTGTGAGCCAAGAGGCAGGAGAGGTGCTCAGAAGATACCAGGAGAGCTGGCATCCAAAACATTCAGAGTTTTATTTTATTTTTAGCAATGTTATTTTCCCATCCTCATTTGAGGTTTTTTTCGCAGCAAAAGCAGCTGATGGCCTGGAAACAGGCTCTGAGTTAGGAGCGGGAGGCACCCATCCACGCAGCCCAAGGGAGAGCTTTGAGGCTGAAAACATAGTAAACAGGAAAATCAGCCTAACAAATAAAGAAGCCACCTTGGACCTTTGGAGCACTACCCTGTGAAATGCTGGAAAACAACCAACCCTCTCAGCAATCCCTATTTTACAGATGGGGAAACTGAGGCACAGAAGGGACCAGGGTCAGCCAACATGTTTGCAGCACCCCTGGGACCAAATTTTAAAGCAAAACAAACAAAAAAGAAAGATCAAAGCACATTTCTTTTTTCTCATTTGCCTGCTGGATGAGAGGCAGGGCTCAGGGTTTTCACCGCAAGGTTAAACGAGCAGCAGGAGTCCCTCAAGCAGGGGAAGGCTGGAAAACGCTCACCCCAAAGCACCAGCCATGGCCAGAGAAACCCAGCCCAGGACTTGGCAAACCAAAAGCTTCTGTTTGCCATTTAGACAGAAATAAATTAGAGTCAGACGCTCAAAAAGAAAAGACCAGAAAGAAAAGAAGAATAACCCAAGCAAGATCAAGCAAGAAAAGAGCTGTTGCAAAACACCAAGTCACAGCAGGCTGTGACTCCCTCCTTCTCAGGCTACATCAAAAGCTTCCAGCCCTGAACCACTCCTCGGCAGGGAGACCACGCCGGAGCAAGCAACGGCGCAAAGAGCCCAGCCCTTCCCCCAGGAGGCTGGCTTCTCATCCCAGGGTGAAATGATGCCAGTTTGGGAAGTTTGGGAATACCTGCAAGCAAGCTGATGGAGGAGGAGGGGGCAGACGTGGCATTAGCAGAGGCTGTGATTGCACTGGGTGTGTTACCGGTGGCTGACCTGGCGACCGAGGTGGCACCAGCCCTGTACCCAGGCATGTCCCCTGTGTGACCCAAATGTCACTCCTGCCACCAGTGCCACACCTCAGGGCTTGGCAGCTGGGACTCCTGCTTTGATGGGGAGCAAGGACTCCTGCCGGTGCTCCCCAGAGCCCCTCGCCAGGAGCAAAAGGAGCTGTTTGAATCAGAAACACATTGTCTCAGGGATTTGTGGGGCACACTCTTCCTAGGCGAGGTGTTTAGTGCAACCACCCCTCCCAGGCTGAGTACATGCCCTTGCTGCTGCAGGGTGAGCAGCTGTCCCCATCCACTGCCGGCAGAGCAGGAGGCCAATGGTCCAGCACGAACAGCGGATGGTCTCTGAGCTAATGCCAGCCTCCACCGTGGGTTTTCACCTAAAAACCCCCACTGTTTACCAAAACTATAGGTCAAATTAATCTCTTCCCTGATTTCACCCCAGCCAAAGAACCGGGGCTGCAGCGGCACGGGTGTCCCACCGCCAGATTGGGTCAGGACCGGCACTGAGCTGCCCTGGCTCAAAGCATCCCTCCCCTGCAGGCTCTGCCTGTGATCATAGCCCACAGACCTCCTGGGGAAGAGCAGAAGGCTGCTGGCTTTTCCCTGTTGCAGCTAAAAGACAAAATAAAACACACCTTGGACGTTTCTCGGTGTAATCCAGCTTTCCTGCAAAGGAATTGCTTTCTAGGGTATGTTTTCTCATCATTAGACCTGCAGCCTGTTTCCCCTTCCCTCTCCAGCATCCTGCTGGTTCGTAAAGAAGTCTCTCTCACCTTCTCTGAATTTTGGAGTGATATCACAACCTCAGATGTGTTTTTCTTGCTCTCAGGGTCCTATCAACCCCCTGCAGAGAAGGCCAGGGCATCCTATTGCCCTGAGCTGCACTCATGGGGCGCAGAAGTGAGCTGCAATAACCAGGCACATCTGAGAGCTCTTCAGATCTTTAATACAATCAAGATAGACGGAGCCTGAGACAGGCTTCCCCCTCCCCTTTTTCTTTCTCTCTCTTTATTTTTCTCTTCCCCAAACCTTTTATTCCCAGTGGCCAAGAACATTTAGTCTGGCCGGGAAAAGGAAATCTCATTACGGAATTACAGTTCATTTAGCAGGTCCCACTGGAAGCCCTGCAATAACCACTGGCTTCCTAACAGGATTAGCCAGTGTCTGAACCTCCCGATCTTGCTGCAGTCATCTCCACTCCCTTCAACAGGCTCGAGGGCCCCAGAAAACCCCAAGCAGCCACAGAGACCCAAGACGCAGATGGACACGGAGAAGGAAAGAATGAGGGGAGCCAAAGATTGAGGCTTCGTTGGCGTGAACATGGGCACTGCCAGTGGAGGTTTGAGCAGATGTTATCCCAGGCTCCTCCAGCCACAAATCCCGCTTTGCTTTGCTGTCTTGGCCTCTTTCAGCCCGATGGCTCATTCTCATTCAACAGTGCGTGTTGTCCCCCATGAAGGGACTGGGGATACTAACTTCAGAAACACAAGCAAGAGGCTGGAGTAATGCAAGTTCTGCTACAGCATTAAATATGACATACACTGTCTGCTGTACCTGAACCAGTACCAAGATGCTCATGTTGAGGGTCCTCCTGACATCAGTATTGGGGTTTACGTGAACAGGAAGGTTTTTGGTTGGCATCACATTGCATGGTAACATGTTTTCTGGGATCAGCTTTCTATTGTTAAGAGGGTAGGAGGACTTAGGAAGAAATAATTCAGAGGAGGATGCAAAGATCAAGAAAAAAGCCAAATTACATGGGGCCACCGGAACAGCCAAGACCAGGTTCTGCCTTCAGTGATGCTGAAATCTCTTTGCTTCTCCCATCCCTGTCCCCACTCAATACAAGGAAGAGGTGGTGAAGGAGCAATAAATCGGGTGCAGCAGTGCGTATGAAACCACCTGTGTGATTTCACAGGGGTGAACATCTGTCTCTTGCCACAAATCCACTCCCAGTGTTTCTTTACCGCACCAGTTTATACATAGAGACTACACAAGCACTGTCCTCAGCAACAGCTGTCAGAGGCATCAGGCTGAGGATGGCAAAGCCAGCTTTTCCAACATGGCCTGGAGCTGGCTGTGGGCTTGGCACGGCAGCCCGGCTCCGGGCAGGGAGGCAGCAGCAGGAGCATTGCAAAATACTTCTGCCTGCAACGACTGATGAAGACAATGGGAAGTGCCTCGGTGGCATCCCTCCAGGTGTTACCTTGGAAAGAAATGCAAAACGCGGGCAGAATTTGCCTGGTTTGCCTTCTCTTAGGGCAAGGAGAGGCAGCGCAGCTTTGGTTTAACCCAACGCAAGAATCGGGAAACTTGGCTAAGCAGCTTTGCCAAGACCATGCTCTCAGTGCTGCCTTACTTCACCACACATCTGCTACAGGGAGCTTTTGCCATGGCAGAGTCCACACCAACCACCACAGGGTGTAGCCCCACAGACGTCCAGGTCCCCTGTGGTCCCCTGGGACCATAGCCCGCTACGGTCCTTCCCCAGTGAGGGGTGGGAGCCCTGGGAGGTGTTGGAGCCCACCACAGCTCCACCTCCAGACTTGCCTCTCCTCTCAGACAACACAAGGAGCCCAGAGTGCTGGCTCCCAGCTGTGATGCTTCAAATGAGCTGGGGTGGCTGAGAAACATCATTAGTGCTGGAGGAAATAAAAGGCCACATAGGGCTGTTTTTTCAAGACAGAGCCCTGCATCCCTGTCCCCGCAGCTCCCACGCTGTTCCAGCTCCACCAGCAGATGTTTCCATCGTTAGCAAGACTTTCATCTGGAGGTGAAGGGATGTGGTGGCCTTCACACCGCTGCTAACGAGGCTGCGTGAGCAGGGGTTAAGTGCTGGGGGTCAGCCTGGCACTCAGATAGCAGCAGCAAGCGGGGGTTTGTGCCCACAGGGTGAGAGGGATGTTCCTGCTGCATGACCAGCCTGGGGAACACAGCATGGGGTGAAGACAGCTGTGGGAAGAGAGGAGGGAGGGATGATGCAGAGCTGAGAATAGGAAAAGTTTTGCTCATGCACAGTGTGTAATTCAGTTTGCAGCATCTCACTGAAGCCAAGAACTGAGTAAAAGGCCAAAAGGGATGAGGCATTTATGTGGCTAATGGGAACATGCAGACTGTAATCATCCCTGCTGGCAAGAGCACCCCAGGAGGGTGTAAACCCCCACTCCTGGCCTTCCACCAACCTCAGATCACTGGGAACACAAGTGGATCCTCCCTGGGGAGGGGGAGGGTGGATGACCTCTGTCTGGCAGTCTGTCTGTCCTGGGTACCGGCAGCAAGGTGCAGAGGATGGGCAGGGGAAGGGACTGCCTGTGCCTTGCTGGAGCACCAGGGCAAGGATGCTCTCACTCTTTCGGTGCAGAAATTGCCATTGTAGCAGTCACTTTGGCTTTTGGGAGGATTTTTCAGCCCCTTTTGGCTGTAGACTGAGCTGACACAGAGGTGTGAGTGCTCTGCCTTCCTCTGGCCTTTCTGCAGGGACCCTTGAGCAGCATCACCCTTTCCAGCATTGCTCCTTACCACCACTGTGCGGGACAGAAATGTTACTGGGTGAGCTGGGAATAAACAAGTCTGACCTTTCGGCATAGCCACATACAACATCCAAGAGCATCAACCACCGCTGAGGAGGGGATACTGGGCTTGACCTGGCTGGCAGCGAGTCTTGATATAACTACACACCATACACCACCCAAAGCGGCCACGTAACCTCCCCTCCATCCTCTTTTCCATTTTCTCTCTCTCCCTGTTTGTTTGTTTGGCTATCCAAGGATTCATCAACCACAACAGGGTCTGGCAACCCAAAACTTTCCCTAGGGAAGAAGTTCTGGCATCCAGCGGCCAAGTCAGGAGACTCTGGAAAGTTGCTCTGAGCCTGTCTCATCTCACAACTTGACATATCACCGCTGTCCATTTCCCTTCCCAAGGAAATCTGATTTGTTCCAAAGTTTATAGTTTCACTGACTTAATCCCAGCATAGTTGTTCCTGTTTCCCTTTAATTTACTGCCACAGCTTGTATTAATTGATGTATTGCAGAGGGCTTGAGCCAAGCTAATTGTTTTAGAAAAAGAAAAAAAGAAGAAAGAAAGGGAGATGTGAGGTCCCTTAGTGGATTACGAAGGTATTTGAATGGGGAACAGGCAGCCACCAGAAAACAGCAATAACTCCAAGGAGAAGTAACTGTCTGGAGAGGTGGAAGCTCTCCGGGCTGCCGTTCGCAAGGTGCCAACAAGCTCCCTGCAAACAGAAATATCTTCCCTGGGATGACCTTGAGGACAAAGGCGAAGGTGGGGGAGAGGAGGGCTGTGATGGCCTCTCTACTCTGCTAGGGCTGCCTTTGCCCTTCTGGCTCTGCTCTTGCCTGGGGCTGCTTCTGCTGCTGAATGATAGTGGGGATCAGGGGAGTTCCCTGAGGACAGAAAAAAGGCAAACATCACCCATCGTCCAGCAGGGATGATGTAGGGAACCACAGGCTGCCCAGCTTGGCTGAGAAGGTGATGGAGCAAATCCTCCTGGACAAGAAAGTCCTTGGGAACAGCCAGCAGGGATTTATTGGGAGTAAATCATGGCCAGTGGACCTCATCACCCGCGAGGGCGAGACGACTGGCTCTGTAGATCAGGGCAGGGCAGAGCAATGCAATCTGCATAACTTCACTTTACCAAGGCCTTTGAGGGTGTCTTCTGTAGTATCCTTGTAGCCAAACTGTGGATAAGCAGAGAGACTGGGGACAGTTTGCGCTCTCGACTCATTTTCAGATGATACCAGACAGGGGCAAGCAGTTGACCTGCTGGAAGGCAGGGCTGCTATCCAGAGGGACCACCATGGGCTGGAGAAAAAGCCCAACAGGAGCTCAGGGAACTCACAGGAAAACACCGAGTCCTGCTCCTGGAACAGGATAACCCCAAGTAACAGGATAGGTTGCATCCAAATGGCTGGAAAGCAGCTTTGGAGAAAAGGATCTAGAGATCCTGGTGGACAAGAAGAACTATGGTTTAGCTCGGCCAAAGTCAGCTGCTTCCCTGGACTGTATTATTCAGTCTGTACTTCAGATCTGGATGGTGTCCAGCTCTGGGCTCTCCAGGAGAAGATAGACATAGACATACTGGAGGAAGTCCAGTGGAGACCACCAACCTGATCAAGGACTGGAGCAGGAGCACACAGTGCACGAGAGGAGGCTGCAGGAGTTGGGCTTCTTCTCCCCAAAGAAGAGGAGAGGAAGAAGAGATCTAATAGCTGCCTGCAACCACCTTAGTGGAAGCTGGGGAGAAGGCAGCCAGAGGCAAGATGAGATGCAACAGCACAGATGGGGACATGTGAAATTCTGACTTGCTATTAGAGGGGAAAAAAACGTTCTCCATGAAGTCAGTCACATGGGATTGTCACCCTTGCAGTTATTTGAAATTTAGCAGTGTCATGGCCCTGAGCAACCCTCTCTGGCCCTGCCTGGAGCGAGGACGCCCAGTGGTGCAGGCAGAGGCAGCAGGGTGCAAGGCAGAGCACAGAGATTGCTTGTACCAGCCAGGTTTGGAGACCTCACGCACAGTTCTGGTGGTTGGCTTTGAGCAGAAGCCAACAGAGAACAAGACAGAGGAGTAAGAGGCTTCACCTCCACCAGCTCCACCTGATGGGACCACGCAGTGTCTCTAGTACCCGACCCGATGTGGTGCTCTGGGCAGACGTGAGCCAGGTCCGATCCCACGGGAGCGTGACGCAAGGGAGGAAGCAGGGCTCTCCTCTGCCCTCCCTCACCTCCCTGCTGGCCATCCCTCCTCCTTCTCCCCTGGGAGAGAGGAGGCCAGAAGCAAAACCCCAGAACCAGGTCGAACCGAGACCTTTCCCATGGAGCACCGCAGGGCTGCCGGCAGAGAAGCATTCCAGAGACGGGGATGCACGGAGGGACACACCAGCAGATCCCAGGAGCAAAGCCCGGCTCCCACAGATCCCTGACACCCTTTGAACCACAGCACCATCAAAGTATTAAAGTTTTCCAGGCAAGAAACTTGCTCCTTGTTGTTTTCCTGGCCGAACCCCCCCTTTTACATAAATCAGCCCAGGCTCTTTCAGCATGGCTCTCACGGAGAGGTTGATTTATTCGGGAGCAACACAGGGAGTTTCCAGATTAACACTAATTGCTCTCCCAAATTACTTAATAGTTTAAATTGCAGTCCTCTCTTTGGAAATCATCTCAGACAGTTCAATAAAAAACTATCATCGAAGAGACAACTGCAAATTGATAAAGTCTTTGAGACGAGGCTAATATCATTGCTGTCTGGCAAATTTATTCATCTGAAACAAAACGAGGAGGATAAACAGCCTCACTCGGTGAGGAAGACACCGCCTGCTACCGAGTTGCTCAATTTTCTCTTCCAGAGATGCTCATATTACTTGGAGAGAGCCACAACACTGCTGAAACAAGGCAGCCGACTGCAACGCCTGTGAATGAATAGCACCAGCCTTTTCCTCGCAGAGAAAAAACAAAATTAAAAAAAAAAAAAAATTATAATAATAAGAAGACGGCAAATGTTTGTGCTGGTTATGACAGGAGGCAGGGGCTGGTGCTCGCTGCCGGGGGGGCTGCTGGGGGCCGCTGTGGATGCAGGAGCTGGCTGGCAGCCACCAAGCTCCTGCGGGGTTGAAATTGTCACCCAGGAGGGGAGGGGAAAACTTGTTTCATTTTGGCCGTTTCCCAATTTCCCAGCCCCTCTGGGGGCAGGAGATGCGATGTGGCTGGCAGGGGAGGGCGAGGGAGGGCGGAGGGGAGGCCGGGGCAGGGCTGGGGGGTGCAGGAGGGAGAGGCAGGTGTGTGTGCAGGGGGCTCAGCATCTTTCCACTGCGGGGAAAGGGGGCACTGCTGGAGACACCAGCTGGGACACAACCCCATCGAGGAGGTTTAGAACAGCCTAAAGGAAGCACCCGAGTGTTTTGGGGGGATGCTGACCAGGACAGACACCGCCAGCACACTGGGAGCATTACCTCCACCATGCAATATTTTGGGGCTGGCTGGGAACACCTCCTCTGCCATGCAATATTTTGGGGTCATGGTGCAGCCCAGGAAGACGTGCACCCAGGGTCAGGGAGGACTTCAGCACCAGCACAGTGGTGGCCAGGCCCATCATCCTAGGGTGACCCCACTTGCTGACAGCCCCCCAAGACCCCACACACCCTGTTCCCACCTAGACAAGCCCCTGCTCCTCCCCATGGCACACCTGCCCTCCCTGGGGTCAAGTGGATTGCCTGTTTCCTCTGGTTTTAAAACCATTTCTGGAAGGTTTGGTGGGAGGTTGGTGGGGAAACAGGGTCTTTGCTGACACCGGCTGATAGGCAGCGGCTCAGACCCATCTGCCTGTAACACAACCCCCTTCCACACCAGGTCCCTTCCAGTCCCCAGCACAGGGCATCCCACCATAAACTGCAGCAAGAAGCTCCTCAGCACTTCGGAGAGGGGGCTTAGATGCTACGTGCTCAAAGAAAAGGCCAAAAAAATCCAGCTCTTTCCCCAGAGAACGGTGCGGGAGCGAGGGGGTTACCAGGAGCTGCTGCCCAGCACAGTGCCAGGAGCCACGGGGATCTGAGAGAAAGCCCGGCCGATGGCTGCCATCTGCTCCTGGCACCTCATGCCACTGCCGGAGCCTGAAAGCACGCGAGTGCACCGAGAAAACAAACCACAGCCAGCCCTCCTCCCCGCTGCGGCCGGCAGCCCTGCTAGCCCACACCGGTGGGCTTGGTGCAGGCAGGGGGGCACGGCTGGACACCGAGAAGCAGCGGCACGGTCTGCTCTGGCCAAGCTGCTGAAGCCCTTCGGGGTGTTTAAAGGGCTACAAAATGCTGTCTACATCAGTGGCTTCACAGCCAGGGACACGTCCCCATGTCCCTTGCGGGATGGCTGGGGGCGGTGAGGCTGGGGGAGGCAGCAGGAGGGATGGGGAGTGGCTGGGGGGATGCTGTGGAGTCCCCATGCAGGGGCTGCCCAGCCCGCCCACTTTCGCCACCCAAGGATGCACCAACAGTGTTGGTTCTCTGCATCACAGCAGCAGAAACACCGATGCCAAGAGATAACCTGGGGCAGGGGCTCACCCTCCCAAGGGCACACAGAAGCTCCTGGGGGCCGCAGCTGAGGCAGGGATGCAGCAGCAGAGCCTGCACTAAAGGGCACTTGCAGAGCAACCTGCAGGGCCATGGCTTTGATGCCCTCCCAGCCACAGGGAACAACAGCGTGGAGATCCATCCCCATTGCTCCAGGAGGACGTCCAAGGGAGCCAACTTGGCAAAGCAGCCAATTAAAGCAAGAAACAGGCAAACGGCAAGTGGCGGCACACAGCCTCCACTGCTGCGGCCGGGTGGCTTCCAAGCCACAGGGGAGAGCGGCCGAGTTTCCTGACCCACATCCCAACCCCCCCTTGGGGCTCAGAGAAAGAAAAACCCTTTAACATTTTTTTTTTTTTAAAGTCTCATTCATCATTCAGCCTCTGTTTGTTTTCTGCGCTCCGCTAGGCTCAAACAAGCAAAACAGATTAGCTGGGCTCATTTGTTTCCTACTTAATTACACCTCTTTGGTGCTGATGTAATATTTCAAGATTTGGGTTGCTAAGGCTGAAAATCCACCTGCCCCCCTCCCACATCCACCTTGGCTTTTCATTCCCATAATGAAAAAGCCCAGATGGGTTTTTTTGCAAAAAACCCTCTAATTATTGAGGAATTCAGCACTCTGAATTCAGAAGCTGCCAGCGAGCGCTCAGGTTGTCAGAAGCAGATGGACGGCGGCTCCAGCTTTTGATCACAGCCTCCGAACCCCTCCCCAAAAAACAGGGAGAAGGGGGGGCTAAGAACCTCGCATCTGCAGCCGCACGCGGTCCTGGATAACTTTAGTCCTTCCCCCCCTCCCCGCCGCCCAGGATTGCTTTGGCATCAATAGGACTTCCCAGGAAGCTGGAGCAGCTGCGTGCCGACGCAGTTTGCAGGATGAGGTCCTTGCTGGAAGAAGGAGCGCACGCCTCCCCACAGAAGCTGCTGTGCAGACTGGAGGTGCCTCCCCTCCCCTTCGGCTGCTTTTCTTCCTCCCTTCCCCAAGCCCCACGGCAGCCCCTCTACACCCCACATCACTTCGCCCATGTTAACATGTGCCAAAGATTTGCTGCGGTTAGTCCAGGCAGAACACACCTTCCCAGCCCGCAGCACATAGGAGAAGCTAAAGGTCCCAAAAGAGCAGCAAGGTGTCCGTGGGAGGGATTTTTCAGGCTTCCAGAGCATAAAATGGTCCTGCAGACCCCAGCCCATTGACCTGCTGAGCCGGGAGGGAGCTGCCGATCTGCTCTAGCCAAAGAGCCAAATGGGTGCTGACAGCAGCGCCGGCCCCAGCCCACCGTGCAAAGGCCAGATGGGTGCCTAAGGGTGGAACGAGTGAAGCACCAGAGGGCTGGAGGCAAGAAGTGACCCCCCCGTGATTCCCAGGCTAAGGGACCGGCAGGGAAGGTGGGGGAGAGCGGACCCCCACGATCCCGTCCCGAACAAACCGTGCTACTCCCACTCCTGGAAACCTCCCAGTTCAGTGGGAGCCAAAGACATTTGCACCCCCCCAACCATGCAGAGCCACCCTAAGCCTCCCCACCACCACCACCCCACAGCAAGACCCCCAAGTGCCCCTGCTGCCACCAGCCTTACTTGCATCCGGAGAGAGCCGGGCATCGGGCATCGCGCCCCACTCGCCCCCGCTGCTGATGCCGCCTGGCCGAGGCCCCGCTCCCCCCGCCCCTGCCTGCCGGATTTCAGCCCCAAAAGAAAGAGCAAATAAAAGGCACACACCGACTCCATCGCTCCGGAGCCGTCCGAGAGGCAGGGGGCTGGCTGGAGCAGGGGAAGAGAGGCTCTGGGCGGCGGGGAGAAAGGGCTTTGCTCGCGGTGGAGCAGGCGGAGGGGATGGTGGAGCTGCGGGAGGGCTGCGTGCGCGGTGCCGAGCCGGCTGCGCGGCCCCAGCCAGCTTTCCCACGGTGGCATTCGCCCTCGCTGGGGCCCAGCAGTGTCCTTATCCCCTCCCATGCCCAGCACCGTGCAGCTCTTCCAGGACCCACTCTGCCCATCACCCCAGCCAGGGCATCTCCTTGGGCTCCCCAGGGTTGGGATGGGAGGAAACTGCTTGTGGTTTTGGGTGGCCAGAACACCCACAGGGCACCTGGCACCAGCGCAGCCGCGGTGTCCCCTGCAGCACCCGGCGGCTGACGGAGCAGTTTGGTTATTCAATAACTTTTAACCTCCCCAGCTGGAGGCTGCTCTGTGCCTGCCTAGTCACACATGCGGGTTTCAGCTAATTTTAGTGGGTGGGGGTCTGTCTCTCCCTTGGACCAACGGGTGGTGTTGGGAAGGAGGGCAAGGATGAAAGAAAGCTTCAGATTTCTGTACAAAACACCCAACTAACGGGGAAAAAATAGAAGGGAAAAGCTCAGCAGACCCTCACTACTGCAGAAACAGGCTGCAGTGGGTTGTCCCCTGCTTCCCAGGGACACACACACAGGCGATCAGGACCTTCCCCACTGCAAAATGCTTTTTCCAAAGCAGAACAAGGTGCAGATCCAGAAAAAAAGCTGTTTCCACACTACAGCCAGGGCAA
>JAVJGI010000001.1:92979554-93062341 GCA_035590275.1 Ibycter americanus
CTGCAAAATGCTTTTTCCAAAGCAGAACAAGGTGCAGATCCAGAAAAAAAGCTGTTTCCACACTACAGCCAGGGCAAGCAAGGCTCTTTTTGCCTTAACCCAAAGGAATTGTATATATCTATAAGGAAGGAGTTGTGGTTTTTAGCCCACCCCCAGAAGAGCAGGCAAGAAGCTCTTGTCCTTGACACAGCAGTGGGGTTTTGTTTGAACTTCACCTGCCTGGCTTGATCGGGAGATAATGGGTCTTTCCGGGCATCTTGAAGGGTTTTGCATTGATTTTTCTCAGCTGCAAAGTGAGGGAGAACAGAAAGGCGCGTGCAGGCTCCTCACCACAACTTCAACCCCTGTATGCTGCAAAGTCAGGTGTGCCCAGAGAATTAGGATACATCCAAGGGCTGCTGCACTAATTAAACCAGTGCTTCAAGATTAAATAGTCACCAGGGACGCTGTTGTCTCGTGTCCCCTCCAATCGCCCCATCCAACATCTGCCCAGCAACGGGAGAGCTGCACTTCAATTCGGTGTTGGGTTCAGCTCCTACAAAGCCCCTGAGTTTCCCCAGATCAGCTGGTGCAGAGCCAATTTGGTTCTTAAAATTTAAGAGAGTTTAACCCCAAGCAAGAGCCCGCCAGCCCTGAGCAGGGAGGGATGTGCTTGACCCACATATTGCAGGGATGTGGTTCTCTCACCCAGAAGCCTCAGCTCAACCCCAAGGAACACAAACCTTGTAAAATAAAAATGGTTTTCAAAAGTCACATCCTGCCTTGATTGCTGTCAACACCTACAGATCAGGTCCCTGCTATACTTCACACGAGCTCTTCCCATCCCAAGGCGACTCAGATGCTGTTCATGAGAGCAGGAACGTTGCCCTGCGTGCCCTCCAGTTGCTCACTGTTTGCCTGCAAAACTCCACTTTTATCCGGCTGTGAGCAATTTAACCTGGCATTTTCCTCTTCTAAAGCCAGAGTCAGTCCCTGCTGCTCTGTACTGGGGCCATTTTACCAAGTCTCCATTAAACAGACTTTTCAGCGGCCACCTCGCAGCAAAGGCATCGAGGCAATTCAGTGTTTCTGCCTTTAAACCCCTAGTTGTGGCTTCCAGCCCTGGATTCCCGGGTTCCATCACCGCACATTGACCAGCTTCATGGAAACAGGGAGGAGGCAGATGAAAAAGGTGCTGTGCCCTGGTGTGCAGGCCATTTTTGTAATTGACTACAGGCACTTAGAGAAGGCTCTTGGACATCTCCAGCAGTGCAGCAGGAAGCCTGGGAGGGATGCTTTGGAGCTGCAGCCAGACAGGAATAGGCAGCTGCTCCCACTGGGGCAATTGCTATTTTAACAGCTTCCTGAGCATTTGAAGGCAAGCTCTTTGTCTTCCCCACCTTATTTCCACAGGCAAGAGTGTTTTGAGCCTCTGCAACAGTTTTCATCTGCCCCAGGAAGAGCTGATCATGATCTTTACCCCACCTCAAGCACGACAGGCACCCCCTCACAGCACACATGCCCTCAGCCCCGAGCCCCTGCGCCAGCCTTGGCACACATGGACCCAGCCCAGGGTCTCTGCCCACCAGCCCGTGTCTCACTCACCACCAAGTCAGGTCCAGCAGTGGCCACAGTGTTGTTCTCCTGGGAAAAACAGTCCACAGGTGCTTCCCTGGAGCCTGTGGCCAAGCCACTTGCCTGCACCCACCAGGTGTGGGCAAGCAGCACCCAGGGGCTCCTCTCCTGCCAGGTGCATTGTATTTAAGGTGTGGGAGAAAGTGCTGATAATGGGGCAATCCATTTTCCTCCCAGCACCTGAGGCAGGTTCTCTCTGAGCCAAGCCCAGGGAGAAAACACTGAGGGTGTTTGCCCAGCCACAGAGCAAGGGATCCTCACTGCCAAAACCTTCCCCTTCCCAGCACGGTGGCTGCCCAGAGCCTCTCTGCATCCCTGTGGTTGCTCCACCAGCATGGATGCACTGCTATAAATGCAAAACAAACTCAGAAGTGGCCAAAAGTTGGTGTTTGGGTGCTCTGGGTAGGGGGCAGGGACCGATCACCATGTGGTAGGATGCTGCAGGTGAATTCAAGCAGCAGACCCCCCATGCAAGGGGTAAGCAACGAGCCATCCCCACCCAGGATGCTGGAAGAGGGTTTGTGTGAAGCCGGCAACTGAAAATAAGAGTGTATACGTTGGATCCTAAAAAAGAAAGCAGCATGGCCAAGCTGAGGAAGGACCAGTCGTGCTGAGGCTATCGCACACACACAGCCACAACTTCGTCACCCATTGGATTTGCAGGCTTGAAAATAGCCACCAGTGAGCGAAACCCAAGCCAGGGCTCAGCTGCCACAGTGGCATCGCTCTAGTCACAGTGCCTACAAGCTCGGGGTGGCCATTGCCTCCCACATCCCCCTAGTCACAGGGCAGCCATCAGGGCCACGAGAGCCCACTGGTGCAACACCAGCCCAATGGTGCCAGCAGACAGAGGGACAGCCGGTCCCCAGGCTTGGGGCATCCCTAAGCACCTGTGGCCACAGCAGCCAGCAAACTAAGTGCTGCCAAAGCCTCTTCAAGATAAACAGGTGCTTACAGAGCATGATTTTCCAAGAAACCAGCACAAATCCCCGCTGTGAACTTGTAGAGCTGCTGTATGACTGGGTGTAACCATGGTAGCACCGGTGCAGAGTCGTGTCCCTTTGCCCTGCAGAAGGGCTGCATTGCCCCAGCGGATGGCAGCCAGGGTGGGTTTCCCTTGCAGGTGGAGGAGGGAGCCCAGGAGGGAAGCCCAGCCATCCCTCTGTCCTGGCTGCATGGAGGGAAACGTGGGCAAAAACTCATGCTTTCACACTCAGAAAAAACGGTTTCTGGTCCCTCCCCAGCACCGCACTATTCCCAGAAAGCAAACCCACATGGGCAGCATGTGCTGGCAGGTCCGGCTGAGCTTGGGATGGTGCCCTCGCCCTGCCCATCACCATAGGGGCAGCACCCAGCTGAGCGCTCTCCACAGGAGCTGCTGGCTGAGGAGGAAGGAAGAGGCTGAATGCTCACCCATGGTACCTGGTACCAGCCACGTTGCTGGGCTGTTTCCCACCACCAGCTAGAAATAAGGACATGGAGCCAGTGGGTACCATGGCTGACCCTGGGGGCACAGGGTCTTCCTCATGCCCTGTGGAGACCCATGGCAATGCCTGGCACCCCAAAATATCAGCCCCCACACCAGTGGGACAACTGCTCCTCTGGCCACAGCTCTCACAGTGCCGGCTGCCCAAATGCCGCCCGGGGAGAGCGCAGCCCTTCACAAACCCCGAGCTGCAGGTTGGTTTTCCAAGGGGACCTTCAGCACCACAGTCCCATCTCCACACCTCACAGCACACCCAACAGCAAGGGGGTGCCCTGACCCCCCCTCCCCGGCCCAGGGTTTCTTACACAGACACAGAAAGCCACCCTGTCCCAACAAAACAAGGAATAAATAAATAGCTGCAAGACATGGGAAAGCCTGCAGCCAGTTTTTCTACCTGGTGCTGCCGAGGGCACAGCTCAGCTCTTTAACCCTTGGAGGAGGCTGCAGGTGCGAAGTTTAAGGTAAAAAGCTGGGAACTGGGAATCACTCCTCCTTCCCAGGGCTGCCGGGAGGAAAGGGTCCTGTGCTGGGAGCCAAGCAGGAGCTCACGTAATGTCCCCAGCACAGGGCAAGGCAGCTGGGGGTCAGGTTTCTGTCCCAGAGGACAACGTAAAAATAGAGGTGAGGAAAGGAAATCTGCTGAGCAATGGGACAGCAGGACCACAGGGATCTCAGCCAGGGCAGCCCCTTCCCTAGCAGGTAGGCAGGGGAGGATGGAGACCCCCCAGACAAAGCACAGGGAGGAAACTGGGCAACTCCCTTATATGCCCTGGCTAGCATTAATCCCACTAACGAGCTGGGTCTTTCTGCAAAGCAGGATCAGCTCTGCTATGGCTCAGAGCAACAATCCTGTTAAAGGGTGGGTGGCCATGACAGAAGTGGCTAATTAGTCCTTGCATCACCAGCCGACCTGCCCAGGGCTCCCCACAGCCCCCACGATGCTCTCCAGGACATCCAAGGTGGAGCAGGCTTGGGCTGTCCCCATGCATCCTGCTCCTGGGGCAGCTATTCAAGCCCTGATGGAGGGCTGGAGCTGTGCTTTACTCCCCATGCATCACCCAGGCAGGATCCCCCCAGTCCCTGTTGGGGTGGTTGTGGGGGGCTCAGCCCAACCCTGGCCCCCCCGGAAGGGACCAGCCCTGTGCTTCAGCTGCAAGGGCTCATTGAGGCTCCTGAGAAAGCCCAGACAAGCCTGGGGAGGAACCATAAATTACAGTGGCCGAACAATACCCCATTGTCAGGCACTGCCACCACCCCCGTCCATGCTGGGGCCGTGCCCATCCTGGGGAGGACCAGCACCAGCAGGATGGTCCAGGTCTGGGTCAGCGATGCCAGATCCCTACTAGCCCCGTCCTGGCTCTGGCTGCAGTGCGAGCGTTGCATTAATCCACAGTGGTTTTTCTGTGCAAACCCTGTGCAACCCTGGCCCCCGCCGAGACCCCCTGGTGCTGGGCTGGGACGGCTGGCAGCGCTGGCTGGGAGCCATCGCTGGTTCTCACCCTCCAGGCTCAGGGCTCGGCTCCCTGCCAGACTTTTTTTCTCCCATTTCGGCTGATGCAGAGTGGAAAGGGGAACCCAGACCTGTTGGCAGCAGAGACGGTACCTGCAGCTGTCTCTGCGGTGACAGCACAGTCCCCACGGTGAGCAGAGGCTTGTGGCCGGCGGCCAGGTCTAACAGCCGGGTGCACCACCTTGGTGCCCGTGTGTCTGATTTTTTAAGTTCAGGTCAATAAAAGGCTTCAGCATATGTTTAATTTGGGGGACAGTCAAGGAAGGTAAGTGTGTGTAATAAGCCCCTGTGTGTGTCCAGAGGGGGAGTGGGTCACCCAAGTAGCACCTGGGACACATGGGGACATCTCTGAAGCCACCCCTCCAGTAAAAACGCAGGTGCCCTCTGCTCCTCTCCTTCTCCATCAACATAGCTGACCTCGGAAGGGTTACTACCCAAAGCAAACAGCCCTATTTGATGATGGTACCTGCTCACACCAGCCAGGCTGGCTGCACCCACATTCTGCCAACGCCACTGGCACCCAGCACCCAAATGGAAGCGATGCCCACCCTGAGCCCTGACCTGAGGTCCCACTGCATTGCCACGGGCTCACCCCAGAGCGGTGGCAGGAGGGCTAGAGCCAGCACCCTGGGGGTTTAGCTCCTCTTTCACTCCCTGCATTTATTCTTCACCTGTGAAATATTAATGGCTCTTGATTCATCAACAGCAAGAAGGAGATTACAGACACATGTGCGTATTCATGTGGCTCTCCGATACACATACACGCACATGTGTATATATGCAGATATGTTTTCAGAGGCGCCTCTAATCTGCCACTGCCATTGTTAAGGCTGTTTTGGGGATATAGTGCACATTTATCCCTATCCTGGTGCTGGCATCTCATTAGCCACAAGCCAGGAGTGAGCTCAGCATCCCTGCGCTGGGCTCAGCAGGGGCTCAGCTCTGCTGCCGGCATTTCAATTAGCGGCTCCGTCACTGGAGCACTGGAGCTACCAGGGCCCTGGCTGCCCAGTTACACACCAGTGCCAACCAGTTACACTCCAGACTGATGGGAGCTCTCCAGATTTACACCAGGGGAACCATCAGCAGGATTTAACCCCCTGTTTATACCATATATGCAAAAGATGTGTGTGACATCTCGATGCAGCCAGCACCCCATTTAGCCTGCAAGGGAGCCAGGGGGGTGGCAAAGTCCCTGGCATGGAGAGAGCATTAAGTAGTGGCTCTTTACACCCAAATCCCCTGTTTCTCTCTCATCTGGGAGATCCACATCCGATCACAGCAGCCCCCTTCCATCCTTCCCAGGAAAATCCCCCTGGCTGACCCTCCCACAGCTCCCCTCCTGGGATGTGTCTGGTCTAATTGGTTACTGGCTCCTGCAGGCTTTGAAAGATGAAAAGCCCTCAACAGGAGAAGTGTTGAGTATTCATGGTTTATTAATGGTGAGCCATCATTATTTTACCTTTCAAGCACTCAGGCGATAGTGAGGAGGGAAGGAGAGGGGGGAAGCAACATGAACCCTCTGTGATTTTCTTCTCTATCTCCTACCATCAGATACCGCCTGCATCAGCCCCACAAGCAAGCACTGCCGCTGCTTTCTGACGGGCTGTTTTGCAGATTTATGGTGGCCCCCCAGTAAAACAGCATGGGAGAAGCAAACAAATAAAGCAGCAGATGCGAAGAGCCTCCAGCGCTTCATCACCGGGCTCAGCCGTCCCTGCGGGGGTCCAGCTGGGGAGGAGCATTGCCCTGGCACGCACCCCACCCCAGCCCCAGCCCCTCTGCCGAGCAGAGCCACGCGGAGATTTATCTGCTGCCTGCCCCATAATTTGCCCGACTCCCATGTTTTCGGCTGCTGCGGCTCCCTGTGGCTCCCATCCAAATGTTCACTGTGAATTATTGTCCCCAAAGGGCTGGGCTGTGAGCTGACACGGTGGGAGAGAGGAAAAGGGGGGTTCGGCAGCGCTGTGTTTCCCCCCGAGCATTGCTGGACCAGAGCTTGGCACCGAGATGCTCCCAGGGGTCTGATGGAAGAGAGTGGTCCAGACCCTGCCACAGACAAATACTCCCACCCCATCACCGGGATGCGATGCGCTGTGGAGCAAGGAGAGGGCAGGGAGCAGTTGGCGGCGCGGAGCAGCACAGGGGTGCAATGGTTTTCAAAGGTTTGTGGTTGTTTGGTTTTTTTTTTATTGGCATAAATAATTCATACACTGTCACCTCACCAAACACTGCACGAGAAACCACGGGAACAAATGGCTATCCATTTCTGCAGGTCACAGAGATTCGCACTCAGTCAGACAGCTGAAATTATAAATACTTTCTTCAAGTGTAGAAAACGTTATAAATGTTACTGTACAAATTTACATCAGGGAGATCCATCGTGCCTTTCTCAGCAATTTTTTTGTTGTTGTTGGTTTGTGGGGTGATATTTTTTTTGCACCAGAATCAACTGTTCTTTTCCAGTGACGAGAGTTTTGCAACAACGACAACAAAATATATATATATATATATATTTATGTATATATTTATAAAAAGAAAAGGGAAAGAGGAAAAGGGAAATGAAAGTCAGCTCATTCTGCAACGGTCAGAACTAACACAGAGAAAACAAAGCAGGCCATCGAGTTCAGTTTGAAACTGTACAGGATTTAGAGCTCATTATATATGTATATATCTATATACATACATATAGAGATATGTATATATATTTATATATACTTTATGTACAAGAAAATGTAACAGCATACTTTACAAGGACCAGAAACTAAAGAACGCTTTTGCAGCTGACCAAGCTTCTCGAAGAATCACTATTTAAAAAAAAAAATAATTAAAATTAAATAAATTAAAATAAATAAATGGTGAAGAAAGGAGGAAGGAAAGCAAAGGTGCTCAGCAGAGTGCCACCCACTGGCAGGCTTGACCCGGGGCTCCCCATGGCACTTGGGGGTGCAGACAGCACCTCATGGCACCTCCAACACAGACCCCTTCTCCTTAGCATGGACCAAGCCATAGGTACCAACTCTTCCATAGCATCTAGCAAAGGTTGAGGAGCTCCTCCACCTCAAAGATACTCATTTCTGCCTACTAACTGTCTTTAATCTTAATCATCTTGGCTCCTGCCATGTCAAGTATCGGATAAAAGTCATCGGGGCCGGACTCTGAGCTCATCGTCCCCAGGAACTGCCCAGTCATGGCTCAGCGAGGATTTGGGTAATTTGGGGGGAAAGGTGGATAGAAGAAGCAGCAGGACTGGGGGATATAATTTAGCAGCCAAAGGAGGACATAGCACTTTGGGGTCATGCAGCACCACCACTTCCACCACTGGCAGTGGCTTCGCTGCCCAGCGCCAAACGCAGCGTTCCCCATGAGCATTGAAACGCTGGGAAAGAAACCTCTGGCAGCAGCAAGGTCAGGGACTGGGGAGCTCAGGGAAGAGCCTCGGAGGGTGACCGAAAGGATGAAGCAGCTGAGAGCAGGAGGACCAGGCCAGGAGAGCATCGCTGGGGCCGCTCCACTGCAGGAGCCTGGGGATGCACCCCAGGGCTGGGGATGGTTCCCTGCATCTCAAGCTGCTGCTCAGAACACCACCGTGCTAAAGCAGGCTCTGCTTTTGCTCAGTGCATCTGGAAATAACCCCTGTCTCTCCTCTAGCTCATGCAGCTAAACTGAGCCACCGGATGGACCTTCTCGCTCCTTCGGATCTCCTATTAGAGGGCATTGTGGAGAGCTTCTCCTACATTCTCTCCCTGCTGAAGGGCTGGATATTTTTAAACTGGGGAAAAAAAAAACCCTCACAAAGCCAGAGTCAAAAAACAAAGAACAACAGCAACAACAAAAAAAGTAAGATTTGTTGGTTTGGATTTTTTAATAATTAAGACTTTCAAAAATAAGAAAGCATGATGCAAATAACACGGCTGCATAAACAACCGTTTGCTGCACTGAATGGAAGCGAAGGAGCTGCTCTTCTGAGCTAATTTATGATAAATACAGGGCAGCTATTTTTCCACCGATACTATTGTGTGACAGCTCTGCTCATGGCCTGGCTGAGATGTTACGATGAGGGAAGGGGGGAGAAAGAGGAAAGAGATGAGAGAAGACTTGGCAATGTTTGTTGGCTATAGGAGCATTTATCTCCCTTCAAATGCCCAAAATCCAGGGGAGAAATGCTTGGCTGAGGCTGCTGCAGAGGGCCCTGTGCTCCTGGTAAGGACCTAATGCCATGGGGCAACCAAACCAACATGCAGTTCACTTGTTTCCTTGAGTCTTGGCCAATAAAATAGAGCAGGTGTCTGCCGACGGCTGGTGAGACCCCATGGGGGGATACGTCAAGGTGAGACCTTCTAGGCAAGCAGGGGGCTTGGGGCACAGAGAGCAAACCCACAGTAAAGTCTTTCAAGATGGATGTTGTACCTTCCACCATAAATCCACACGTCTATCAGGCTACAGCATTTTGCCACCCCCAGTGCTGAGCATCACCCGTGGTATCACCTCCTTCATGTTTCCAACACGTTCTACTTGCTACTGCTCGCCTAGGAAGTTCACACCTACTTAGAAACTAAAACCACCGAGCGAGAAGGACACCACCTTGCTACAGCGATGACTCCCTCTGAATGCGGTTTGGGGACCGGTGAGTTCATGGTGAGACCTCCCTGCACCCCCCAGCAGTCAATACCACTGGTGATGGGGCTGTGCTCCCTCCCACAGACCCCAGGAGCACCGCAGGTGAAGGCATTCGTGAAAACTCAGAGAGACTCTGAGGCTTAGTGCAACATTTATGGCACACACGCACTCGCGCACAGAGGATGGAGAGGGTATGAGACAGCAGGGAAGGGTTGGGATGGGGAGGACAGGCAGCAGAGGATATCACTGCTGCAGGCCAGGGCTGGATGAAGAAGATGGGGGGGGTGTTCGCGAGGGAAGAAGTGGAATGCGGAGGAGGCAGAAGGTGAACAGCCATGGAGCATCCTTCATCATCACTGGGATGAGCTGATGCTCAGCCGCCTACGCTGAGCTCTGCAGCATCAGGCCATGGGGACCACAAACTGCCCCTGCTGCCTGGCGTAGGGGGCAATTAGCACAAACGAGGGCTCACCCTGCTCTCGCTTGCTCATCCCGCTTGGCCTCAGCATCAAAGGCAGAAGCAGGTGATCCTGCCTCATCCCAACTTCATGCAAAACATCTGAGAGTGAGATGCAACCACATGGCACAGCAAATGTCCTGAAAGCATCAGCAGGAGACTCATCCAGACAGACCCTCTGCCAGCGTGCTTGGGGGCTGGATTCACCCCCCCTGCTCCTGCCCACCTTAGATTTTATACATATGCCCATGTGCAAATATTAAGAAATAAAAGCACCTTCGTACACACCCCCACGATTAAAGTAACATCTCTTGCTAGCTGCAATTAGGTTTCTAATCTTCATTTACTTATGCTAAAGAGGTTCAAATGCCGGCAAGGGGGAGTTAGAGGAGCAGCAAACAAACCAGGGCTGGTTAGTTTGCAGAGCCTCGTCATGTCTCCAAATTAAGCTAACTTAGACTACAATTGAATTATTCAGGATGGTTCCTGTCAAGCAATTATGCTCAATAAGGGCCTGAGAACGCAATTTGCTATCATCTCTCGCTTGACAGCTCATCTAATGGGCTCGAGGGCCCATCCGAGATGATGGGGAGAGGGAAATACCAGTACACGGTATTCAGATGGCAACACCAGCTCCCAGATGCTGCCCAAAGAGCATCTCTTCGGGGAGGTCCGGGGTTTGGCTGATGGAAGATGAATATGCAGGGGAAAACAGTCCTGGGCATGGCTGCTTGTTCAGCCAAGATGTCCACGGCTCCCTGCGTGGGGCTGGGGAGGGAGATGCTCTGTACAACCAGAGCCTGTCTGCATCCCTGGCTCTGGCAATGAGCCTGAGGAAGGCAACGGGAGAGGGGAAGGACCCCAGCCCCAGTTGCTCCACTCTGCCCGGCCCCAGAGCACCCCCAAACCCAGGGCTTTGGCAGTGCCTTCAGGAATGAGGATTGAAGCCAAAAGCAAAGCAGCACTGGGGAGGGCGAGAAGGAAAGGCTGGCTGATTAGATACCTGCTGGGGCAAACAGCTAAATTAACAGGAATGTGGAGAAGCACCCTGCTGAGAGGGAGAGCTGGGAGACAGGAATGTAAGTGGGCATGGCCAGGAGGTAAAGAAGCCACTTGTGAAAGGTCACGGCTGCCCATGAAGGGGCTGCAGAGGCGCGGGGGAGCAGGACTTCTCCAGCTCCGGCTCTGCAGATGCATTTTCCCGCAGGGGGTAGCTAATAGCAGCGGCACTCCCTGGCCCCGGCAGGCTCCGGCGCTGAACTCATGAATCAGCAACATTTCCCCCTTTTTTCATTAAAAAAAAATAATAAATAAATAAAGGAAATTAAATAAACTCATCAAGAACCAAGAAGCAACCCCTCCCCATCCGAGCGTCATGAGCATTGACCATGTTGATTGGGATCAGAGGAGCCCTGGGGTTAAACCGAAGCCATCTGCCTCACGGGTTCCCCCTGCTCGGTGGGGAACCGGCCCGAGACCTGACCCCCTGTGCACGGAGAGCTGCCCGCCGTCCCCATCCCACCGCAGCCGGGCGTCCCTGGCGCTCTGCCACCGGCTCGGCTCCTCCAGCCCTTGCAGAGAGGATGAAATGCTGCGGGAGAAGAGGCTCATTCCTGTTCCGCTGTTGGCCCGTGGCACCCGCTGCTCCTCTGTAGCACAGGGTGGGAAGCGGAGAGGAAGAGGAGAACCGCAGGGGGAGGAAGGCACCATCCCTTAACTCCTCCCGTCACAGCCTGGAAGGGACACAACACAGCAGAGTGAGCACTGGGCACTTTGTTCCATGGCACCACGGGTTTTTGCAGGGCAGGTCATTGCAAAAAGCCTCCCCAAACAGGTTTGCCACGGAGCTGCCCCCGAATGCCGTGGCACCGTGGGAAGCAGTGCACTTCTGCACCTCCCTGCCAGCCCTGCTTGGGTTTTCCTGGTGCAGGCAGGTCTCGGATTTAGTATCATCTAGAGGGGAAAAAGCTTGTTGGGTACCACACACCTCAGCCCCATCCCTGTGCATCCAGGCTCTCCCAGCAGCAGGACCCCTGAGCGCAGGTATCACAGAGCCCCCGGGTACCGCAGCCGGCTCATCCCTGCGCACAGCTGGGATTCATGGGTAAGCCAGGACCCCACGGGGAAGCTGGGATCTAACACAGGAACGGTGGCCGGAGCTGAGTCCCTAAGGAAGGAGGCATCTCAGATGGAAAGCGAGTGCTGAGCTGAAGCATCCTCCCTCCCCTCGTGCTTAGCAAAAGATGGAGCCGGTAATTAAGAGGAAGCTGCCGGGCAGCCACAGCCTAGGGCAGGCAGAGCGTGGCTCTGACTGCAAAAACCTTCCCAAACCCAACCGAGCAATTACACAGCCTGCTGCTTTGGGGTTCATCAACCTTCAGCTTTCCTTGCCTGGCTGCCGGAGCCACTCTGGTGCCTGCTCGGAGCACGGAATGGTAATTAACTTCCCTCCTGATTATTGGCTTATGTTCCGGGTGATTTGGGGACCATCTGACCGCTGGCTTTGTGCTGGTCCCGGGAGCCCCTCGTCAGCCCTGAGCACGCAGGGATGGGAAGTGGCACAGGGGACACTCCAGTGGCTTTCGCTGTGCCTGTAACCTTGGGGCCGCCCACACTTGTCACACAGATAAGGAAGCAAGGAGGTTTGTTATCAGATACAGCAGAAGAAATCTGCGTCTCCAACCCTCAGTGAGGTCCAAGAAAGATGCATGAAGTAGTCAGAATTGCCCTGGCTTCTCTCCCTTAGTCCACCTCTGCCTCCCTCCCTCCCTGCCCATTTCCAGCCTCCACGATCTGGGCATGCACACCAGGAGAAGGAAAAATCCCCCCATGAATGCAACCCCTGCATGGATTAGGCTTTTGATCCTATTTGTCATAATACGATGAATTCAAGGGAAGAAAATGAGTCTCTAAGTGATACTTCTGGGTTTTGCCTGCTGTTACCAACAGGCCAGATCCTGAAACTCTGACTGGGGACCGATTTACGCTGCGTTTGCTGAAGCAGAGAGATGTGACTAAGCCAAAGCAACGAAACAAAGCAGGACTTGTCCACAAGCTGTCTGTGGGAGAAGAGACGATGCTCTTCTCCCACTGATGGAAGCTGTGACGGCTGCCGCAGGCTGCAGGTCTGGGGAGGGACCACAGGCAGGGTATCCCCCCCATCAGTTATATCTGGGCAAAAGAAGGAAAAACCACCTTCCCAGGAGGGAAAGCTGCTCTGAGCGGGGTGCAGAAGCATGCACTGGAGCCCTGACCGATGTCCCCAAAGCAGATATCCCTGAAATAGATGTCCTGGCTCCAGCCTGCCCCTGGACTGACCCTGCTTCTTCCTCCCAGCGATGGTGGAGCACTTCCCTAGGCTCCTCCTGATCTATCCCCAACCACTTTCCCAGGCTTTTTCACCCCAACAAGAACATCCAGCACTGCAGTGACAGCTGGCATAGGCACAGCACTCTATGACCACCCTTCCTACCCATCCTTGCCCCCCCACAGGGCACCAACATACCCACAGCTTGTCCCCATGCTCCCCCACTGCCAATGCCAGCCGTTCAGCTGTGGCATTGGGGTGCTGAGGGGTGCTGGCTGCCGCCACGGGGAAAAACAGGCAAAGGCAGGGACTTACTCTGCTGACTTCCAGAAGTGCCCGGGATGGGAAAGGCGACGGTTGCGCTTTGGCAGTTTCTCCAGCATGTCCATGAGCTTGGTGAAGGTGGGTCTCTCCTCTTGCTCATAGGCCCAGCAGAAGAGAAGGATGTCCTGCAGCCAGACAGGACAAGTGCGTGAGCAAACTGAGCTAGTTCCTCTCCCACCATGATCTCCGCATCTAATGTCCTCCCAGCGAGGACCCCACCTCCATCACTGCATCCTTCTGGAGGGCCGGGGCAGAGGGGATGTGTCCACCCCCATGAAGACCGCATCTCTATCACCGCATCCCTGCAAAGGGCTGGGGTCGAGGGGACACGCAAACTGAGATGATACTTGTGCCACAGCAGCAGGACTGTCTTGCTGGCTGGAGAGGGAGGGACCCCAGAGTAAGGGACCCCTCGCTTTTTTGCTGGCAGATCCTGGGCAGCACAGAGAGTTTTTCAAAGGGACCCCCCACCCAGGGCATGCACCAGCGGGGCACGTTCCCCCTCCATGCACACACACACATACACGCAGGGCTCCAGTGCCTGCCCCACACCACCTACCGAGATCTCCTTGCCCATCCCGATCTGGCTGAGGTTAGGCTTCATCCCTCTTCCCACCTGCCAGATTATTGCCTCCGCTGGCTGCGTCTTGAAGGGCCATTCCCGTGCATGCAGCTCATACCAGATCGTGCTGTTGGGAGACAGCGGGGATTAGAGATGGGAGGAGCTGGGACGCATCCCACAGGGACACGTCTGCTCATTGCACCCGCATCCACCATCTCTCCCTGCTCTAAAAATCATCCACACCCAGGAGACACTTCATCCCAGATATGACACCAGAGGTGCTCAGCCCTCATTACAGAGATATCACCTCTCCCATTTTCCAGGTGGAGTAACTGAGGCTATCAATTTGACTGACAGCCTGCTGCAGCCCCTGATCTACATCAGGGGAGAACGTGGCCCATGGGCAGGAGGACAGAGGCTGATGGATGCACAGACAGAGGCATATGCAGAGTAACGGGCAGAGCTGCCAGCCAGCCTGTTACATCAAGTGGGAATCTCCCGCTAGGCTGCAATAGCGCCTTGCCCCGCTGCCCGCCGAGTAGCTTAATAGATGATGCAGGGGGTAAAGACGTGGTCCAGCTGCCAGGCTGGCATTTCTAACTCTGCCACCTGCTCCAGCTGCACGGGGCAGCGAGCACCAGGGAAGAATGAACCTGACAATTCACTTTTGCTCTGACTTTTCCCTTTTGCTTTTGGAAAAAGCACTCCAAACCACAAAAAGCCATCCAAGCCATGGCATGAACCATCCCTGGCACCCTCACCGGGTGATGGCACATGTGAACCCCCAGCCATCTGCCACTGCACTGCTCTTATCGCTAAGCCAAGCCCTCCTTTCCATGAGGACTCCCAAATCCAAGGGAATATCCCAAAACAAGGGCATCTCCGGCTGAGCTGGCAGGCACCCCCATGGTCCTCCACTCCCACTACCACCTGGGACTTTTGCATCCTTGTTTTCCGGCACCCGGAGGCTGGATAAGCCCCTACTCCCACAGTGCTGGCCCTGACTTCCAAGGCAAATTCCCTGGACTTACTTTTCCCTTCAAGGGATGCCATCATAGCCGGTTAAAGCAGCAAGAAACAGAGTTAAAATAGCATCAGAGTGGAAAAATCTGGGGGAGGGAGCCTGGTAAATGAAAGATCACTCTTGGATAAGGGGGCTCCTTGATTTTGGAAAAATACGCATACAGTTTGACTGTCAATCTCAAAAAAATTGAATAATGTGAGATGCCCGTTGGTGCTGCAGGCACGGAGGAATGGGGAGGCTGGAGAGAGACAGGTCGTGGTGGCACAGGACGAGATGTTCAGGCATGAGCTGGGACTTTTAAGGTGCCTGAATGCATCCAATGCAGTTAAATTCAAATTTCTAGTTGGGAGTTTGAAGCTTAAGTTTTCACCTTCCTGCGATGCATCCCAAATATCTGGACTGTGTTTCCTGGGGTACGGATGGTGCTATAGAGAGTGGTCTGCTGCTCCATCTCCCTTTGCAGAAGACCACACATCTAACATTAATTGTTGCCACAATCTCACAGACTTTGGCGAGCGCATGCCGTCAGCCTCGGTCCCCGGCTCTGCGCCACCCTCACCCACGCTTTAATTTAAAATTTCTGTCTTCTTTAAAAGGTCTTTTCCTCTTGCTGTTGCTGATCCCCAAATCCCTAGAGGGAAGTGGCGACGGCAATAACCCTCCGGATCAGCTGTGAGCCTCCCGGGCTCAGCGGAAAGCAGCAGAAACAAGAAAGACGAAAAATGTGCGAAAATCTTTTAATCTTTTAAGGAAACTCATGCTTTACATAAGGGCAGAGCTCACACTCAAAGAAAGGAGGAAAAACTAAGCCTAAGTAACTGACTCTCACTTAGTTCGATATGATCCCTTAATTACTTCTTTATTTTTGTGCTAAAGTTATACCTCAGGGAGGGAGGAAAAAAAAAGCCAGACCCTTTCAGCTGTAATTACTGTGGTTTTGATGGAAATATCGCCTCCGATAACAGCCCCACGCACACTAATCCCCGCAGCCTTTAAGGTATCCACAAGAAAATTAATCCGCTGGGTAAAGCCCCCAGCCCTACGTCCACCTCGAGAAAGGTTTTATCAGGGCAATTGGGCTCCTGCCGTAGGAAGGCTTGCTTTCAGATAAGCGGCAGGAGTGATGAGCCAGTTCACTGAAGGAGACTCATCAATTCTTCTCTTCTTGACCTTGGGGTATCTCCTCTCCCCAGCAGCCCCAGCTCACAGCAGCAGCCACTGCTGCCAACCCCTCTGCAGCTGGCTGGTGGAGAGAATCAGGGTGTCTGGGGGTTCCCAGGCCTGTGTCCCCAACCTTCTGCATCCCCAGCCGACATCTCGGTGGTACCCACCCCAAGAGGATGCAGGGGAGAGATCACACCAGGCTGGCATCCCCACAACACTCCGGATCCCACTGCCCAGAGCCACCCTGCTCCGTAGCCAAAACAGGGGATTTGGTGTTTTGGGAGGGAGTTAACACAAAACTTCCCAAAGCAGGAAGGTGCTCTGTGCCCAGTGATGGGGATTCCCATGTGAAGCATCTCCTTGGTGTTGCAGCGAGCAAACGGTGTCCCCTTTCCCTCCCGGCTGCACCGATCAGCTCACACCCGACACAACCACGCTGGTTCTCTGCAGCTTGCCCACCTGCCCTGCCACGGGGACTCACCCCAGCGCAAAGACATCCGAGTGCTTGGAGAAGGGCAGCTTGTCCTCCTCGGTGTCCGGCGAGAGCTGGCGGATGATCTCAGGGGCAAGGTGGCACAACCAGCCGTTCTGGATCCGCAGCTTGTTCTCCCGCCTGCCAAAACACGGAGCCGAAACCATGGGTACCACGGGAGGAACATCACCACCGTGCCACCAGCCAGCAGCCCCCCAGCACTCCCACCTCCTCCCCAGGGCATTTAAGCCTGATTTTCCCTACATTATCCTTGCAAAGTCAGGTTTTAACCCTGCTCTGAGAAATGCCAGCATGGTGGCTTCATGCCTGTCCCTGCCAGATGGCAGGGCTCCATTTGGGCACAGGGCAGTGGTGAGGGGCAGCTTCATTTCTGCTGGTCTGCTGATGGGGATGCAGGGTCTGCCAGGGCCCTTGCTGTGACCAAAACACCTTAAAAGAGCAGGGACAACACGTTACCTGGGGTAAATCCCACCAGCACTGACACCTCAGCTGGCCCCGCTGTAGTTTGAGCAAAGAGTTGGACTGGGGACCCCTAAGGGTCTCTTCCAAGAAAACCCATCCTATAATAATGGCCTGGAAATCAGTGTTTTCAGGTGTTTGGCCCCCAGACAGCCCCTCCAGCCCACCTTCATGTCCAGGCCTCCAGCGCCATCATCCATGGGCACAGCCTGGCTTCGTTACAATCACCAGCCTCTCTCAGCTAATCTCAGCCATCTGTCTTCTATCTCCTCAAGGTCCCCTGCTCAGTACAAATACATTAGGCTCCTTTGGCCAACAGCTGAGGATGACACTGGTTGCTTCTTCATCCTTTATATCCTCCAGCAGGCACCTAGGATGCCCCACTGGCTTAAAAAGGGTGCCCAGGCAGGGAAATGGGCAGGGACCACCGGTGGTGGTAGCACGTTAAGCAGCTCAATCATGTGTCTGAGACCAAATTTGGGAGCACAGTTTTGCAGGAGGTAACAAAAACTGTCACATGCCCCATCGGGCTAGAGAAGAAAGAGCCCACTGACTTGTACCAAGGAATTTCTCCCTGTTTGTGCTTTGATGCCCTCTCAAATACGGTGATGCGCAGGGGTAAGGGATAGCCGTGGGGTCATGTGTCCTCCTGAACTTCAGCCTGGGGCCAAAATCCCAGAGCCCAGGTCCCAGGGCACACCACCCAGGCATGGGCATGTCCATCCACCCCCGAGGCAGGATGACAAACTCCCACCGCAAACGCTGGCAACTTGGCTGGCTTTTCCCCCACATGGCTGTGTGCACATAACATGCACAATCCCAAGGTGACACAGTCCGGATCCTCCCGGCCACAGAGCCATCCCCGTGCCCAGCATCACCCCCGGGTCTGGCAGTGACCAGAGGAGTAACCTCCTCCCTAGGGAAGGACACTGCCGGTCCAGGGAATCACTGGTTAAGCCTCCATGCCCCCTCTGAGGTCTCCATGGCTCCTCTTCACCCTGCTGCGTTGGAGCCGTCACCGCAATCAGCGGCTCCGGCAAGGCACGGACCCTCCGGCCCCAGGAGCCGTAGGCAAGAGCACTTTGGCACAGGGGGGAGGCTTTCAGCTCCCCAGCCAGCTCCCGCCACCATCCTCCAGCCCTGTGCAGCTCTTAATTACAAGCCATCATTAAGCACCAGAGCAATTAGAAAAGATGTGGAGAAGCTTGCTCGTCCTTCCCTGTGTCTATGGTCTCCGCCTCTGGGCAGGCAGCGGGGAGGGGGATGCAGCGGGCAGCACTCAGATGTGTTCTACCACCCTCAGCAAGACCAGGATTGCACCCAGGGCTTTATATTCTTGCTCACTCAAGTCATCCAGTGCTGTGATATCCCATGAGCAGCATCCAGGCTCACCTCGGGATGCTCCAGGGACCAGATCTGGCTCCACAGCTCCGGTGCAAGCCCAGCCTCATCCCTTTGCAAAGCTCACGTATGCCCAAGCACGCAGCTACAGGCTTACGAGCTTCCAGCAGCGAAGGCTGAGCTTTAATGCACTCCCGAACGTGGTTCAATTACAGCAAAATGGTTTTGTGACAAAAATTTGCCTGACTTCACAACTAACCTGGCTACTTCCACTAGCAGAAAGCAGCACAACCAGCCAAGCATCTTCTAAACCCACTGAAGGACAAGCCAGCCCCAAGGCAAAAGCAGGAGCAGAAAAGCTCTTCAGACTACTCAAGCCACACCTCATGCTTCTCCTAATTACAGAGCAGCCCTATCAAGCCCAACAATGTTTAAATAAAGGAAAAATAAATCTGATTTCACCAGGATAAGACACCGGATTAGGAAGTCTTTGCAGAAAGTATTTTAGTTGCGATAGCTGTCTTGTTTTTCAGCAGCACAAGCATGTCACAGCATGGCTGGACGCTACAAAGTCCTTGTGCTGGATGCTTTCATGAACTGAAGGCGAACCTGGTCTAGGAGGACAAGGAGGATTTTTAAGCCATGTCTTTTTTTAACCCTAGTGAAAACAGGCCAGTTTGTAGTTCTCATTCACATCTGAAGTAACATCACCGTCCTTAACTCAGCCTGCAAAAATTTGCTCCCTTCTCCATACGTGCTTGTCCGTGCAAGCCTCTGAGGACCCAAAACTGGGCTTTATCATTCTTCTTTATCTGGGAGAAACCAGAACCAGCAAAAAACCCACCCTGAAAAGGGAAATCAGACCTGCAGACACTTGCTGCTTCAAAATTCATGGTGACTGATGAGTGCGGATTCTCCACCAGCAGAAGATGTGTGCCACCAGTAGTCCAGGGCAGCCACGCTGAAAGCTCCTTGGGGCAGAAATTTCCCCGTTTTTCTATCAAAACACTGCTCATTTCTCTCCAGTCTTACATTTCTGACCATCTTTCCTCTCCTGAGTAATCTGGACTTCACCTGTCATGTGCCATCCCAATCTTGTGCAGAGATGGCCACGCATTGGTCCATCCCATCGGATACCCCATCTCCGCAGGGTCTTGTCTTTCGTTTTATCTCCAGAGCATCTCTGACCTTCCTAGCAAAGGTCCCTGGCAAACTTTGGCCCTTTTGCCCAAATCCTTTTATTACTGCTGGAATGAGCTGCAGCCTCATCCTGGCAGGACCTAAGCCCCAAACCCCCTGCCCAGCTGCTACACCAGAGCCAAAACCCACTTCTCCACTGCAGGGAGAGCAGCAGCACTGCTGGATTTCTTGGGCTTCCTAAGCTTTTGGCCAAGTTTGTGCTAAAAGCAGTTGATATTTATACAGGCAAAATGGAAAGGCTGGCTCCCCATCTCACCATGAGAGGCAAGGGATGGAGAAGCGGCTGCTGCCTTTTCCTCTAACCCTTTGACTTCATCACACGGGAACTAGACAAAAAATACATAATTTCCAAGGTGCACTTTATCTCCTGATCACTTTCACCATAAACTGATGATTGGCCACAACAACCTCTCCAGCGACAAACCCCACCATGTAGGGTGATGGAGACCGAAAGGACCAGAAGGCAGGTAACACGCTGCTGGAGGAAACCTGCCTCAGCTGCCAGCGTTGATAACTCTGTGCTTGACCTGTGCTGCTTCTAACACAAAAGGTTTAGTGAAAAAGCACTCTCCCACTGGGAAAAGTCAGCAAAGCTCTTTTTTTTTTAGTTTTAGCAAAAAAGGAAAATATAACCTTTGTTCTTTTTTCCCCTCTTCTGTTTCCTTTTCCCCCCACCTTTGTTTTCCTTCCTTTCCACTGCTGCTGAGACTCTTTGCCCTGCCGTGCCTACAGCTGGAAAACCTCCCAAAGCACCGGAAAAAAACCCATTTAATAAGGAACATTTACCAAATGGGCTTGATTCCAAGTCCAAAGAGACCAAAAATGTCATAATGCTGTAAATGTCCCAAGCTTGGCTCTCATTTTTGCTGTGTCTTGCTCCATGCCCCGGCTCGGTGCAGACACCGTGGCCAGATGTCTGCAGCACCTGAAAGGTCACTGGAGTGGCCAGGGGACAGCCCCGGGGACGGCACCGTTCGGCCTGGGCTCTCGCTCTGGCTGCACTGCTTGTCAGCCCAGAGGCAGGAGATGAAGCAGATGCTGGGGGAGTATAACGATGGTGTTAGGGAAAGGCCAAGGAACAAACCGGCTTTGCTGGCCCTGGTGAAACAGAGCCCAAGGAGCATCTCCTGGACGGCTGCAGGGTAGTTTGGCCATGGAAATGATGCATCCTGTGCAAAGAGCTTGGGTCCAAGAAACCCTGCCTGGACCCAGGTCCTGCCTCTCTGAGCCAAACTGTTGGAGACTCGCATGCAGCATCGTGCTCCTTCCTACCAATCAAAAGCAACTCTGCCATTAAACACTAGGTTTAAAAAATAAATGAAACAAAATAAAATTGAAACAAGCTGCAACTTCTTCACCCAAGGAGCAGAGCAGTTTGTTTTCACCGCGCGGTGCTGAACCCAGACCTACCTTGCTGCAGAAACCCCAGCCCTGCTCTCGCCACCCCTCCGGGGCTTTGCACTGCAAACCCAATGGTGGTGTTGAGCGTGGAGCTGCATTTCAAGGGAGCACCACTGGTGGGGCAGAGGGGTTTCTGCAGGAGCTACACATCTTGCTCTCTTCCCAAAGCAGGCCGCCTCAAAAGCAAAATCCCAGGAGGTGAGATGGTGAAGTCCCAGGGGCAGCCCCAGGACACTCAAAGGCACCTTGTCCTCATGTCTACCGAGGCTGCAGACTCAGAAAGGCACTTGCAGAAGAGGTTTTCTGGGCTCCCCCTCCATGTTCCCAGCTCAAATGGGAGCTTTAGGGCATGGGGAGGAACGCCAGAGTTTTCACCATGCTGTGTCCTACCTGCCTGCTTGGAGAACTCCCGAGATACTGAAGAGGCCAAAGTCCGTGATCACCACCTTCCCGTTGTCATAGAAAACATTTTTTGACTTGAGGTCCTTGTGAAGGATCCCCTTGGCGTGCAGGTAGCCCATTCCCTAGGATGGAAAAGAGAGAAAAATGCCCCAAAATTGAAAAAGCAGCACAAACAGACGGGATAACTCCCGAGCAGGGGCAGCCCCACCATTGCCAAGATGGGGAGAGCCCAGCCATGAGCATCCCTCTACCATCACAGCACATCCACGCCACCGAGCTATAGCTGGGCCACAGCTGGCGGCTGCACATCCCCGAATGTCCCTGCACACAGGGCAGGTGCCCCAGGGGGTCCCTGGCTTGGGACAGGCAATGGCTGGTGCTCATGGAGGGCGAGGGGCTCACGGTGTGAGCGTCTCGGCTACGACAGCTCCCACTCACCTTCCTGATTAATTGGTTATGCAAGAAAAATTAGTGGCAAACCAAACCGGCAGTCACTTTCCTGAAATCCTCTGCTGAGAAATTGATGATGATGATGATGATGATGATATTTTTGCCTTCGTTCAATTTCGGGGCTGGGAGCAGAGGGGTAATAAGTCAAAGCTCTCCATCACATGCCCTGGCTGAGCCATTAGTGCCTCCTATGTGCACACCGACACCATTAGCCTGGAAACCAGCGCCTCGCAGGAGTCCTGCCTTAATTCTTTTCCCCTAAGAAAAGCTACTTGGTGGTTAATGAAAATTATTGCTAATGATGCAAAAAAAGGCCATGGGTGGGAAATCCAAACTCCCCTGCACCAGGCTTGTTTAGCATCAGCAAATCAAGCAGGCTGCTGACAGCTCCATGCAGCGGACATTCAGTTCAACGGGATAACTGGCTCTGGGAGTGGGGAGAGCGATAAAAGTCATTTATCCCAACTTCAGCAGGGCTTTCGATGCTGTCCCACTTTTCATTCTCGTAAGCAGACTAGGGGAAACTTGCTCAAGAGGAAGCTACTGAAGGATAAAAGCCAAATGGGCCAGCAAACTGTTGCTTAAGAGCAAATATCAGTTGTCTACCACTGGCATGGGGGGATTTACTAACTGGATTTCCACAGGTGTCCATCCTAGGTCTGGTATTTCCACGTCTTGTCATTAACCACGCAGGCAGTGGAACATGAATATATTTGTAATTTGCAGCCGATGTGGAGCTGGGAGGCACAACCCAAATTCAGAAACGATTTGGGAAAATTGGGAAAGCAACCTGAAAAAAACCCAAATCCTCAAATGCAAATGTGCAGGATGTGGGGGGAAAATCTTGAAGGTCTCGCCAGTGGCACAGACCCCCAGGGCTCTGCTCCAGCAGCAGGAAAGCCTGGGGGCAGCCAGGGACAACGGACACCCCAACCCAGCAAGTTACAGGGGTTCACCCGCACCCCTCAGTGGTCAAATCCTGAAGAGCCTCTACTAAGAGAGGCTGGAGGAAGGAAAGTATTTGTGGCTGTGGCTGGTCCTAAGATGCCACAACTGCAGCTGGATGCCAGGACCATTCCAGGCACTGGGATTAATTAGGGGTCTCCGGATCCCAGCACATGAAATAATAATGAGGTTTAAAAATCTGCTTTAAAATGTCACTGTCACCTTCATAAAGTGCCAGGGTTATGCAAGGAACAGCATTTCAATACTGCGAGCCTGTTCTTCCTGCAAGGTGCAGTGCAGGGCCCTGAGCATCCATGGGACAGGATGAGACCCGGTGCCATGGGGATGCTCTGCAGCCCCCTCCCATCGGCCAGGGCTGACAGGAGCTCAGAGCAGGCGCTTTGCACCCTTTGCACACAGCATGGATGGGAACGCATCTCCCATGCAATCATCACACGCAGCCAAGCCTTTGCTGAAGGTATTTCTCAAGGAGTTCTCGGCAAACCCAAATTCCTCGTCTCGCTCCGTGGGGTATCACGCAGATCCCACTGCAAATTCCAGCTCTGCCACCTTCACCCCTGGGATGATCTGTGAGAAAACACTCTTGGCCCAGTAACGCCTTAATTTGCTCGGCTGCCCAGCGTGCGTGAAAAGCCAGCTCCCTCTGCCGGCTTCGCTTCTTAAATAAATTAACTTTCACCTCCGGAGGATCACGGAATAATGAGAGCCCTTGCATCCGCTAATCCAATAAGCTTAACGGCTCTCCTATCGCATAAGGGGACTCAAAGGATAAAGTCAAACAACCGCCGTGACCGGGTAGCTGAGCCAAAGCCCCTGCTGTGGTCCTGCCTCCAGCTCCTCCAGGCAACGCAGCCCCCAGCCCAACCAAACCAAGATGTCGGGGTTTTCCTTCGCTTCTCCACACCAGCCACCTCCAAGTCCACCAAAACGTCCTTCCCATCGGCCGACGGTTGACATGGAGAGGTGGGAAGGCAGAGAAACTGCTCCTCCTGGTGCACACCAGCGATGGGCCATGTGCCTGGGGCACAGCAGCTGCGACAGGGGCGTGATGGACCAATCCTGCCAGCTGGAGCCGCGGTCTTAAAATCCCTCGGGTGCACAGGGAGAGCCTGGGCTCAGCACCCATGCCGCACAGCTTTGCCTTTGGACCTCTGTGAACTCCTACAGGGCCGTGGGTCAGCCCTGAAGATCCTCTGCCCTGCGGTGGGCTGCAGCAGGAGCACCGGCCCCGTGCTCGCCGGGAGGAGAGGTGATGCAGGGGGGCTGCCTTGCTGCTGGGGCTACAGCGAGCTCTGCGTGCAGTCCTGCTGATTTGCTTCAGCAGATCTCATGGGTGACATTCTTCACGGTGTTGCTTTCATCTCACAGCCCCAGCGATGCTTCCCCAGCGCCGGCAATGCCTCGCAACACCACAGTTTGAAGTTTCCAACCTGTCCCCAATGCACGTGCAGCTGCAGGGGACAGCGGTCTCTCAGCTTAGTCCTCCAAACCCCAACCCACACGCAGCGATGCAATCCGCCCAGAGAAAGGGGCTGAACCGAGCCGTTACCTCCTGCTGCGAACATCTGGGAGGCGAGAACCCTGAGCATAACTGCAGTGGTAGTCAGGGGAAAACATATGAGGCAAACCTATGTGATGCCTCAGAGTTTGCTCAGTGGGAAAAATCCATCTTTGAAAGTGGAAAATAGAGATCAAAACTAGAAATCAGCAGAGAAGCCCTCAGCCCGAATTCGGGCCATAGCTTTGCTGCTCCAAGACGCCCCTTGCAACACTGGCTCAGCAAAGAGGTTAAGCCTGCGCTCAACTGTCAGCTCCTGCCCAGAGCACAGAGGCTTCAGGGGAATTTAAGGAATTTACTTTAAAACAGCATGCCTTTTGCTAAATCTGGGTGTAAGTAAATGCAAAACAGGCAATCTAATAAGAGACAGCATAAGCACAGGCAGGGGAATGGCACCACTCAGGGTATATTGCAGAACATATTCTCATTTATAACATGGATTTGAATATTTAAGGAGGTTTAAGATTTGCCAGAAAAAATACTTCTTTTTTCCCCTCCCCATAGAAATCTGTTAAACATGAGCTCAGCCCCAGATGACTTGCTATTGCTGTTTACCAGAGGTGCTAGCTGACCTTGAGCAGGGCACAGGGTCAGTGTGGCAGCTCCCATGGTAGGACACGTGCCAAATCTTTTTGGTACCATTTAGTGCTAAATACATTTGGAATCACAGTACAATCCCACTCTAGCAGACGGCTCAACACCTCTTAGGAAAACCAGCCGTTGCAGACACTTGATGGGAAGCTTTGATGGCTCAGGACCCAACTTCCCAGCCACTTGACCCTGCCACGTGAGGATCCTCCCCAGCATCTATTTATATGGTCGCATCTGAAATGTCGAAGATGCACTTTGAGTCATCTCTGTGAAAGGAAAAGTTTTTTTAGCTCTGAAAACTGCACGTGTGCTCTGCCTTGTGGCATGCAGAGCCTCCTGCCACAAGCACCACGGCACGGACTCCTCCGTGCACCCTGGCTGCAGGGATGCTTTCACTAGAGATGCGGAAACCTCAAACCAACAGCAGATTTATTTTTTTCTTTTTTCCAAGAGGAGAGGAACATCCAGCCAGCAACTCACTCACGGCAGCAAAGCTGGACTTAAAACACCTGAACTTCCAAGGGGGAAGAGGAGCTGTGGCCAGGATGAACTCCAAGTTGACGGCACAGGGAGCCTGTGGGAAGCCTTGGTGCCACCCCAGTTCAGCTCAAAGTGAGTGAGGGAGGTTTAAGAGACCTGGATTTTAAAGCCAAGAGGTGCTATCCTGCCCAGCCTCCTTGGCTTTTTCCCTCCCGCTCCCTGGAGCAGCTTGGCCGAGCTCTGGGCTGGATGCGGACCCCACTGGTGCCGAGCTGCCCCCACACCACACCGTACCTTCACAATTTCTTGCGCTATCTGCCTTGTCTTGTTGACATCCAGGACGATTTTGGCATCTCTCACCACCGAGTAGAGAGTCCGTCCTTTACACAGGCTGAAAGAACAGGAAAAGGGAGAAGATAAAAACACGGATTATAAACCCCCGCCAAGAAACATCCCCAAATTATAAAGGCAGCGGCTGTGGCAGGGAACTATAAATAACTGCAAGAGCTTTGGCTACATCTCAAGGCAGATTGAAGATTCAGCAGGGAAACTGGGGGCTCTCCCCAGTTCAGCACTGGGGCGGAGCTCCTGCTGCTCCCAGTAACCTGGGCTGGTTCCCGGCTCTTCCCGCATCCCAGCCATGAGCTAAACACCTGGCCCTCTTGCTTCAGACTTTTTGTGCAAAACTGGCCGCGGCTCCCCGCCTCTTCCCTTGGAGGATACAATACTCACAGATGTAATATGAGTCAAAAGAGGAAAGACAGGGAGGAAAAAAAAAACCAACAAAACCCCAATGCACTGTACAATGTCCTCCAATTTTCCTTCTCGTACCAATTACAGTAAAATCTATTTACAGAGCCTTAATTACCAAAGGCAGCTGGAGAGGGGGGGGTGTATAAACCAATTAAAAATATATTGACATTTGAATATCATAATGGAGTACGTGGGTGGATGCTGCCTCGACTCCCGCCCACAAAAAAGGGCTTTTTTGCTTTTCTGTATCCACCCACGCTCATTACAGGCAACTTTAGAAAGATGAGACTGGATACCTGTGCCTGGGAAATAAAGCACCCGACACACATCTCGTTAAAGAGGTTTCAGCGACCGCAGACATTAATTTGATCCTGTTCTAGTTAACAAACAAAAAGTTACAGGTTTTAATTCCCCTGCTTTGCCTCCGCTGCATCCTCACTCAGCTCCATCCACCGCTTTCCCCCTTGCCCGTCTCCTCCAGCCCTGGGGATGCCAGCATGGATGGCTCTGGATTTCTCCCCTGGGAGATCAGGGGGTTTGCCTTTTTGGGATGCAAATAACCAGCCCAAGCTGTGCCTCATTTTGAGGGCTAAGAAGCATCACATCGAGCTGCCCTGGGTTTGCCTGGGTACCATGTTGCTCAGACGGGGAGAGGGGATGGTTTGGACCCCTGGTATGGACGACGGGAGAAGACACACCAAGGGCCGTGATGCTCAGCACAGCCCTGCGGAGAGGTGAGCAGCCTGGCCCCACAGCAGCTTCCCCTGGGTTGCAAATCTGAGGAAATTGGGAATGCAACATTCTGGTAAATCCCCACTTGTGTTTTTTACCCCGAGGCTAGCTCATGGCAGTATGATGAGGCAAGACCCCCAGGAGACTGCGCCGTGTTTTCCCTGGGGACATTGAAAATGGCACCAGCAACCTCCCCGAACCACAGTGCAGCTGTCATCCCCCACCACTGCCGCACAGCCAAGGCCATCACCGGGATGCAGACAAGGTTCCCACGAGCAGTTAGTCCCCAGGAGCGGGGATGTTAAAGGCTCGCCTCCAGCAAGCTGGGGAAAGCTGAGCTCTCCACAGCTCTTTGGGGGACTAAACTGATTGGGATTGGGATGGTGTTTATTGGGATTAAACCTTGCTTGCTTCTTCAGAAGCTCAGGGGTACAAAGGACCCTCCTGCTTCTAAATCAAAAGCTCCACATCCCTCCATGGGCAGAGTGCACCATTTTCAGGTCAAGCAGCAAAGCTGGAACGGGACCAGTCCCATATCTCACAGGTTTTGGAAAGACAGCAGCACCCTTCAAAGTACTTTGTCAGGGGTTGTGATGGAAATAACCTTGCTGGACGCAAGTGAGCTGTGGTAGGGATTTTAGGGCATCCTCGTACCCATGCAGCTGCCACCTCAGTAATGGTTTTCCTTGCTCAGGTGTCTCAGCACATCCCTGAGCACACCAGCTGGACTGCAAACCCCAGGCACCCGCAATTACAAATGAGATCTTCTAACTAAACCAGCCACTTCCTATCTTCTGCAATAGTTTGGCTGCAGTCAAATACGAATTTGACTGAAGATTAAGATCCAAGCACTCAAAATCCTGCTTGGAAATAAGTGATAAAGAAAACCTTTGGGTTTCTGCAACTGGAATTAAAGCATGAAAAATAAGGACAGACATGAATCCTCTTCCCACCACCTTTACAGTATGAAGTTTTTTTGCACTAATTTTGCTAACTAAACCTGTAAAGCTTTAAGCTCTGCAATGCAACAGGCTTTCTGCCATCTCCCGTGCTTGACCTGCCTGTGCAGGGAGGAGTTCCCCCAGCCCTCCCCGTTCCCCAGCAAACACTTGTCCTCCCCCAAGGAAAACCATTACAGAAAGTCGCTTGTGGTCTGCACTAGTCGTGAATCGACATTGCAAATGCAATGAATAGATTAGTGCTGGAACAGGGTTTGGTTTCAGCCCTAAAGTGAGTTAAGATCAGCTGTTTTCCTGGAAAAGGGTTGTTTAGAGAAAAATTCTCAAATTTCTGCCTATCTGAACTGCTGAGATAACCCCGGGAGCGGAGCGTGCAGCCCTTTTCTGATGAGATTCCCATCTCTCCACTTCATTTACAGAGGGACCACATTAAAGGAGGCAGTGAACGCACCCGGCGAGCGCCGGCACAAGGAGAGCAGCCACCGCTTGGCCCTGGGGTGGTGACTCCAGCACATGGCAAAGCCCCGTGGGCATGGGACATGCCACCACTGCTCCTCAGACCCTGGGAGAGCTGGCAAGGCAGCCCAGGTGCCTCTCTCCTCCCCTCAATGAATAATTCCTCTGAATTAATTCAACGAGCAACCGCTGCACCAGTATTTGTTAGAGTTTTCTTGCTGGATAAGGAGCTGCCAATGCAGAGATAAAGCCTGGTTGATACCTATTATGCAGCACCTGAGCCTATTCAGCCACCACCTGCAGAACCTTTTCATGGCAGAGCTCAACAATTTCACTTCTTCTCGTTCCTCGTCTGCCGTCAATCGTTCCCCATTCGGGCAGGAGCGGCAGGCACAAAGCACAGCTCCCAGGGCACGCACATCATCTTCTGCCTTTCCACTTCAAGAGGCCTCCGCTGAACCGCGGCATTGAGGTACCCATCCAGCTTCGAGCGAGCGACGCTGTGGATCACAAGGCCACAGACCGCCTACGCTTGACACCAGAAACAAAGGCAGACAATTTGCATCTTCAGATGCATCCCAGCTTATTCACCACTGGAGTACGCATTCATAAATAAATACTTGTCTTCTCCTCCTAAGCCTCTCCATCCCACCTGTCGGCAGAGCAGGCAGTTTGGTGACACGTGCCCCGGCAGCGTGCGGTGACCAAACCCCATCCAGAGCCAAGGGACAGCCCGGACGGGCATCTTGGGGAGATGCAAAGCTCCTTCCCGGGGTCCCCAGCATCCCGGAGTGCACCTCAACCCATGGCGCAACCTCACAGCGTTCCCCAGCACCAGGACAGTCCCAGCCCCATCCCGCTGCAGATGTAACTCTCTATTCAAAACGAGGTTTTGAAGTGTTCAGCCAAGCAAGCCAAATCCCAAATTGCTTTATAAACACTCTGCATTTCACCAAAGTGGGCTGAAGACATCAGCAATGGGAGCAAAGCCAAAGCGACTTGCAGAGGAACAATTTGGAAGGGATGAGTGAGGAAGAGCTGGAGCGCTGCTTCTTGATATTTTTACCATTTGATGTGAAAACAGCCTCATCCATCCCCCACCCGCTGGGGTTTTTCCACCCCCATAATACTGATGGCAATCACCTCTCCAGGGTTGAAGACCTCCGCCTGGCTCCTGCTCAGGAGCAGGAATAAATTCAGAGCTGACGGTACGGCGGTTGTACGCAGGTCGCGACGCCGTTACCAGTGTTTTGTGCTTTTCTTCCCTCTGCCCAACCATCCACATAAATGCTCATTAAATTAAATAGGATCATTTGAACACCCCAAAGTGATAAATGCCAGACCCAGGAAGCTCATTACTTGCTAGTATATTGATTTATGGGGAACCAGCTCAGATACCATGGTGATAGCCGACACCATACACCCAGGGGAGACACAGAAGGAGAGAGAGTGGGAATTAATAAGTACTTTAATATAAAAATACCTCTGCTAGCAGGTTACATCTGTGCTTGAGGAAAAACAGAGCAAAGGAGGAGCTGCTCGGATGCTTCCACATTCCCCATCAGTTCACTGATTTTTAGTATTTCACGGAAAAAGAAATCTTTGGGGAATATTAAGAAAGATAGAGCCACAGCAGCCAGAGCTGCTGAGCTGGGACTTATTTGATTTCATTTGAGTGGGACTAGCTGCGGCAGAGAGGAGAGGAACGAGTACTGCATGTGCCTGCACGTGCCTGAGTTATTCGGGAAGTTTTCAAGCTGTTTCCATATATTGGCTTGTTTTTCTCTTTTACCGACGTCTGGCAATTGTGCGCTTGAAACTAGACAGCCACAAATGCATTTCACAAAATGGAAAATGAAACAAGGCTGAAGAGCAGCAAAGGGAGAGATTTGGGTTAATTTTTATCCCTAGGCTTTGTTTTCCTCAAAATCAATAAGAAATATTGCACCCTTGACGCACGCTTTCCCTGCTACACCAGCGAGAGTGAAGCAGAGCTGTGGCATCATCCAGCTTGAGTTGCCCAAGCCCTCTGCATCTAAATGCCACCCCAAGGACCGTGGGGACAGCCAGCTGAGACAAGCGCAGTGACACCGACACCAGCTGCAATGAGTTTGTTAGGTCTCAGCCTACAGAGAAGGCTGGCATGTGTTGGACCCCACACCTATATATATATACATATATATAGGAGGAAGAGGGAAGGCTTGGCTCGTTCATGGGCCAGCTATGGGGGGACCCCAGGTCCCTCCAACCCTGCCGAGGGAGGCTCAGGACTGGTTTCACTGGGATTCACCACTGCCAAAACTTCCAGGTGAAGCAAAGCAGCTCTTCTCTGAGCCACACATACCCAGCACCCCGAGATTTAGCACGGAAGAGTTTCAGCCCCAGAACTACAACTTTCATTTCCCTCCTCTTCGCTGCGCCCACTGGCAAGCAGGGAGCCGCCTTCCCCTCTGCTCCCATCGCTTTCAACAAAAGCAACATGTGGTTTCCTTCCTCCCGGGGCCCCAAGAAACACCACCCATCCTTGCTGGACCACGACCAGGAAGGAAAGCAGCAGCCAAAAGCTTCACAGCAGCGCAGTGCCATGAAATAGATGCTGGATCAGAAGGCTGCAGACTTGGTGCTGAGCATCAGCATCCACCAGAGCCTGGCCCCGCCGAGGGCATCGCTCGGGGGTGCAAAATACTTTGCCCATCAAACTCCACCTCCAAATTGAACCCTTGCACGAGTCTCCCAAAGCAACCCCAGCAGGGAATTCATTACCTGCCGTGAGCAACGTTTTTGGCCACAGCAAAGCCCAGGTTGCCAGCCGGGAGCCTCAGCGACCCAGCTCCCACTTTGCTTGGAGGAGCCTCTGCAGAGCAAAAGGAGCACAGGGAAACAGAAAAGCCCTGAAGAGACGATGCTCCCCTCATCCCGCACTCTCTATCTCCGCCCGATGGAAGCACCGTCCTTTGATGGATATTACTTAGGCAGCAAAATTTTCCTCCCAGCAGCTGGCATGCGAGATAACTACAGCCAGCGCAGCCAAACCGCAAGGGCTGGAGGAGGAGGAGGGAGATCAGCCTCCCCGAAAAGTAGCTCCAACTCCATCGTCGCTTCGGAAAAAAACAAGTTATTTAGAAAAAGCCAACTCCATGCATTTTTATTTGGAGGAGATAGTGTCAGAGGAGACGAGCTATTCTACAGCTGCAGGGAAAAGAGCTAAGAGAGAGGTGAATGCAAAGCAGCCACAGGCCCCAGGGGCTTATCTAAAGCCCTGGTTGCAAACAAGTCATCCGAAAATACTTGATGCTTCGGGTGGCACTTACTGCCTTTTGAAAGGGTGTGCTGGTAATCGGCTCGGAGAGGGCTGGCTGGGTATATTAGGGATGTGCAAAGGTGCTTTGACCTATCTTTGCCTTTGAAGGAGCCTAATATATTCTCTGCGCCGTGACCCTCCTGCTATTTTGAACTTCAGGAAGGAAAAGAAATTTTAAAAAAAAACCTGCTTTTGAGGAGAGGGAAGAAGCAAGTCTTTTGATCGAGACTGCTGCTTCACTAGAACTCCACTCCACTTTGGAATAGCAATAATAATTATTAATATGATTAATAAAAAATTAATAACGCTGTCATAGGAGGGATCTGTTTCCCTGGGCAGCCTCCTCTTTGGCTAGGCAGGAGGATGCCAGCATGTAGGTGCCCCAGCAAACAGCCCTGCCCAGCCCCAAAGAGGATCCCTGGCATTGAGGACACTCAAAAAAAAAAAAAAAGGAATCGTGCTGAGATGTCACTCCATAGCGAAGGGAAGAGCTGGCATGAGCAGAAAGACTTGGTGGGACCGCCTCCCAGCGGGGCACTTAATGACAGGCCTTCCCTTAAACACTCGCTTAAATCCCCTCCTTTCTAGTAAAGTGCCTTAGCGCCGAGTCCCGCTGCGTTAAGTACTTTCCCCAAGAAGTCACGGCCAAAATAGAAATATTTCCATGGCATTTTGAAACACTTCAAATACAAAAGAGAACTTTCCCCTCAAGCATCCCCCGTGCCAGCGGAGCACGTTAAGGCGGCGCTGACGAACAGCCGCCGGCGGGGATTTGATGCTACAATGGGTGAGAAAAGCTCAGCCAGCGCCGAAGCAGCCAGCTCTGATTTCAACATCAAACACCCTCACGGAGGATCAAGCCGTTGCCTTTCCCCATCCCTGCCATCCTCTTTGCTCAGGATATTACAGTCTCCTCCCCAACCCATCCCGCTCCACAAGGTGCCAAAAGCAATGCTGTCTCCAGGCGGAAGATATATGCTCGCTTAATGTATATATTAATACACATATTGACTTTCCTGTTGTCAGTCGTTATCAAGATTTATCCAGCCTGATGGCCTGTTATTGATTGCGAAGGAGTGTATTCCCACAGGTCAATCAATTCTGATCCAGCCTGTGGCATGAAGTCAATACCTACTTATTATATGATCTACAAGCTCCATTATTTAACTGCCAGGGAAGGGGGAATGCAGCAGAAAGTAAGAGGGAAAACAACCAAGAGGCAGGGCAGGAGGTGATGCTCTGGCTCCCAAAGCGGGTGCTCATACGTGGGTTAGAGGAGCGTTAGAGGAAGCAGGACCTGATGGCTTCTGCTCCCAAAATACACCCATGAGTAGGGAGAGAAAGGCCAGACCTGAAAGGCAGCTCGGAAACACCCGGCTCCAGGATGCGTGGCTCCAACCTGGTGTGGAGGAGGACAATGTGGCAGCTCCGTGCCTCAGTTTCCCTCCCATTGAGCAGGATTTAGAGCTTCTACTTAACTTTCCAGGGCAGGAAAGAAGGCTGTTGTAAAGAATGTGTTTTGAGTTGAGGATCGTTGGGTTGTAGTGAGGAGAAAAAGCCAACTTGTTGTTCATTAAAGCCCAAACAGCCACCATGGCTCCCTTGAGGGGGCAGTGGGCTGGCTGCAAGCAGCATGCACCAGCTGGCCCCACGGAGCACCCATGGGGGCCAAAATCAGGCAGCCCCTATCTGTTTTGTCTTACGTGTGATGCCTTACACCCTTCCCCTTTACTCCCATCCTTCAAATCATGTTAAATATCCATTCGACCCCCAGCTCCTTGAGCATTAAGATTTGCAAGCCCCAAATCCTTCGCAGCTGAGCCGGGACACTGTAAATGTCAGGAGGTTTGGCACAGGGTGAGCCTCGGAAGAGCATTTAAAGCTGAGCTTTGCCCAGAGCTCCCCTGCAGCCACAAGGAACAGGGTCCAGGGATGGGAGAGGATCCCCTGCAAGGAGCCAGGCTTGTTCCTCCCAGCTGTGGAGCCGAGCATTAGACACTGCCAAAAGCCAGCACAGAAATAAATTATAAAATCAAAATAAACCCCAACAGTTAGCCCATGCAGTGCAAGAAAGTTATCCTGTACGACACAGCCATAGCATCTCAGATATTCTTCCCATCCCTCGCTCTCACACCTTTCCTATTAATTTGTGGCAGGTAATGTGTTCCCTGTTATGAAAGCCAGTTTGCTTTGCCATGGAAGAAAAAAGAGCAAACTCTCTTTTCATCTTTGGTATCTCACATAAGAAGAGGACCTGGGTTTATGTTCACGCTCGGCACTCAGCTCCCCCCCAGCTAAACACCAGCGCCAGGGAAGCGTTGGGGAGATGCTCCCTCTCCGGCAGAAATACTCCAAGTTCCTCTGCTGAAAGGCACCTTCAACAAATCAATTCTCTTTATATAGTCCTGCCATGGTCAAGCTTAATTCCTAATGTTCTTCAATGTTCTCCCTGTTCTTCCCAGTGCACCACGGCAGGGACATAAATCACGGCCACACAGCCCCGGCTGGGACTGCCAGCAGCCATCGAGTCGGCTCCCGGGTACACCCTGTAAATCTGGAGTCGTTCTGGCATCGCACCGTGACAAGAAAGGGGCCAAAACCCGGGCAGAAGCATCTCAGGATGCAAATCCCAGGGTCTTTGCACAGGCTCCTAGTGCCACGCATAAGCTTTTAACTAAAAACCAAGTAATCTTCTTAGAAAAGCTGCACCAAATCCCCCATGAAAGTCAGCGGGAGCTCAAAGCACAGGCAAGCTCCAGCTCAAACCTCCTTCCTCCTGCCTTTCAGACCTACTAACCTTGCTCCCTTCTTGCAAACAATGTTCCCATCCAACAAGAGCCGTCAGTGCCCCCCAAGAAAGCTGCACCCAGCTGATCCCCCCACTTTCATTACAGACTTGATGAGACCCAGGAGCCTTGGGAAGGATCAATAAGCATCAAAATCCCCCTCTTTTTTTTTTTTTTTTTTCCCCAAAAGAAACACCTAGAATCCAAAAAACCTGGTAGTTTCTGCAATCCATTACCTTCGTGGGTGGCTCAAGCCATTTTAATAGCATTAGAACACTGTTAGACTTTGTCCTTTGAAGGACCTCCTGGGTGGCTGAGGCTTTACCTCCCCTCCCCGTGCTGCCACCAGCAGGGGCTGGGACCAGGAGCCCCAGGGAGCTGACAGGAGCTTACCCAGCCCTGGCTTTGTCTCATTCAACCCTGGCAAAACAACTTGTCATTTGCATGTATGCAGCAAACATGGCATTTCTTCAGTCCTTTCATTTCCACTGGGCCGAGGACTTTGATGCTGTTTCATGCTATCCATTATGCAGCGCTCAAAGCACCAAGGCTCACATTCGCTCTTGCTCAAGACTAATTAAGATGAATGCTAACTGTCCCCACCGCTCATTACCCAAGAGAAAATCTATTAGCGGCTCTGATGGAAGCGCTCTTTGGAGTCACCGCCTCCCATTGCCAAAAGATGCTGAATTTCTTCCTTTCCTTTCCAACCCAGACGGTCACATTAAGAGACAACTAAAGAATCATAGACTGATAGAATGGTTTGGGATGGATGGAGACATTGAAGATCAACTGCCGTGGGCAGGGACATCTTCAACTCAATCAGGTTGCTCAGAGCCCCAGCCAACCTGACCTTGAATGTTGCCAGGGATGGGGCATCTACCACCTCTCTGGCCAACTTCTTCCAGTGTTTCACCACCCTCATCGTAAAACATTTTTTCCTTCTATCTACTTTGAATCTACTCTCTCTTAGCATAAAACTGTCACCCTTTGTCCTATCACTACAGGCCTTCCCAAAAAGTCTGTCCCCATCTTTCTTATAAGCCCCCTTTAAGTATTGAAAGGCCACTACAAGGTCTCCCAGGACAACCCCAGCTCTCAGCCTGTCTCCACAGGAGAGGTGCTCCAGCCCTCGATCATCTTTGTGTCCCTCCTCTGGACTCGTTCCAGCGGGTCCATGTCCTTCTTATGCTGGGGCCCAGAGCTGGACACAGTGCTGTGGGGGGGTCTCACCAGAGCGGAGCAGAGGGGCAGAACCCCCTCCCTTGCCCTGCTGGCCACGCTGCTGGGGATGCAGCCCAGGGTACGGTTGGCTTTCTGGGCTGCGAGTGCACGTTGCCAGGTCATGTCCAGCTTTTCACCCACCAGTACCCCCAAGTCCTTCTCAGGGCTGCTCTGAATCCCTTCATCCCCCAGCCTGTACTGATACCAGAGGTTGCCCCAACCCAAGTGCAGGACCTTGCTCTTGGCTTTGTTGAACCTCATGATGTTCACATGGGCCCACATCTCGAGCTTGTCTAGGTCTCCCTGGATGGCATCCCATCCCTCAGGCATGCCAACCGCACCACTCAGCTTGGTGTCATCTGCAAACGTGCTGAGGGTACGCTAGATCCCACCATCTATGTCGTTGATGAAGATATTAAGCAATACTGGTCCCAGTTATCCAGCCAGACCAATGGTTAATGCAGAGAAAATCAGAGCGTTACCCCTGAGGATGACGCTGCCAGCAAGCCGCTGCCTCGGTTACACCTCCCAGCTTCTGGCTGTGGTGTTTGGAGGGGGAGATTTCTTTCTGCTAATGAGACGATCCTTGAATATCACAAGTGAGCAGGAAGTAAAATGTAGAGATGTGAAAAAGTAAAAATAAACCCATCTATAAATAGCCCCCCTCCGGCAGCACCGGGCAGCATGGCACGGTAAAGCCCCTTCCAGGGACGGGCAGCTGCTTCCAGCATGCTGACAGGAAAACGGAGATTTCTTTAACAGCTGCAAGAAATTGCTCTTTTCTTGGTGGGAAAAATGTCCTCAAGCGACCACCTCTGGGCACCCAGAAGAAAAGAGGCCTCTTCTGCACACAGCCGGTTCGGCCCCAGGGATGCGCACAGGGAGGACTGGGCAAGGAAATTTGGACATCCTGGATTTTTATCTATAATTACCCCACCAGACAGCTGGGACTGATTTTCTCCCACTCCAAGCAAAGTCTGGTTTAAAGTTATTCCTGTAAACCCATGGGGAGAACTTGAGTCCCTTCAGAAAAATCCTGTTTGAAGAGTGATGCTCTCCCCTGCGTGGGGTCACCAGTCTCCCTCCTCCCCCAGTGCCACATTCTGCACCATTCCCACTACCCTTGACCATTCCCAGTCCAGCACACACCACATCGTCCTCTTCCCAGACTCATTCCCTACAACACCTGAGCAGGAGCTCCCATCTGTGCCATGGCAGAAGAGTCCCCAGAGCTGTCATATCCCTTAGGAAGGACCTGCTTACCTCAAGAAAGCAGGGCCAGATAAGGAAACGTGCATGGGATGGAGACCTCCACATGGCAAGAAGGCTTTTACCCACAGGAGATGATCAGAGATGTTCCAAGAAGCCCCAAAAATGTTCAACCGAGGACAGACCAGACACGGACTGCAGGCACGAGGGCAAGGGAGCATCCCTGTGCTGTCGCCCCGGGAAATGCCAGGGATGCTTTGCCCTGAGAGCCCCAGAGGTGCCTCCTGGGGAAGCACCAGCAGACCAGAGCCCCACAGGCAGTCTCAAAGGGGAATATATTGTGTCTGGAAATGACCTCTGGGCTAAGGCATGTTCCCTCATGTAGTTGTGGGTTTCCCAAAAATTCCCTGAGGCTGAGCTGAGTCCCCCATCTGACATCACCCTCAGCTTTTCTGCATCCTCATGGCCAACCCAGCTCCAGCACCAGACATGAGCCGATCACAGCCCAGAAATCCCAACAGGAGAAAATCAAACGGGTTTCCAGTTGCAATTGAAAAACTATCATGATGTTGATTCAAACTTCGAAGAATCCAGATAAAAGCAGGTTGCCGGCTGTAGGCAAAGAGCAAGCAACGCTTGGAGACGTTGCGAGCACAGGTTATATTTAGGGCAAGCCAAGAAAGCTGTACTTTGACCTTAAAAAAGACTGAGTGCAGATGGGTAGAAAAGCAAGCTGAGCAGCACGCTTCACAGACCTCATATTAATGCATCAAGCTCCTGCAGCGCACATATTTACTTTGTCAAACTGTCAAAAACGGCACCTTTACGGTTTTATATAGAGAGGTATTAGAATAGAAAATACTTTGTAGCTAAAAAAAAAAATAATATATTGCCCAGGGTTTGATACTGAATATCATTTTGAAAAAGAGCAAATAGGGGCTGCAAAGGGATCGCGGAGAGGAGCGGGACAGAGAAGCTACATCTTCCTCTGGGTAGAGGCGGCAACATGGTGTAACACATGGATGGGGTCTCTGATGCATCGATCTATACATGTGTTTTCATGCTTTTCGAAAAGCTTTTGGCCTGAAGCTAGCTAATAGATGAAGATATGCAATGCTGCTCAATTTTCCCAGATGACTATTTTTTGGTTTAAAATAAAAAGCATATTTTTTCCAGTCCCCAGCTGGGAAGAGCCAGTTCCTGGTTGGTGTCACCCTGTCTCCGGAGGATGCATCTCCTGAGCAAAATGCAATCCATGAACCTACCACAGCAGGGATGTCATGGCATAAGAAGTCACAAATTTGGGTTGAAATCCTTTGCTGTTAAAGCAAGGAGGGGAGCAGAGCAAAGTTCCCACCCCGGCACCTGCAGAGCTGTCCCAGCTGGGACCAGGAGGTGCTGCTTTCAAGGGGACATTCGGAAAGGATGATGCAATATTTCATGCTAATGGCTGTCGGAAGCATTGCCATTTCAGCACAGGCTTTTTGAAACATTGCCAGGAAGAGGCTGGAAATTCAACCCCTTGGGGAAACTTCTCCGAGAGAAGGTAACACATGGTGGGATGCAAAGCAGCACCACATCAAGCCCCGTGGCTGAATACATGGTCTAGAGGTGAGGGAAATAACTGAACACTCAGAAATAAATGTTTTTCACATGACAACAGCTGCTCTAGGAGCAGCTGCAGCCTTCCTGCCTTGAGCCCAGCAGGGATTTTGTGATTGCCCACCCATTCAAGGAGTATGCCGGGATGCTCAGTGCTGCCTCAGCACAGATGCTCGGTGCTGCGTTTCCCACCAGGCATGTGGGTGACAGCAGGTACATGGGAATTCCTTGAGACCAAGGCAGCTCTGGAGGTGTTCAAGATGGTTTAGAAGACCACAAATCCCAGGTTGCTCCCCAACCGGCTGCAGAAAACCTCCTTCAGCAGTCTCGTCCCTGCTGTGATGTCCCTGAGCATCACCAGCTGCCCAGCCAGCAGCTCTCCAAGCCCCCAACCTCCCTTCCCTGGCTCCATCCCAAACTCACTCCTATTAGTCCCGTACCCAGTTTGGGGTGTAATAGAGACAACAGCTTTGGGAAAGGGAGGAAATGCTCCAGGAGACCGTGACTTGTCCTGCAAGGTCTCCCACCTCCTCAGGAGCAAGGAGACCCCGTGGATGGGCTCCAGACCCGTGGAGAACCAGCCTTCATGCAAGCACCCAGTTTTCCCACCTCTGCTGCCCTTCTGGCTGTTTCACAGGCCATTGGACCTAACACTTGCACCCTGCTGAGCCTTCAGACACCGAGCTGTTTTCACAGCACCAAGTTATTCACAAAACCTGGTGTTCATATGACCAGCTGCTTTATGCAGTTAGAGGCTTTTCCACGCTGCAGCAGTGCTCAAGCCAGGTCCAGACCCCACCACCCACCCAACCATGGCACCATGCGAAAAAAAACCCGAACTCCAGGACAGAAGTTGCTGATCCCACCAGGTTACATCCCTCCTGGTTAACACGAGTCATTCTTATCCCTGGTTAAACCGTACCTGTCTCAAACTCCACTTCTACAGGAGATAAATGGACCCACTTAAATGGGTTTGCTATCTGCTTTGCAGCCTAAATCACAGCAGATGGAGAACATCCCTTTGCTAGGGCAGGGAGGCATGGCCAGCCTCGCCTCTCGATAATGTTTGACTGCAGGAAGGTGTTTTGGAAAGAAAAAATTATTCCAGCTGAGCACGCAATATCGGGGTTTACCTGGTGATGATGGCAAGGTGGGGAGGGCTCATGCAGGCTCCCATGAAGAGCACCACGTTCTCGTGCCGGGTCTGCCGGTACGCCATCACCTCCCTCTTGAAGGCTTTCAACTGGTCCTCATTGTCCCGCTCGATGTCGATGAGGCGGATGGCCACCTCCCCGTGCCAACGCCCGTGAAAGACCTGCCCAAAGCGGCCCTTGCCGATGAGCTCACCGATCTCCAGCTGCTCGAAAGGGATGTCCCACTCCTGGAGGAAGATGCTGGTCTGGCTGGCCTTGCGGGGGAAGTTGCGTGCGGAGAGGAGTGAGAGGTTCATCTCTTCAAAGTCATCCTCGGACTCCTGTGCCTCCTCGGGGCCTTCCTCATTCTGCGGGGGGAGCCAAGGGAGGTGAGCACAATAAAACAGGGGGAAAAACTGCAGCCAAGCAAAATAATGTGGACAAACCCCCACTAAGCCACATACTGCTTGTTCAGACTCGGAGAAACCAGGCAGGCACCTTCCAAAGGCAACTGGGCAGTTGCAGTTTATGCAAAGCCAGCAGAAACCCAGATTTTGCAGGGAGGTATTTACTGAGCCCAGGGTTAAACATAAGCGTGCGGCACACCACAGCATTTAATTCATTCATCTGAAAGCAGCGTTTCATCCTACCCTAGCCAAGCTGTGCTCTGCTAATACCGACTGCTCCCACCCTGGCACCCCCAGGTCCACACACCCAGCCCCCCGTGATGGCTCTGACTCTTCCCTTGCTGATCCGTATAGGTTTTCCGCAGGATTTACAGTGCCCATGAAAAGCTGCATCCCTGTCCTCACCCTTCAGCCCTTCCCCTCCACCACATTTCTAATGCATCTCAGAAAAGCTCACGGAACTATAAACTTGAGGGTAAACATGAAGCCCACGAGGGTCCCTCTTCACGGGGTAGGGACACGGATGCCTGGGCAAGATCAGGACTGGCCATTAATTCAATTATCAGTAATTTCACTGCACAGATGCTAAGCTTATGTGGTTCCTGTGAAATGTGCCCCAAGCTATGCATAAAATAAAGGCCCGTTAAGCACAGGAGCGAGCCCAGCCATCTCACCTCCGAGGTGGGCTCCACTTCAATTTGAAGCAATGGGTTTCCTTCCAGGCTGTTAAAAGAATTACTGAATTACCGCCGGGTAAAAACACAGTTAGGTGGGGAGCACAGGTGGGCATCGAGTCCTGCTTCCCACAGCATCACTCTGCACCAGGACTAAAGAGATCAGGGAGGAGAAGTACCAGGCTCGCTGATAATTTGGGAGAGCAACCCCTTCCCACCCACGCCCTGGCTGCCTCCATCCCTGGGGACAGCCCTGGGTGCTCACACGGGAGCAGGAGGATACAGGGGATGAGCAATATTAATTATTGCATTAATTAATGTTGGATACGTGAAGTTCCAGGATGGATTTGGTGATTTGCACAAGACCAGGTCTCCATCCTGTTGCCCAAAGCTCGCAGTGCAGGGGATGTACCATCGCCACATGACCTGGGAGGCATCACCCCCTGTTAACCCGGCGTAAGGGACAGATTTACACCCTCACAGCTTTTGCCCATATCAAGGCAGCACTGAGGCGTGCACTTATGGCATTTCTAGGGGTTTCCAAGATCAGAATTACCTTCCAACAAACAGCAGCCAAAGCAACAAGCGTGACTGATTAGCAGCCAGAAGAGAAGAAAATGGGGTTTTCAATTGATTTTGAGAAGTGGAGGTTTCAAAGACCCTCCCTGCAGTAAAAACACCTGAATTTGCCTAGTTTCCCAGCTCCCTGGGCCAGGAGCTCCTCTTTCTCTTCTCCATTTACACAGGACCTCCCACCACCAGGTCCACAACCAGGGTCTTGCTGCATCCAACAGTTAACAGGGAATTTGAGAAATTCTGTGGGGAAGATCAGCTGGAGCAGCTCAGGTGGTTTTGAGCGTAATATATATTAGAGATTATTATTATCAATAACAAAAATAACAGCATCCCCTCCCAGAGCCAGCAAGGATCACAAGAGAGGCATAACACCCCCCAAGCCACTCGGATGCAGTGGTCCTGTGCATCCTATCCCATTCAATTGCCACTAAAGAGCTATAAATCCCAGGGGAGGCACTGGTGCATATACAAAAGGAGCCAACCCTGATATTTTAAACAGCACAGAAAGCTCAGATGGATGCAGACGGCTTCTGCCACCCATCACGATGCATGGGTGGTTTGCAGGAGCAGCAGTCTCCTCCTGCCTGATCTTTAACCCAGGCACGAATACCTGTCTCCCGAGTATCTGAAGCACAGTCTGCTGTTTAATCCAGCCAAGCCCATGGCAACCTCAGCGGCTCCCGCAGGTTATTTTCAGTGGGGTGAGCAAGACGAGACTCACAGATTCTGCATATCGAAAGCTGTTTTCCCACAAAAGCTTGCCAGCCCTGTGCCCGATACCTTGCTTTAAGCAAGGAAGGAAGAAAATAAAAAAAAGGCTTTGACTTTCTGACTTCACCACTTTGCCATTAATTTACTGGCCGCCAGCCACCGGCAGGGACAGCAGCTCTGTCCGCATCCCTCCCATCGCCTCCCCCAGAGGCAAGATCCACCGGACCCCCCAGCAGTTGCCAATGCAGTTCGGAGAGCGTGGGTGAGCCGCACACAAACCACAGCCTGGAGCAAGACCCTATCTGTTAAACTTCTGGCTTGTAAAATCCTTCAAAACTGGCATTTATAAAAAGGATCAGCAAGCAACTCTGAAATACAACGTCGCTGCCGGGGCGACGCAGGCACGAGGACCTCGGTGAGTGCTGGATTCAGCAGAGCAGCTCGGACTCGACCTGCTGAGGAGAGCTGGTCCTAATGCCAATTAGATACTGCATTTCAAAAGTGATTTCAGTGCAAAGTTTATTGGACTTGAAAATGTTACAGGTGGGGCTGCAAGAACCACCTTTATTAAAACTATCTAAAAGACCCTGGTTCTCTGCTCATAATTTAGTAAAAGATGAATCGCTTGGGCTTTGGCTTCTCGGACTGAAAGTCATTTTTTTTTCTGATGGCAAAGCACTGAGCAGGTGCATTGCATTATAAATCAATCCCCTGTCCTCTCCTTTCAACCACTCTCCTCCCTGAGACACCAGCCAGAGCCGTCAGCTGGGTTAGGGCAGCAGGAGCATCAGGGCTCACCACCACCGTCCACCCCAGCCTGCCCAAAAGGCATCCCTGAGCCCCACACTGGTCCTGCAAGGCCAGGGGAGCACCCGTGGGTGCCAGGAGGAGGTGGGGTGCAGAGGATGCGCTGCCTGGGGAGGGGAAGGTGAAGCTAGCTGGGAGGAGGGGGAGGCACTCACATGGGGTTGGAGTTGACGGGGTGGAGGACCACCTGCGGGGCTCGGGTCGGCGTCTCGGGCACCACGTCTGGGGAGAAGAGAGCAGAGTGAGAGTGGGCTGGGATCCCTTCCAGTGCCGGGGGCACCCAGGGGAACTAACTCCGACCAAAAACCTCCCTTCATCCCCGGGTCCAATTCAGTTACACCCTTAGCTACAGCTGGATATAACTTAGGGCCACCCAGCCTAGTTAGTGCTTAGCCTTAAGCTAAGTTAGCCTTAGCAGTGCACAGTTCTGCAATGATATACTGGTTTGGGGAAGAAATCCCACACCGGCACAACCCAGGGGCTGCACAAATCCAGGGGTTAGGAGAGCTGGCCCTGCACCCACCGCCCTAAGGGATATCTCAGCACCCTGCGTTACAGAACAGACTTTCAAAGAGACTTACCTGGGAAAATGAACTGCTGCTTGTACTTGTAGTAATGGGAAGCTGCAGAAAAGAAGAGAGAGGGGTTAAACACCGACCTGCAGAGCCAGATGCTGGAGAGATTCTAACCTGCACCCAGTCCTGTACCATGAAATGCCAACCCCAGGTCCAGGTCCTCCCCTGCCTGACCCAACCTCTCCCTCCTCCATCTCTCCAGAGGATGCCACCCATGATGGCACGTAGGGTGCCCAGGCTAAAAAATTAAGACCTTAGCCCTTTAATGATCTGGCTGGATTATAACTTAATTTTTGCCACCATCAGCTACTGCTTTGTACCATTTTGAGTACTGATGTCATCTGCAGAGTCACCGGTGGGATTCGGATGTCTGGTTGCCAGCAAAAGCCCATGGGGTTTGAGTGCTCAGCTCCCAACCAGCCTTTGGGAATCACTTGGCATCATGGAGACACCGAGCTATGGATTTGCAGCTGTTTCCCATTTTTGCCCAATCCAGCTCATCTAACTGTGCATTTTTGTCATGCTTCATATACGTGTCCTTCCTGGGCTCCCTGCTGGCCTCCCGGCACATTGAAAGGAGCCAGCAGCTATCAGCAGCCCCAGGAGCTGCTGCCCAAAGCCAGCACCGCAGAAGGACTCTGGGTGATGGTACCCTCCATCAGCTCCCTGTCTCCAGTGGACAAAGCCCAGGGGCTGATTTGACTCATGCAGGCAGGCAGGTTATGGGTGTGAAGCAAGACAGAGCTGCTGAGGCCACCAAAGGTTGGCATCAGCTCAGAAGGCTCCTTCTCCTTAAGCTTCAAGATCCCAAAGATCATCCCTCATCTTCTCCTCTCCAGCTTCAAGACCCTAAAGACTGACCTCAGCTCTGCAGCAGGACCCGAGCACCCCTGAGCCAAGATCAAAGAAAACTCAAAGGTAATTCTGGCAGAGAAGGGTCACCATGTTGCAATTTCTAAGCTCAAATCCTAATCCCCAAGATGACCATCTCGATGAGGCGAACCATGGAGAACTTCCCATGAGGGAAGATGAAAGCACAGTGAGTCCTGCTTTATGTCAGACTGGCTCCCATCCGCCACAGGGCTCTGCTCATCACAGACATGAAAGCAGGAGCAACCAGCCCCATGAGCTGCTGGGGTGTGATCCTGCCCCGCTCCATCCCTGCCAGCCAGGCAAGTGTGCCAGGGGCTCCCTGTGCTGGTTCAGCTGCGGCAGCCACGGCAGCATGGCTGGGTTCCCATAAGGAGATGCTGTTGCCCACTATGGGGTTACTTCTGTGGTTTCTGCTTTAAACAACATGAAATAACGTCTCAAAAGACCTGCAGGGAGGTCTCTGCTCCAAGAAGTGATGCATGACAGGGTCACCAAGCACTGGACTCTCTGTCCCTTGCTGCAGAGACATCAGGATGCTTCAGCTCCGGCTGGACCACCACAAACTCGGTTACATCAGCACAGAAACCCACGCCGCGCTCTCAGGTTTGCAGCCACACTGCGGACTGTCCTCCCAGCACTCACAGGCTCAAGGGCTGCGGCTGGCAAAATCCCGACCTGGGGAGCAGGACAGGGGGCTGTGCCCCTCCTTGACAGATGGGTCACACCACTCCTTGGGGTGCTCAGTGCCGCCTCACAGCTCCTCCATGGTCTTCCTCACACCCCTCGAGCATCCCGCCTGAGCTCCAGGCACTCCAGCGAGCCAGACTTGTGCACAGCTGCAGCTTCTCCGGGCACATGAGGACCTGTGTTATTGTGGCGATGGATCGTGCCAGTCAAATCCCTCCTTGCCTCCCTCCTCCTCCTCCTCCTCTCTAGCTGAAGGCTTGTCAAGATGAAGGGGAGGAATCACCATGGTTCAGCAGGATCAGCAGAGCACGAAGGTGCCATCTGGCTCCTCCGGAGAAGCAGTCCTGACCTTCCTACTGGACCATTTCATTAACCCTGGGGGTTCTCAGATGCAGGAGGGACCCCAACCTCCTGCTCCTGCTCTGCTGTCACAGGCTCAAAGCCACAGACCAAGGAGGTGTCACCGGCCCTGAGGCAGCCATGAGTGCTTCAGCATCTCGGAGATGGGTCAGGTCCACGGTCCCCATCCCCTCCCCTCACCAGGCCCTTTTTGGGAGTGGCTGGAAAGGCAGGTGAGCCACTCCACACTGCCAGGAGCGATGTTGAGCTGTTCCGCCCCCGGAAGGGACCTTCCCTGGAGCAGCAGCATTGCCCCAAGGACATCCCAAGGACAGGCTTCATCCTGAGGCACATCCTCAGGCCAGGAGAAGCGGTTTTGGCCATTTAATGCAACTGTGTCCTGCAGCCACTGTGACCAAATTGCCTCTTCCATCATTCCTGAAGAGACTGAGCTCCAGGAGCAGATGGGTCCCAGGTACCCAGGCAAGACTCAGTGGGACGAGCCACATCAGATACCCGCAGCATCAGCTACTCCCCACCCCACACATGCTGCCAACAAGCTTATTGGAGGCCCGTCACCCCAAAGGCGCGGTGAGGCTAACCCCAGTTGCCCTGATGGAGGGGTAAGCCCTTGTCTCCCGTTTGCTGTTGAGGTGATGCAGCGGGCACATGCCACAGAGGAGTCACGCTCGGGAAGGCTTCTGTAGCCTCAAGCACAGCAGGTTGCCCACAAAGCTTGTGCCGGCTCCATCCTTGGATGTTTTCAAGTCCAAACTGGATCAAGCCTTGAGCTCTGCTTCAGGCAGGAGGTTTGAGTAGAGACTCCTAAGCTCCCTCCCAACCTGAATTATCCTAAACTCATCTTTGCTGCTCATTTCTGCTTCCAGCTTTTCCCCATCCCAGTGTAAGTGCAGGCAGGCAAGCAGCTGGAGCAGACCCTTCCCCTGAGTACACCCTGGGGCACGAGCCCCTCTCGTGGGGCAGATGCGGAGGGGGGAGCTCACGGTACCTGGCAAGTTGAACTGCTTCTGCTGGCGCGGGCACTGCGGGGAGGGGTGCAGGGGGGACGGGGGCGTCGCGCTGGGCGGCAGCGGTGGGGCCGGCGAGGAGGGCGTGGAGGAGGTGGTGGAGGAAGGGTTGCTGCTGGAGTCTGGCTGGTAGGGCACTGGGATGTGGTCCTGCAGGACACAGGGAGGGAGAGAAGGAGTCAGTGAGAGCAGTGCCGGACGGTGCCACCCAAGGTGCTCCCAGTGCAGAGGACTCTGGGTGACAAGCGAGAGCTACACAAGTCATCCCAGTACCCCATTTCCAGAAGCCCTAGAAAAAAACCAGAGCCCCAGCCTGGCCTTTTCCAAAGCCATTTGTATTCACAGTTTGCACCAAGGCCATTTCACACCAGAAATGGGGGTCCTTTGCCAGCCTCTCCATGCTGTGCACCCACACCTGGGGGCTCCCCAAACCCTACTGTGTCTGCAGACCCATGGCCACCAAGACCAGAGTTGGGGACCACATCCCTGGGGCTCGGTCCTTAGAGACACCAAGGACCTGACAGCTTCTGCTGACGTCCTTTGAGCCAAAAACACAGTGCCTCGCTCGGAGCAGAGGGCTGAGCTGAGGCAGACTTGAAAGGATCAGCCAACACATCCCAAGACATCCCATGCCCTTCATTGACCGTTGTTAATCAAGGCAAGGATGGCAGCTTCAGGGCACACTGCAATGGGTGAGAAAGGACTGCCTGGGAGCAAAAGGGGAGGAGAACCTGCCTGGATACCTTAGATTTGAAAAGGAAAACTGAGGCCAGAATTTCCCACCTTGCTTGTGACCTTGCTGCCCAAGCTGGAGATGCTTAACAGAGTCTGACTTTCAGCAGCACCGACCGCTCCCATCTCCAGACATGAGCTCCTGTGGCAAGACCCCTCCAAGGTTAGAAAATCTGCATGAGCCTCCCCAGCATGTAATTTTGTCCAAATTGATTAATTTTTAAATGAGCTCAGCTTTCCAGGAAATCCACATATGCTTTATATAGACCATCCTGACACCCACAACAATCTTGGCTAGGTAAATTATTTTTTAAAACAATACTGAAGGCTACTAACAATAAGATTTCAATGGTATTCACAGAGAACAGGGGATCTCGAAAGAAATGCTTTTAGAAACTTCAAAGTAAGAAGGGGCCCCTGTTGCATAAAGCACATTTATAGAGGAAACTTTAACCTGAATGGCAGTGCTCAGGTCAAAGCCAAATACATATGTATATTTGTACACATATACACACACACACTGTGCATCACAGAGCTCTGGTGACAGAAAAGCTAGGAAAGGTGAAAAGACTGCATGGCAGAGGCAGAAGGAGAAACAGGACTGATGCCCTTCACACCCAAAGCTTTTATCAGTGAGCTGAGTCACTTCCCCACTGCCCTCTAATAAAACGAAAACAAATCACTGGAAGGACAGGTACTAAAAAGAAAAACGCATCTCTCTTTCTTCTGCATACCTGCAGTAGCTCTCCAACCTCAAAAAGCCATTTGCATCACCCCGTAACAACAACAGATCAGAGCAGACCATTACACTAAGGGTGTCCCAAGAGATTTTGGTTTAAAAACTGCATCCAAGAGAGCATCATCTGGTACCCAGCCTTTGCCGACAGCCAGAAGATGCTGAGGCCCAGGAGGAGCTGGGGGGTCCTGCCAGGCTTTAGGTAGCCAGGGGTTTGATGTCCTGTTCCCCATCACACCAAGGATCTCCCTCCCTTTGAGCACTTCCAGCCTGTAAACACCTCACCCTGCACTACCTCCGGCCGCCAGAGAGAAATTTTCCACTGAAGGCAACAGGCTCTAAATTTCATCAAAAATAATCCCATGCCAGTTTGATCGCTGTTAATGCAGGGCAGAAGCAAGAGAGCCAGGTGCACTGCCAGGTCTGACTTGAGCAGCTTTGCCAGGGACACAATCAAATTCCAGGCTTGTTTTATTTGTAACAATAAATTTGTTATTTACAGAAGTCTCAAGTAGTAGCAGAGACCTCAAACCACCTCAAATTCAGCTTATACCTGGAGACTGAGAGGCCACAATGGAGCAGGTCTGGTGGGACACGGGCTATTTCGAAAGCACTGATCCCATTTTATTTTTAACAGAAATAACCTCGGTGGATACATCCCACACTGGGAAACCCAAGGGGTGAGGGGTTCACAGCTCTGCTCGCAGCGCAGCTCATCTTGCCTCAACACCAAGCTCACTCTCACCCTGCTCCTTGAATTAGCACGTGGGGTTATTTTTTTTAATTTAAGTCCCCAAACAGGTTTCTAGGCAGCTCCTACCCACGCACTGACACACACATCAGTCCCATGGGTGTGGATGTGCCTGGGCACCCACAGACACACCTGCAAGGCTTGGTCCTGGCAGATGGCTGAGAGGCTGGGAGATGTCCCATCCTGGTGACAACTCACCGGTCCCCTCCTTCCCCAAACACAAGGTCAGGGCATGGCCCTTTTGCTTTTCCAATTCCTTCTTTTAGAAATTACTCTCCGAGCCGTGCTCCCACCCAGCAAACAGGATTGATGCTCCTGAAGGACATGCCCTGGGAAAGCTGCTGCTCCTCCTGCAAGGAGCATCCCCGCTGGGAAAGCCGAGGCAAACAGGGTGGCTCAAGCAACCCAGCTCAGGTGGCATTTGAAAATACCGCTGGCTTTGGCCCCTTGTCTGCAAGAGCACCAGCTGCACGTGGAGAACCAGCAAAAACTGCTGATATTTGGGCGACGCGTGGCTGGTCCCCTCTGGCGGGGGCGGGGGGTGCGAAGGGGGTGCTCAGGGCTGGCGGAGCAGCTCACCTTGTTGAGTTTGTTGGTTTTGGGGAGCGTCTGGCTGACGTGCAGGTCCGAATACCTGGGGGGTTTCCTTAAGGGGTTGTTGATGTCGCAGGGCACCGATTCTGTCCGGACTAACCTTGCTGGATTAAGAAGGGAGAGAGGGGAACAGGGAATGGAGAGGAGGGGGAGAGAGATGGGGAGACATCAAAGCTTCGAAGGAGCACTTGGGGTCACCCTGCACTTGCAAACTGTCCTTGAATCACTCTCCAAAGCAATCCCCCGCGGCACCTCCAGCCACTCAGCTCCTGCCCCGGGATGCAGCCAGCCTTTGGGCACCCCCTTGAACCCCAGCTACAGCCAACCCCCCGGCCCAGGACATGGGGGATTTAAAGCCCCCCTCGGTGGGATGCAAACTGCACCCTTCTCCCCCTGCCAAGAGGCTGCAGTTCGGGGAGGCTCAGCAGCTGCCACAGCCACGCTGTGAGCCGGGGGGACAGCCAGCACTGGGAGGAGGCACCATCCTCTTCCTCGCTGCAGCTTTTCAGGGCGAGGAGAAGGAGCCGGCTCAGAGCACTCTGCTCTCAGCAGGGAGATTTTGGGGGGGGAAAGCCAGCCCGCAGCCCAGGGCTGGCTGCAAGGCAATGTATTTAAGAGCTTTTGGGGGGGCTATTTTACTGATGCTCAGGCCACCCCAAAGCCACACTGCTCCTGTGCTAAAACACACAGTGGGAAGCTCTGGCTTTTGCAACATTACAGACCGCAGCTGTAAACTTCAATTTCTGCTCATCCCAGGAGCCCACCTGTCCCCAGCAGCATGGGACACTGCTTTCCCTGCCTCCTGGTCAGGGTTTGCAGCAGCTCAGAGCATGACAGGGGAATCTTCAGCCCCTTGCACCCAAATTTGCCACAAGGGAGGGCACGGAGCGCAGAGGGGAGGCTGCAAAATTGCCTCCCTCCAAGCCACAGCATCCCCACTCGCCTTGCGAGGTGCCACCAGCACAATGCAGTTCCCCATGATTGAACTGATGAGTGTGGTTTTGGTGGTATTTAACACAGAATAACGGCCTTAAGAGCTCGAAATTCAAGGCAATAGTAATTGGAAACATTTCCCTTAGGCAGTCACAGTCCTCTGGCCATCGGGGAGCACTCGGCCAAAATCTGGAAGAAAAGAGGTGGGAAGCGATGCCCGTCGTCCTGCTGCAAAGTTCTCCCTCCTCTGTGGATTTTAGGACGGGCTCTCCTGGAGGAGAGCAGGATAAGGCAGCTCCGAAAGCACCACGAGCATCCGCAGGGGCACGGCCGCGTCCCCGTGGTGGGGACCCCCATGCACCGACAGCGCCGCGGGAGATTTCGGGTCCCACGCGTCCGCCCTAAGCTCTCAACAGTAGCAAAAGGCTAAAACCTGTTGCACTTACCCCGTGCGGTGGGGAATCTGAAAAGAAAAGGAGGCAGGGGAAGGGTGGGTGGAAGTGGTTTGCAATGCAAATCTGCCTCGCCCCGAATGGCTCGTCTCCCTATAAGCGGAAAAAACGGTGGGTAAAATTTTCACAGAGCGCCCAAGAGGTTCAGGAGCCTCCGTCCCGCCGGCCGTCAGCGAGGGTCAGGCTCCCGAATCGCCCGGGGGGCTTTTGAAAGTTTTACCTGGTGGCAACATCCACGGAGGCAGAAGGGGGAAGAAAGGCCCTTACCTCCACGGTGGATGATCAGCAGGTGACACGGAGGGGCCTCTTTGGTGCATTTGTTGTGGCACTTGAGCCTAGCAGGGAACAGAGAAAAAGGCGTGAGAAGCCAGGGCAAAGGGGATGTGGAGCATCACGGTACGGCCAGAGGGATGCGGCTTGGAGCTGAGAGCATCGCTGCGGACCGAGGACCCTTTCTCCACCCAGGAGGGTGACTTGATGTAATATTTCGGTTGTGCACAGCCCCTGGGTGCTCGCTGCCTGAGCGGTCCCAGGGCAAGCCCTCCTGGATCCCTGTGGTCCTGCAGCTTGCGCTTGGGAAGACCCACGATTCCCAAGCCACCTCACCGGGCTGTGGGTGCAGGGATAAGAAGTGGTACGGGACACACATCCCAGAGCATCAGGGTGGGTCGGCTGGAAGGATGCAGGGGCTGCATGCCCTTGGCAAATGAGAGCCATGGCAGGTGCATCTGTCCCAGTGGAGGGGTGCAGGAACCCCTGAACCTGGGGGGCTGCCCAGCTCCCCCCTTTCTCTACCAGCTGTGGGGGACCAGGCACCCACCAGCCAGCTTGAGGATGCCCAGAATTGTCACTTCTGCCAGCCTTGGCTGAAATAAAAGGAGCAGAGACCTGCGCTCAGGGGAAAGCCACTTCCCCCCCTGACCACCATCCTGCACTAACGCTGCTTTATGCTTAATTAAATCAAGGGGCAGCAGAGGGGGCGGAAGCAGCTGCCCCAGCTCGCTTTGGCTCCTGATGAATCTCTGCCATTGTGCCTTCCCCTCCTAGCTTTGTTACCAGGGCATTTAACAAAAATAATGAGAGCATTTACAGCTACGTTGAATATTCTGCAGAGCTTTGCCTGGTTTTGCAGAGTCGGGGCAGAAGTCTCCAGAGGGCTTTACCCCTGGGTCATGCATATAGGCATAAGCAGGCTCCCCCCACCCTGAAACCTTCCCGTGTGTTCTTAATTAGAGATGGAAACGAGTCTCCAGCTCATGCTTTGCCACGGTGGCCCCGGCAGAGCGGGGAGAGCCACCGGTGAAAAGGCAAAAAGGAAGGCAGGATTTAAAAAAACAAGGGTAAAGGATGGAAAAAAAAGATGGCAGCTACAAGTCAATGAGCTGGGTAATGAAAGATCAGAAGCCGTGCATGTTAGCTTTTATTACAAAGCTGTTCCTAGAGGGAAAGGCAGAGATTAATTTGGTATTTGATGCCTGGGGGGTTGGGGTCTGTTTGTTTGTTTTACCTGCCTGTTCCCCTCCTGTTCCCGGGGAAGCAGCACCAGGGCCGGGTGGCTATGGCAAAGCTGGCGAACCTAAATTCTTTGCATTCACCCTAACTTTTTACAACTGGGGCATTTATTTGCTCTTTTCTGAGCAACTACAGGCAGCAGGACCAGCACAGAGCTGGAGCCACAGCATCACAGGGGCAGGTCCCAGCATCCCTCCTCCCGCGCAGGGACCAGGCACAGCAGGGAAGGCTCGCAGGCACAAAGCTTCCAGTTGCTTGAGCATTGAATGCAAAAGGAATCACCACTTTAAAATATATATATTTGATAATATCACTTCCAGAAACCCATCACCAGCTGCAGAGTAACCAGGCATTTCTTGTCCACGTTTAAATCCCAATTTGCTAACTCATCAGCATTTAATCAACAGCAACAGCAATCGTTATCACTTCATAGCTCCAGCTAACTCAGTTATCCGCAGACAATCAGCGTATTCCCAGCACCCATCCCTAGAAAAGGCAATCGTGTCTCCAGAAGCAGCTTTACTAAGTGCTGATGGCTGCACGATACTAAGAGCTGGGCTCCACTGGATTAAAAGCAGTAGAAGTGGCCCCAGCCTCTGCTTCAATATCTTTTTCCAGTCCTGTCCAATTTTACAGCCAGCATGGCCCCTTTCCTTTGCATCACAGCTTAATTGCGGTTTGGGATGGGTTGGCTCCTCAAGTGCCACGACATTGCCAAGAAACAGAGGCCCCCAAGATTTTTGCTGCTGCAAAAATAGAGGATACAGCCCAAGGCTGTGGGCAAAACCCCTCTGATGCCCAGAGCTACCCCACAGGCAGGTGACGCTCTCATCCGAGCCACTCTCAGCTCCTGGTTTGGCACATCCATCCCCCCATCTCCTGCAGACAATTCCATGCGTAACCCTGTAAGGTGGGTATCTACAGCCAGGCCAAGGACGGCAGCGAGCGCGGAGGCTGGCAGGATCTGACTCAGAGCTCTGGTGCGAGCAGAGCTGAGGTCTGGTGGGCAGCATCCTCCCCAAGGACCCCACTCCCATCCCTGGCATGCAGATCCAACCTCAGCACCATTTTGGGGTGTTCTTCACCCAATTTCATGTCTCATTAAAGTTTTCTGCAAGGATGAGCAAGCGAAAGGCTGGTTGTTCTCCCCATGCCTGAGCTCCTGCTCAGCTCCACCAACAAAACCCTAATTATCCCCCTTGCAATATTAAGGAGCAACACAAACAGCTCCATCACCGTGCCGTACTTGCAGTTTTTGCATTTTAAGCCGAACAACATTCCTTTCCCGCAGACAGTGCATGTCTGAGACATCCAGTACTTGGTGGAAAACCTGCGGAGAGAAAAAAGGAGAGTGGCCAGGGAGAGATGAAGTGGTGCTGCCCCATCCATGCTCCTGCAAGAATATCCCCCAAGCTGCACTTCTCTACCAAGTCCCAATTTATTCTTTCCTTGCTGCCCTCAAACACTGCTGCAGGTGTCAAGGCATCTTTCCAGGGATGCCAAAGCACAAATCTGAGCCCTCCTTTGGTTATACAGAACAGCACAGCCTGCTCCAAAGGAGGTCCAAGCCAGCCAGGATGGGCATTAGCCACCAGCTCGCCGCAGCTCCCCAGCTTTGCCCACCCCAGGCTGTGGCCAGAGCCCCCAAAACACCTCTCTGCCCTGGGGATCCAAGTTTCCAGCCTGTCAGAAAAGCAGCTGCCCCACCGAATAGTAGCACCGAGGCTATTTCTACTTCTTTTCCTTCTTGAGGTAGATATTGAAGGGCAATAATCTGGAGATAGGAAATTTGCTGAAGGTTGGCAAGGTCATGGATAATACATAGCTTTTATTGATAGCGACTCAAGCCTTATCTAAACCAAATCTGAACTGAAATGGAATTTAAATGGGCTTCTAGGACAGCGCAGCCCAGCCCAGCAAGGGAAACAGGGGGAACAGCCCCAAGCCCCCCATCCCAGAGCAGAGATGGAAAGGGAGATGCTCATCCCCCGGAATCGGGGGGGATTCACACGGCGCTGTAGCAGGGTTGGCATACCTGTGTTTTATCGAGTTTCCTAGATCTCGACGGGGGATCTGCGGGGACCAGCGAGGCACTGACAGCGTATCTGCAGAGAGAGGAGAGACAGGGAAAACCATCAGGCGGGAATAAAGGAAAGAGCTGGGGTTCAAGCTTTTGAGGAGGGGAGCAAAGGATGCACATGAAAAATAGGGTTTGCCTGATATTTCCCCTTAGAGATGCCCCACTGGGCTCTCTTTCTGGAGAGCAAGAGGCCTCTGGGTTTGTAGGGAACTGGGGTCTTCTGTCCCCCATAACAGCCCCCAGCACCCGGTTTGGGCCAGGGAGAGAGGTGGGAGGTAATGCACCTGCCCCATGGGTGCTGCACCCATGTGCACGCAGAGCAGGATTGCAAAGCCATCGGAGCCACGTCATGATGTCCAAACAAGAAAGGGAGAATGAAGCCAAAACAGCAACTGCATCATGTATTAATAAGACATCATGTTTTGCGCCTGCGGCAGCACAAAAAGCCAAGTGTCAGCCACTTGGAAGGCAATTTAACTCATATTCAAATAGAAGAACAAAGTAAAAAGCAGCCTCAGTGCTCTTCTTCTAAGGGAAAGGGAGGGAGGAAGGGTAACGGGACCTTGGCTGGGTAAGGCAAAAGAGATAAGTTCATTAGCGCCAGCTGGAGCAGGCAGGTAATTAGCAGCACGGCCGTGCCGGTGCTGTGCTTGGATTCCACCTCCCCCTTCAGCCTCAGCAAGGGCAGAGACCCTCCTCCTCCTCCTGCCAGTTGCACTGGCCACAGGAGAGGTCCTGCCCCGCAGGATGCTCAGCCCCAGGGAGGGGATCTGTGCCAGGGATTCATAGGCTGGATTTTCAATAAGGGATTCGAGAGGTTTCCCAGGCACAAGCAACCAGCCCCAGCATGATGCGAGCCGAGCAGCAGACCCCAGCTGCGAGCCTAGCCGTTTGCTCAGTATGCCAGCAAATCCCTCACTAAATACGCTTTCGATATTATCCCTCGGAGTGGGGAGAACCACTGTTTGCTTTAATATCCCATTTTAATATAGCGGGCGGCAGGGTGTTTTAATTGCGCTCTCTTTCTGAAGGTTACATTTACATGCTGCTTCCCGTGCAAGGCGCTGCTAAAAGTCTTGGGAGCATCCTAAAACACATCCATCTCCAGTATCTCCTGCCAGCAGCTGCTCCGGCTCCTTCTCTTACTCTGCTGCCTCGATCCCCATCACCCCTCAGGCAGAGCCGGCAATTAAGATGTTTAAGGACTACAAAGTCAATTAAGGTAATTGCTGCCCCCAGCCTCGGGCTGGCTGTTTTACACCAGCAGTATGCCCATATTTTTGACCCACGCTTCTCACCAGCCCTTGACACAACACACCCCAGGCTCCTGGATCAGCATCCCTCCTGTTACCCCAATATCTGCAACCTCCCGGGCATGTCCACAAGCCCCAGAGATGATGTCCTGAAGAGTGGGACCACTCCATGCACGAGCACTGCGCCTCCCTAAATGTCATTTTCTCATCAGTAAATCATACTACACAAATAAGTCGTCCCTCCCTCCCTGCCCCAACACCGGTCCTCGGTGAACCAAACACCCAGGCAAGAACAGCTCCTCTCCCAGAATTAAATTACAACCTCCGCTTTATCAGCCACAATTTATTTCCACTAACTTTCAGCTGGCCTCAATTAAATCCCGCCATCCTGGGGAGGGGGAGAGGGGATGTAGGCAAAGATGGCTGAGCCTTTTAATTACTTTCTAAATGTGCTCACTGCAAAAATGTATTAAAGCATATCAGGGATTTTAACCTCCTAACAAAAAGGAGACCTACGTGATTCACGGCTAATTATGTTCATTAGAGGGAGCAATACATGAAGGATCGCAGCATCTAACAATAGCCCTGCTGTTTGCAGGAGGGAAAACAAGCAAAGTGGGGCAGAAGGGCAGGGAGAGGCACCCCACTGCCGCAGGGAACAGCCCCATGGGTAGGGGGAAGTGAATTGAATTGGTGATTCTCCCCTTTAACCTGTGCAGGTGAGATGCCCACCCAGAGGAAAAGCTGTTTCTCCCCATGCAATATTACATCAGGGTGATGCCCAAAAGGGAAGGTGCGGATGCAGCAGCCTCCCTCTAGCACAGGAGGAATACTCTCACCAAAACCCCAAAATTGCCACAATTAGAGGTTATTGCAAGAAAAAACCCCTTGTGGCCACAGCAGCATGTCCCACCACCGCAGGGGGACCACGCTGTGTCATAGGGACCCCACGATGGAGAAGTACCAGACCCGAGGTGCCGCAGCTGAGCCCACGGCAGCAGGATGAGTTGACCCTCGCAAGCTTTGAAGCATGACAGCCGGCTGCCCGCCTCCCTCCATCCTCCTGCTGCTGGCAGCTCGCCGCCCCACGCTGCCGACCCCGAGCTGCCCCGCAACGATTGATGTCTCCCGACCTCCCCTGCCCCGGTGTCACTCATTACTTACACGTTTATCACCAGCAACCTCCTTTATGGCTTGAAAATCAGAGCTCTCTTAGCCATAATTCCCCTCACACAAGCGTGTGAGGGCAGTTTTAGGATTTTTTTTTCCCCCTTTCCTTCTCTGAGGTAGCATTTAATGGACACGGGTGTAATTTCCCAGGGAAGAACACAGCTGGTACCCACTGAGCAGCCCAACGGGGACCTCCCAGCCAAGCACCCATCCCTTTCTCGCCTCCCCATCACCTGGAAGGGCCCTCAAAGGCCAAACCCTGCTCCTCAACATGGTGACACCGCCCAGCGTCACCCCGCACATCAATCCTCGCAGAGCAGTGCAGACCCCGCAGCTGGGCACCCGATGCCGGGGGATGCCACCCTCCACCCGAGCAACCCAAAGCCTGCGCTCTTTCCTTCGCCGCAGCATCGCTCTGGCAAAGGTCACAGCTCCTGCTCCACGCAGCACAGCTCATCCCTGAGTCAACAGCCCGTGCTTGATGGGATCAGATGTGCCAGAGGGAGAGCAGGGAAGGGGGAAACCGCCCGGGCAGAGGGTGACAGCCGCCTCCGGTGCGTCTCTGACAGCCGACATGGGAGAAGAGCCCTGCCGCCCGGCTCCCCGGTGGTGACAGGCAGCTGTGACAGTCACCACTGGTCCCTGAGCGGCACCCGCACACCTCGGAGGTGACGGGGACCGGGATACTGCCTTGGCCGTGACACCCTCCTCACCCCCGCTGCCATCCCGACAGCTCCTCGGTGCCTTTCAGCTGCTGGTGTGGATGTTTCCCCTTCGCTCCCCAGCTGGCAGGCGGAATGCCTGGGCATTTCCTGCACGGAGGAGAGCAGCCAGAGCTCCCCAGTTTCATTTATTTGGGGTTCCCACCCTCCCTGGGGGCAGATCAGGGCTCAGCAACCCCCCACATCCTACTGAATACACCAAGAGCCACTGGGGCTGGCAGCCGCTGCACCACACCGATGGGGACCATGTTTTGGCACAATATCCCCCTTCTTCATCTCCTGGCACCTTTCTGGATGCCCAGGGAATTGGTGTGAACATGTTATCCATCACAGCGACAGCCCAATAAACAAACCCTCCTCCTACTACTACAACAAACAGCATCAGGTGATGTTCACATTATGAATGGGGTGGATAAAATCGATGGAAGTGAACTTGGAAAGCATCCCGAGATGAATCACCGCAAAGCCAAGGAATGGCCAGGAGACTTTGTGCTTGTCTGTAGACATCCTACAGATCTGCATCTACCCCAAGCAGCCACCAAAACACTCCCAGCACCAGCACCAGGGTGGCTGAGTCCCCTGGAGAGATTATGGGAAGACACCAGAGTACAGCCTCCTCCCAAAACAGTTCAACAATCACCTGGAAGACAACCACGACAGTTACAGCATCAGGTGTATCTCTACCACCCCCACCCCCAGGTAGAAATCACAGCCGGGGGCCATACCATGACAGTGATGGAGGATGCTGGCAGAGGTTACTGCCCGCATCGTCCCAACTGTGGAGCCAAGCACACTGGCAAGCTGCTCTGCAGCAAAGGGTGCACCCAAGGGTGCAAAGTCCCTCCATGAGACACCTCAGTCCTCACTCTGGCTGGTTTTAGGGCCAAAATAGGATGGGAGAGATTCCCAACTAGCCCAGCTGCAGCAGCAACGGAACCTGCAGCAACACTCGGAGCAGCAGCACCGGCAGCTTTCCCTCCCCATGATATAAAATCCATGCAGGATTCCAGTTAAAAAGGGAGTCAACCTGCCCCCTCCATTAGTGCACAGGGCAAATATTCTGCACGCGATCACAGCCAGGTCGAAACCCAGCGACCTCCCCATGGTGTTCCCGTGGAAGGATGATCCAGCAAGCTGAAATGAAACCTCAGCCCTTGCAGAGGGGATCATCCAAAGCAGCCGAAGAAGGCAGAGCTATTCTCAGAGCATCTCTCTAGGAAGAAAAGGGAGTCACTTTATAATCCTGGCAGTTCCTCTTTGCAGCGTGACAATCCCATTTATACAGCTGAAATGTCATGTTCAGTCGCTTCACTGGCTTAAATACTTGCATTGTGATTTTTTTTTCCCCCCCCAGTTCACAGCCTTGCAGGGTCAATTAGGCTTACCCAGACAAAGCTGTATTCTTCAGCTCCACACAGCGCTGCTGGGGTAGGAAACCCTTCGGTGCCTCACTGCCGGCTGGAGCGGCTGGATGGCGAGGCAGCCAGCTGTGGCCAGATGTGGGCTGCAGGGAACTCCCAACATGGCCATGGAGTGCTCATACCGTGGCTTGTCCTGGCAGCAGGGCAGGTTCAGGGAGGAGAAAACCACTGATGGTCACAAAGAAATGATGCCCCACTTGGGAAGTCCCCTGCTGAAGATGGTTTGAGCCAGGACAGTGTTAAGGAGAAATCTCTTCCCCCAAAACCACCCCCAGCATTGGGGATGGGATGCCTGCAGAGAGGGGCCACAGTCTGAATGGCACTGACTGCTTGCACACGTGCACCTTCAGCGCTGGCATCACACTCTTGGGTCCTGCCTGGTCCTTTCCAGCAGAAAGGCTGGATTTAGGGCTCCTGGATTCCCAGCGCAGGGCTTGATCCACTGAACATTATCTTGAATCCCTTTCCACCAGCCATACTTCCCCAATGCCAGCCCTTCAGAGGGCTCTTTCACAGATGGTCAGGCACTGAGGAGGCGCAAAGAGCTCTGGTGGCATCTCAACACTTGCAGCTTGCTGGGCCATCACTGATTGACCATCCCAAGCCCCAGGGGCAGGCACAGCCAAGCTGCTTCCTGGGACAATTGTTCAGCCCCATAAACTGCAAAGTCCTTGGTCACAAAGCCAAGAGAAAGAGCCAGGACCGGGATCCAGGAGAAGTGACCCACCAGGGACACGACCAGTGCAGCACCAAAGGCAACCGTGGGTGCAACAGGGCTGATGTACAGGACTGGGCTGATGCACCCAGGTGGGAGCCGAGGTGAGGAGAGGTGGGTATCACTGGAGACCACATTAAAGCAGCCATGATCGCTCTCCAGGGACAAGACAAAGGCTTTGAGGGGTCACTGCTCATAACTCCACATACCAGGGGATGCTCCATGGCTCTTGTCTTGTTCCCAGGCCACAGAAAGAGCCTCTCTGCTGTGTGCTGCGGGAAGGTGCTCAGCAACATCCCTCCATGAAGAGGCCTCACACACAGCTTCAGTTTGTGGGTCACCAGGGACAGGAGATGGGTTTTCTCTCCTAGTACACACAAGGTCTTCAGTCGGGTTGGGTTGCGTTAGCTGGTCCTTTCCTTCTGCAGGGTTGGACACCAGCTGGAAGAACGACGGTGACGAGGACATTCCCTGCACAGCCTCACACCCGGGTGCTCGTTTTTGTGTCCTAGCACAGCAGTCACACGCAGTCTTTTTTTGTCCTTCCCTTCCATCCCCTTTTGTTTTAAATAGTCCAGGATGGAAACGACGTTCTTGGCCCATCCTGGAGAACATCATCAGGTGACCTGATCTGGATGCACACGGTGACAGTGCTCCGGCTGGCCTTGCAGCAGGGAGACGACAGGCAGAGGGCACAGCCCAGGTGCAATGCCAGCCACCACCAGGACACCCAGATAAGGGAGATGCCAACAGGACCCACTAGACATGAGCCTCTACAATAAAAAGGAGAAGATCCAACCTGATTTCTGGGTGTCTGTAACCAAGTCACAGGGTGTTGAGTCCTAAATCCTATTTCAAAGTAACAACACATCTCTGGCAGTCACTTGTCCATCGGGAGTGACCTGATGCACCAAGAGAGGGTCCTGGATGCAGCCAGACAAACCATCTTCTGTCCCTCAGCCATGAGGCTGTGCTATTTCTGGGCCAAACTAGAGCTCAAGGGTACCCCAGAAGTTTTGGCTTCCCCATTCTGCTTCCCCTCCAAGGGCTGCTAAGGAAAAATCCATTCAAAACCAAAATTTGCAGAGATCCTGGCCGTGCATGAAGGGGACTTCACCCCTCCAGCAAGATCTGAGCTGCAGAAGAAAGAGGTTCCTTCTGCAGCTCACCGCCCGCCCTCACACTCTCACTCCACATCTGTGAAAATCCATTCCCATCAGGGAAAACTGGCTGTTAGAAATAAGAGGGAAGCATCTAAACCCACACCCGATTAGGACCAGAGATGATTCAGATGGGAGCATGCTCCTGCCACAAGCAGCAAGATGCCCTGGCTGTTGAAAAGCGATCACCGAGAGACAGCCAGGGAGAGAGGGGTCTTGCCAAGGGTCACCGGGCTCCTCCTCTGCATCTCAATCTGACAACAGCAACATTTTTTTTGTTTCAGTGCTTAGGGAAGCAATTCCACAACAATCCAGAGCGTACCAGGTGCTGCCATGCTGATCCCACAAGAGAAAAAGGGAAGAAGCAGTTTTCTGTTGGGGTTTTATAAAGGCTTAGGTACCCACAGCCATGGGGGTGGGATATTGTGGAGAACTTGGCTGCCAAACCACATCCATGCCACGGGGATGGGGAGGTCCTTGGGATGTGGGGTGGGCACGATGCACCGGCTCGCACCCTGGGTGAGCCCCACGGAGCTCATCCAGCAGCTCATGGGAAAGCCACTGCACTTAAAAGGCAATGAGAAATAGTGGCACCCCAGGAGATGGGGCAAGGTGTGACCTCCAAACTGTGATCAGTGCTTCTCATAGCCCTGGTACTTGGGACGAGCGAGAACAGCAGTGAGAGGTGAGCAGGGGACCAGAGCAGGGGCAAAGCACCCAGGTCCCATAACAGCAACGTGGGGCATGGGGAAAGCTGCAGAGATATCTACCCCTCCTCACAGATAAATGTGCCTCTGCACCGCTTGGCATCACTCATCTTCTCTCTGCCAGGTAACAAATCCTGGCATCAAGCTCCATTAAATTCCATCTCTCTCCTTGTGAGGCCACGCTCAGCACCCGGCTGCTGAGCACAGAATGCAGCCACTCTTCCTACAGGGTCACAAACCAGAAAGCAAACATGGAAGCAGAAAGAAGCCTGGGGTGCAGCTTGAGGACAAGGCCAGCGGTACAGAAATGATGCAGAAACACCAGGGAGCTAGAAAAACTACAATCTAGTGGGATTGCACCTCGTTTTACCCACAGGTCCCCAGGAGTGAGGGTTGCGGAGCACATGGATGCTGGTCCTGCAAGGACCAAATGGTTTCACTGATGCTGAAACCTCTCAGCAGGGATCAAATAGCTGGTCCAACCAAACCCCTCTCTCCATGACTCACATGTAGACCAGAAAACAAACATTCACAGCAGACAAGAAAGTTGGAGGGCAGAGGGAAATGAGAAGAGACACCTCTCGAGCAGCGTTAGTCACTTGATAGCCCTTCACTTCTCATTGCATCACGTTCCTGTGATGCCACATTACATCAGGTTATCACACCACGGGATGTAATCCAACGCTGATGCGTGAGGAAACCTAATGCAACCAGACACGGCGGGGGTTTGCTGAGAATGGGTTTTATTTCTTGGTTTCTGGTCTGCTACTCCCCATCATTCTGGGCTGCAAGTTGAACTCAGCCAATGCTGAGGAGGAAAGAGCAATGTAAAAATACCCCTTGCTCCAGGCAAATCTGCTGGCTCTGCCAGCAGGAGAGGCAGGTAGCTGAACATCTCTGGAAATCTCATCTCTAGACATCTCATTACCTGCCCACAGAGCTCCTGCCCAGTCCCGCTGTCCCCAAAGCCAAAGAAAGGGGAGCAAAAGGATGCTAGAAATAGCTCCATGATTATTCAATGATCCCAAACCGATTGGTGTAAAAAAATACAGAAAAAAAGAAATCACGAGGTTTTTGCCTTGCAGACGGCTGGGGGAGGCATGGCTGCAGGGATGCAAGCAGGGCGAAGGAGCTGCCCCATCACATGGGCAGCCAGTGCCTGCAAACTCGCACTCAGGGCGGCCGGTGAAGCTGTCCCGGTGCTGCTTCCCGCCCTGGTGAGAAGTACAGCGAGGAGGAAAACCTTCTAGGAGGCTGGATGGCCAGGGAGGGGTGCTACCTGCAAACCTCTTCCTCAGCCAAAAGCTGAACAGTAAGAACAACTGGAAGAACCCAAGACAAGCCAGAAAGACCACATTTTGGGAAAGCAAACAAGGGAAAAGCCTGGGGAGGGGGAAGTGGCAGAAAACCAGCCTAGATACGGAGTTGGAGGAAGTTTTTAGCTGAGCAACAAGAGGCAAGGGGAGCTCGTCCTCCCCGTCACAGCTCTTGGCATGCAAATCACGCCCCCAGCAGCCACCAGGTTTTCGGGGAGGGTTTTGTTTAGGCTGGGAGCCACACCTGGCTTGTAAAGGCTTCAGTTCCTGCAGAATAATTCAGGGCACCGGTCCGAGACCAGGAAATAAGGAACAGGCTGTTTCTCCCCAGCCAGCAGCAATGCCCTGAGTGAGCTCGTCGACCCGAATCCACCCATTGAATCCCACCACCAGCATCTCCTGGAAGAGGGCAAACCACCCCTGGCAGACTCGCAGGCAGGACTGGGGCCAGCTGCCGGGATCAAGCTCCGTGGGATTTGCACCAGACCTGGCTGTATCGGGGCTGGCTTCACCCAAGACTCTGCATCAGCTCAAAACTCTGTAAGCAGGAAAGGTCTGAAAAGCAGCCTCCTTGCACGAAGGTAAAACCCCTGCTGCATTTACAAAGGAGCCCTTGGAAAAGTCACTCGCAAGTGACAGCCAGCCGGTGCCACCACCCAGGCAGCACGGAAAGGCTCACGGCTTTTCCAAATGACAGCAGCCACCCAGCTGCACCCCTGTTATTGCGATAGGGGAGCGTATCTGTTTGCATAAATCAATATTCAATATGACGGTGGTTTTGTACATATACAGCCATATATAATCACATTTCCCGGCTTGCATTTGCCCAGAAGCACCCATATATCTCTAAACACTTGGACTTACTTGCTGAGAAGGTGGCTTCGGTGTGGACAGGAGGGGTGGAGGGGAGGAAAGGTGGGTACCCCACGAAGAAGGAGCGCAGGGAGCGCTCGGAGAGGAGCGGGGAGCGCTGCGCGGGGATGTTCTCACAGCTTCCCACACTGTTGTGGATCTTGAGGTTCAAGGGCTTGTTCTTCTTCTTGACTCTGGAAGGAAGAAGGAGAAAAAAAGGGACATAAGTGAAGGGCAAGAAATTGGGGGGGGGAGGGGGCTTGCTCACAGGTGGGGAGGAGGGAGCAATGTACCAAGGGACTGGTGGCACCCGTAGGATGGCTGCTGACGTGGGGAGAAGCACAGCCCCATGACCTTCTGTGATAATTAGACCCATTTGAAACTGGTGAAGGGTCTGGAGCACAAGTCTTATGAGGAGCAGCTGAGGGAATTGGGGTTGTTTAGCCTGGAGAGGCTGACACTGTGGGGGGGGACCTTATCACTCCCTGCAACCACCTGAAAGGAGGCTGTAGGCAGGTGGGGGTAGGTCTCTTCTGCCAGATAACAAGTGACAGGACAAGGGGAAACAGTCTCAAGTCATGCTAGGGGAGGTTTACATTGGATATTAGGGAAAATTTCTTCACTGAAAGGGTGGTCAAGCATTGGCACGGGCTGCCCAGGGAGGTGGTAGAATCACCATCCCTGGAGGTGTTTAAAAAAATGCATAAATGTGGTGCTTAGGGACATGGTTTAGTGATGAACTTGGCAGTGCTGGGTTAACGGTTGGACTCAATGATGTGAAAGGTCTTTTCCAACCTAAATGATTCTGTGATTCTATGATTTCCCTACAAGAACTTCAAATCCCTTCCCATCAACAAAAAAGGCAAATTTCATCAAGGAACACACTGCATTCGAGAGCTCTTCCTCTTGCAAAACCTGGCTGAAAAGGGTCGGTTGATCCAAAAGCCTCATCCTAAGCTGGCCTTATCACATCCCCAAAATCACCTACTGCCCACCAGCCCTCTGCAGGGCGGCATCACCCCTCAGTGTCCCGACCCAAGAGATTTCCACCACAAACCCGCCGGCATGGATTTCACTGATGGTTAAAAGGTGTGCTTGCGGTAACATTCAAGTCCGTAAACATCTTTGCACCCCAGGTAACTGCCTTGTCCCTTTTGGGGCCAGGAGGGCTGGATGAGCTGCTGTGCCCATCACGGCTCCTCTTTCTAGCAGCTCAGAGGCTGCTAGCACCGGGTAAGGCTTGCTCTTCGAGGCAGCCATCACACAGAGCTCATCTGCATGCCAAAACACCAGCCGTTACTACCAGCCCTGCTTCAAATGGGGGAAACTGAGGCACAGAGGGATTGCCGAGCAGATTCAGACTGCTTGCTACAGCACCTAAAATGGACTTGGGCACTCGCAGCGTTGCTAAGCTCGAGAGATGCTGATGAGCTCCAGAGATGCTGCTCTCTGTGTATCGTGGCAGCGCTAGTCCCGGCTCCTTCCCACTGGGAGCGAGGCACTGGCACCCAGATCACTGGCACTCTGCTGCACTCAGAACCTGCTCCAATTTTAATGTCACTTAGTATCACCTGCATCCATGTTAGGGCCCAAGCAGGGTAACTGAGTACAAGCAAGGGGCGGACTGCAGTGCAGTGTGTCACCCAAGGCTAATGCTGTGAGTGGCCCCAGCAGAAACCCAGGGAACAGCTCACCAAGGCATAGAACCGCAGCGCAGAAAACTCTAAGCACTGGGAAATGTTCATCCGAAACGAAATGCTGCAGAGCAGTGGGGTATGAGACACCCACCTCTCGCTTATCAGCCTGTTTTTCCACCTGCCTTGCACTGTGACAAGGACCAGCTATCATTTTGGTGGTTCAGATGGGCCCAAAGCAGCATACAAACCTGAAAGATTTGCAATGCAGACCGACACCGACAGCTCACAGGAGCTGGGCTGCAGGTTTCTGGCACTGCCAAGCCTTGCTGGCTCAGCCGCTCCCACCCTGGCCCCGCTGCAATAGTGCCAAGTAGAGAAGAGCATCATCTGCCTGGCCCCAAAGCAGTCTCCAGGAAAGGCAGCTCAGCCCTTTTGGAGATTTAGAGGATTGGGGGCAGAGATCCCTTTCCGAGCATGGAGCCGGCAGCGTGACAGCTCACGGTTATCAAGGAGCCCCCTGCCCCCCCACAGCAGCACAGCTCACGAACAGCTGGAGATGGTTTTCTGCAGGTGACACGGCTTTGGTGCACGACTGAGTTACAGCTTTTAATTCAACCCACTGCCTTCGATTCCTGGTTCAATTGCTAGAATGAGGCAAAAAACCAATGTGGGAGCCAAAAGGGAGGCGAGCGAACCGTAGTACCTCTGCAACAGCAGTGGCTGAACCCGTCCTGCCGCAGCCCAGGAGGGAAACCCAGAGCATCTGACCCCAAAACTGAACCAGAGCTGTGCAATGCCAGGCGATGCCGGGCAGTGGAAATCAGGAGAGTATAAACCCAGGCACTGCTCGCTCTCCAAACTTTCCTCTGTGTGTCCAACAGCTGCTTTCCTGCAAACACCTACACGCTTACTCATCCTGCTCTGCTGCCATCACTCCAGTACCGCCGACCAGAGCTGCACCTGAGCTCAGACACCCGCTCCTGTCCGCAGGCAAGCTGCCCCCCCGGGGCCGTGCATCTCCCATTGCCCCTGGCCCCAGCAATGCCCAGGGGCATCTGGCCCTGCCAGTCCGTAGGAAATGACCGTGCTGTGCTCACCAGCCCGCTTTAGCAGAAGAAAATTAAACTGCCCTCTAATAAGCTAATTGTTTCCTCGCACAGGAAAAGCTGCTGCTGCCTTTGGGGTGGCTGTAATGACTTCTTCGGGTGCGCTGGGCTCGGGATGGAGCAGACGGGTGTCTCCAGCCAGGTCCAACAGAACAAACCTCTCCTGGCCTGGAGCCCACGGTGGCCCAATGACCAGCAGCCCTATGGCTGATGTTTGCCATGCCGTGCCCTGCCAGGGGGATCCAAGTGGCCCCTGATCCTAAACCCCCAGCCCTTAAAGCAAATCAGCAAAGCACCAAGGAGAAGCTTGGTGGCCCCCAGAGCCAGTCCAACCCCTCCATCACTGCCACTTGATCCCAACCCAACCCAGCGGCATAAGCATCTCTGCCGAAGCCCCCGGCGCAGCTCCCCCGGCACAGGCACAGCCCCAGCTCCCGGCTACCTCAGCCCCGGCACTTAGCCCAAAGCGCTTCCTGCAACACAGCGATTAGCCACTAATCTCATTTTTTTCCACCCATAAATCAGTTCCAGACCAAATATTTACTGAGAGCATCATTTCCTCGCCAAGCAGGGCTGGTGACAGCTCTCATTATTAGGAAGGATGAGTGATTTTGGACAAAGAGAGATTTTTCTCTCTCCCTGTTTCTTCGGGAAAAAAAAAAATTAATACACACAAACACCATGATCTAACTCGGTGACCTGAGAGCGTTGGCTGCCTGTCTTGCCATGGCCTTGACCCCTTTTCCCTGTCCCAAAGTGAGGGGAGCAGGGACTGAAGCCTGGAGAGGAGCAGGATGCTGCAGCAGGAGCATCCTCACCCATGGGAAGCCCCCCGCCACAGGGGTGCTGCACGCACCCCAGCATTGGGCACAGCAGGTGTCTCAGCTGTTAGGGACCCCCCCTGAGGTGCCCCTGGGGTGCTGGGGGACCAAGAGCCAACCTGCACCTTCACCTCCCTGGGTATGCACGAGCGCTCAGTGCCCCCCCAGGCTCTGAGTCCTGCTCGCACAGGCTGAGGTGGCAGCTTGCCCCTCCATGGGGAAGCAGAGCCAGGGCAGGATATGGCCACGGAGCCCGCAGCACCCATGGGGAGCCAGGGAGGAGCTGCAGGGCCAGGGCAAGCACATGGGTGGGTTGTAGAGGACACAGCAGTCCCTTTGCTGGCTTCCCCTTGGGTTTGCCCCTGACTGGCAGTGGGTTGTCCCAGCACCATGCACCACTGGATGGTACACCCGGCGAGCAAACCTCTGTCCCATCCTCCAGCAAAGGCAACGGGGAGGAAGGTAGACACAGCAAATAATCCAAAATCTGGAGGAGGACAAGTCCTGCAAGCAGCAGAGAGCACAAACCATGAGCTGCCAAGACATCCCAAGAGGTGACATGGTTCCTCTACTTCTCCACAACCTCCTCTTGGCCACTCCAAAGCAGCTCCGACGCCACAAGCACCAACGTGGGGACAAGATACCCAGGTTGGTGGCAGGGCACAGATCAAACCCCTCCCTGCCATGCCAACCAAGCCCCATTTGGGGCTGCTTGTGCAAAAAGAGGGTCAAATACCACCCTTGCTACATGGGCTTGGGACAGGGGTGCAGGATGAAGCCAGCCATGGGCACCACATAAGGGACTTGCTGCTATGAGGGGGTCACAGCCCACTCCCCACCAGCCTCCTACATCCACCCGTTTGCATCGCAGCATCCCAGAGCGAAACTGGGATGGTTCCCCTTGGCCTTACACCTCCAGCACTCCCCCAGACCAGCCACGGCCACAGAGCAATAACCATCCTGGTGGGAAGCATCTCCTCACCCATTGGGGTGTTCTCTGGGGGACACTGCAGAGGGTTCCGAGGGAGGCATTTTTGGGAATGTTATTTCATAGAACCATTTAGGTTGGAAAAGATCCTTAAGATCATCGAGTCCAACCATTCAGATGACCATGCTCCGGCACCACCTGTGCTCATCTCTGCCCACAGAAGGAGCACCAGGACAGGGACAATATGCCAGAGACCCCTCCCCATAACCTACCGACAGAGGCAAAACTCAAAGGTCTCTGGGCTCTTAGAGGGATGCACTTTAGCTGGTGACGGTGCCAGCCCAGCACGGGATGTGGCCACCAGTCTTTAGGAGAGATGCACCCAGGGCTGCACCAACCCAGCCGCGCTGCAAAAATCTTTCCTCCTCTGCAAGCACTAAGCCACTCCTAAATCAGGCTTTTTCCTCTCCGGGGGTCAAAGATCCCTCACTTTCCAGGCAGTAAGCAGAGATAAGGGCATAAATCCCATGGGCAGAGGAGACTATACCTCCTAACCACCGCCAGCCTCAAGTTCCAATATCTGGGAGCAGTTTTGCCCCTCTCTGGCAAACATTTCCATTTTCCCCTCATTCACCCAACCCGGCATCACAGAGGGTGGGGAAAAAGCATGTGCTGCAAATGCATCGTAGTCCTCCCAGCCTAAACCCCCCAGCACAGCTCGGGGTTCCTGACCCCACACCCCATCCCAGCAGGGCAGGAGGAGCCCCCTCCTCTGTGCCAGTCTCCACTGAGCATCACCCCCCCAGCATACTCCCCAACCCAGCGAGGACAGCAGAAATGAAAAAGAGTATTTTTCAAAGAAACAAGGAAGAAAATCATCTTAATTCAATTTTCCATAGGGATAAAGCCACAACATAGCAGCAGACACCCCCCCTCCTAGAAGAGGGGGCTACGCTGGACCTCACCACTGGGAATCTCAGCCAAACAAGCCCCAGCTGGATTGGGAAGAATCAGCAAAGTCCAGCACACAATGCAAGCCGGGCTCACTTCAGTGCTCAGGGAGGGTTGGCCACACTAATCCCCCACTCAGCACCATTTCAGACCTCTCCAGAAGCTGGCAAGTTCTCAGATGTTTGGCTGGGGGGGGCGGGGGGCTGGAAAGGGCAAGTGCACCCACTAAAACATCCCGGTGGTTATACAGAAATGCTGATGGAGAAGCAAACGCGGCAGAAGGGAAAGCACAGCACAGCTCTGCACGCCGCGGGGCTGCAGAGGGGTTATTTAGATGGTGGCGATACCTCCCAGCCCCCAGCAAGGACCATTTTCCTCCAGCTGGACAGTAACAGAAATGAGCCTCCAGCCCACGCTGGGGGAGGCTCTGACAAGCAGATGGGGGGAGTGGGGAGCTAGTTATGCACCAGTTATTTTTTATTGTGGCTTTAAAGGGTTTGTGGGGAGCAGAAGTCAACACACAGTCCATTTCCAGGCTTGAAAACCTCCAAAATCTCAGAGACACCCTGGGGTGACTATAGCAAGCCCCTGCCACTCTCAGGGATGGCAGGAAAAGTGCCACCACAGGAACAAGGGCTCCTTTCCCACCAGGTTTCAAGCAGATCCCCAGATCTGAACAGGCAAACTATTTTTTTTGCCACCGCGGGAGCCTCAGGTACCCTCTCCATGCTCATCCCAGCCCCATCCCTGCTGCAGGAGGCTGCAAAGCCAGGCAGCTCCGGGGGCTCTGCAAGCACCAAGCAGCCCTTGCTGCAGGGATGCTGGGCTCCCCACCGGCAAGACGGGGCCAGACCCTGCCCCACGCAGCCCTCAGCTCCCCAGACTTTTTCTGAGATCACCGGCTCTCTGCCCTTCTGTCTTGTGAGCCCCGCAGCTGCTCCTGGACCTGCCAAGCATCCCTGTTAGCCTGCTCCACTCCGTTACCTCTCACCATCCCCTAACCCCCTGCATGGCCCAAAAAACCATCATTTTTATCCTTGTCTTCCCCGTGCATCTCTCAGCAGGGACACCAGGCACAGCACCCCCCACCCGAGCCCTCCGAACCAGAGTTTGCAGGAGCACCAGAGCTAATTTCTGCCGCAGGCTGACATGGATGCTTGGTAAAGTTGGCGCTGGGCGCAATTCCACACACAGATAGGTAAATACCAACTATTAGGGACATAATTTCATGCAAGAATTTGCTAAATATATGATGATGGTTTTCAAAAAAAAAGGGGGGGGGTGGGGGGGTGAAGCACAGCTAGTTTGAAGCGCTTAATGCAAATCCCTTTAGGTGTCAAACCAGCCTGAAAGGCTCATCCCCGCCTGCTATGTGGAATCAGTCAAACGCTTATCACTGGCTTTGGAGAAAAAATAGAGGGTTTCAACAGGCGGTGAAAAACATGAGCAGACACCCAGGACAAAGGGCCCGTCACTCCTTTCAGCCCCAGCAAGGCTCTACGTGCATCAAAGCCCAGTGGGAGGGCAGGGATTGACAGCGGCTTGTGGTGCGAGCCAGGATGGTATGGATACTATAGGGTGCCCAACAGAAAGGTACCTGGCAAGGACGCACGGAGCTTTGCTGTGCAAAAGCATGAAGCAGCTGGGATGTCCCTGCTTGCTTCACAGGCTGCGAGAGCAGGACACACTGGGAAAGCAAGCACTTGCCAGGAGAAGTTGGAGTGAGGATGGGCATAGGGGGACCTATATGTTACGGGGAGCAGAGATGCCATCAATGGCCACAGGGCTGTCAGCCCCGTGATGCTCCCAGCATATGGCTCTGCCCAGGGCTACGGCTGACCCACGGCCATCCCAAAGAGCATCCCAAAGGGGACACACCACCCGGTCCCCTGCATCACAGCAGCATTCACTTCCCCATGCCCGCTTCTTAAATAAAGGATGGAAATCAGGTAAATAACGATCTGCTCTGCAGGCATTTGGTGTCACTTGCCAATATTATTATAATAAAAAAAAAAAAAAATTAAAAGGAGTTTAAATTTAAAATTTAGCTGAAACAGGTGAGCTGACACTGCAGCTGACTGCACCAGACGATGTTTTATTCACCGCTTCGCTCCTCTCCACCACACTCCAATTTCAACGCAAGCGTTTCTTTTAAAGGAAGGGAAATAGAGTGAAGAGGGGGGGAAAAAAATCCTCCCATTGGTATTTTAGTTAGCTCTCTGCAAGGGATTAAAGATCGCTGCTGCCTAGCTTGAAGCGCACAGCCTCGATCAGGATCCAGCCCAGATGATTTATGGCCTTTTGACTGGTTTAATTGCACAATATTCTGTATTAAATCAGAGGAAGGAGAAGGTGAAGTGCTTCCCCCACGCCTCGGCAGCCCGCGAGGCTCTGCCCGTCTGCACCAGGCAGTCACCTCTGGCCCGAGCAAGCTGCAGCCATGGGCAATGGCGACAAAAGGCGGAAACCCCACAAATTTACTCTTGCATTTTTTTAATGCAAGAAGAGCTGCCAGTTCTGCTCCCTTCCCACCGGATTCCCATGTCAGCACGTGGCTGGCAAAATCCAGCTCCTCTTTTCAGGGATTCCAAAAAAAACCCCACAAAAATCCCGGTGACTTCCCTGGCCAAGCAGCAGGAGCATCCCCAAACCAACAGACTTGGGGAGTTTGGACCAGAACTACCATGGCTGGAGCCATCGCAGGCAAGAGAGGAGGCACCAGGTCACCTTTCATGCATGAGAATAAATGCACAGCATCCATGCCCGCTGCCGCCGCGCATCCCTCCCCGTGCAGCAGGGACGGCACTGGCTGCTTTAGAGTTTCCAGGTTTCAGTGCAAACACACAGGTAAAGCCAGCGGATTATTTGAACCTGTTTGAACAGACGAAATTTCTTCATTATACACTCAGATCTGAACAAGCTCTATGCAATACTAGCTTGATATTTGAAAAAAAAATAGAGAGAGAATATCCACCAGACGTTACATTTATCCTCCTCATTACTGTAAGAGGCAACAAGCCCCTCCTCCTCCGGCCAGAGGAAAAGCAGGTTCTTCATATCAAAGCCTCGACAGTTAAATATTTATCCAAGTGCCTGTCCCCACCTCCCTGGATGGCTGAGTTTTAAGGTTCCAGTCTTACTGATCTATTATTCTCTTTTCATAGCACAAAGCATAACTTTTTATTGCGGCTGCAAATTATAAAGCTGGGAAACTCTTTGAAGGGAGCTCGAGCCAAACAGGTTTTTTTCCTCTCCTGGGACTCGTGCACCGACGAGACGGTGCTGCAGGAGGGCAGCAGGAGCAAGGCTCAGAGCAGGCACAGGTTGCTGCGTGGAAGGAGCTCAAGGAGCTAATTGCCAGGATCCTGAAGCAGGACCTGTTTCTCATTAAGCCCCTTCTGTTTTCTTCATTTCTACTGTTACGTTTCTTGGAGGGACACAGAAAAGCAGTGGGGGATGAGCACCACCAGCTATGGCCAACCAGGGAGGGTGAGATTGAGTGTCCTTTTGCTGGAGCCACTTCCACACCAGTTCAGCCCTGGGGTGTTCCTCGTTTGCACCCAGATGAGTGGGTTTCCCCATCCCTAGGCAACACAACCTCAACCAGGCGAGCCAGCTCTGGGCATTTTCCCACCACCACCACCAAATCATTGAATGGTTTGGGTTGGAAGGGACCTTTAAAGACCATCCAGTTCAACTCCCCTGCCGTGGGCAGGGACATCCTCAACTCAATCAGGTTGCTCAGAGCTCCGGCCAACCTGACCTTGAATGTTGCCAGGGATGGGGCATCTACCACCTCTCTGGTCAACCTCTTCCAGTGTTTCACCACCCTCATCATAAAACGTTTCTTCCTTATAGCTAGTCTGAATCTACCCTTTTTTAGTTTAAAACCATCACCCCTTGTCTTACCACAACAGACCCTGTGAAAAAGTTTGTCCCCATCTTTCTTATAAGCCCCCTATGGGTACTGGAGGCTGCTGTAAGGTCTCCCTGGAGCCTTCTCTTCTCCAGGCTGAACAGCCCCAGCTCTCCCAGCCTGTCTTTATAGGAGAGGAATGGGTGGGCTGAAGACCACAGAGCTCTCCATCACTGTAAGACCCCATTTCCCAGCCACCATCATCTCCATGCTTGCAAAACCCAGCTCAGGAAAGGGATGTGATCAACTCGGGCACTTGCCTACACCACCTGCATTAACATGAGAAGAGCAACACACGGCATGGCCCAGGCACCCACACACATGCCCAGACCTCTTTTGGGAGGCAATTCTCAAAAAATTACACCACTGGAGGGAAAAGCATGGACTGTCCATGGCTGGACAGCCCTGAGGTGGAGGTTTGTTACACTAACTACAGCTCTGCAAACCTTTGATCTCAGAAAAGACTTGGAGCAAGTTTTCTCCGTGGTTTGCTTGCAGGCTGCCTGTGGATCTGAGGTTGCTGATGCATGGTGGGCTTGGGCAGCTCTTTAATTGAAAAGGAGAAGTCAGAACGGTCTCATGGCTTTTGGGGAAGCCTGGTCTCCCTGCCTTCTTGGGTTTCATTTCATTATTGCCAAGGAAGCCACTGGAGTACTTGGCCAACCCACCACTTGCTTGGGCGCTGGGGGGGCCACAGCAGCAGGTCGGTGGGGGCCTGCAGGGTGATGGTGAAATGCGCTCACCAACCTCTTGGGCCACAAAGAAGAGGACAAAGGAGCTGCTTCATTACTTTCCTGCACAGCTACAGATGGAAGAGAGAGCTGAGAAGAGCTCAAGCATGTCTTCCTTGTTGTATCATGACCAACAGTGGTCAATCCATCTCCTGGTCACCACCCCAGGACGGTGCCCACAGCACCTGCCCTTGCCATGCCCTCCCCTCCAGCGTGGACACCACGGAGGCAGCACATCAGGCAACGGTGCCGGCAGCAGGAGAGCTCTGCTGCCTCTCACCCACCCAGGATGCTAATCGTTATCTAAATTCATAATCACACTCTCTGCTTTCAAAGTGGTGAAAGGAGGCTCAACTTCTCATTAAAGGACACGGTGAAAAGTTTCTCCTCCAAGCATGTTAAAGCTCCTGCTCCTCTTGATGGAATACCACAGCAGTAATTAACATTAATGACATACCTAAGGAGAACCGCAGCCCAGAGCAGTGGGATAATTGCACCAGAGAGCCAGTTTGTTACGGAGGCTACCCATCACTGTCAAGATGCGGTGTGCAGACCATACTTTGAGAGAGCTGGAGACAATCCAGGACCTGTGCAAAACTCCACAGCCCTGACTCACCATCAAAGGCACCGAGATTAATCAGAAAGATTATTTGGAAACAGAGAGAGAGATGCTGCTTGTTTTGCTCTCCAAATTCCCTCACTTCAGTGCTCTCCCCCGTTGCAGAAGTACCAGGCGAATCTCTGCATTTTCGGACACCATTACAGGATGAATAACACAACCCTGAGATGCTGCATATGGATTATTTGCACATGTCGGTAGTGTCCCGCTGCATCCACCTGCTCTGCAAACATCAATCTCTTGCTCATCCCCAATGCCAAGAGCCCACCTGCCTTTCCAAGCCTGGGAAATGTCACAGAGACACCAGGCACAAGAGCTAGCTCGATGTTGCTCTTTCGAATCCAGCCCACGCGGAATATCAAATAATTGATCTACCTGGTAGAAGCGTTGATTGGAATTGATACAAGGGATAACATCATTATTATAAAGGTTGCAGAGCAGCAGAATAAATGACCTATCACTCAGTAACATTTAAGATCAGCTCAGATGATCAACTCTGAGGGACAGGCTCACCACAGGCTGCTCAGTGTGGTGGGGGCAGTGGAGAAGACCTCTGGTCCCTGGTTTCTGCCAGTCTGTAACTCAGTCTTTCACCTCTCTGACTTGATGCTCCAAGTAGGATCCCACACTAGCCTTAGCCAAGTGACACAGGAGATCCTGTTCTCAGGGATTTCTCTGTTATGTGGGATGAAGAAAAACACCCACAACCCAAAAGCGTCAAGTTAGAGTTGGAAATAACACAAGGGAAAAGGAAAAGAAGAAAATGGGTATGTGCTTTATCATCAGATCAGATGTGAACTTCACATCTGACTTCATCCATCCAGGATATCCTCATTCTGATTTTGAAAACCAGCACTAAAACACAACCTCAGTGTCAAGGAGGCTAAAGGCAAGGCAGTCAGCCATCGTAAGGCTTTGGAAAAGCAGACTTTTCCACCAGAACACTTAACCCTATCTTCATCCACGCCTTGAATGCCATTGCAATGATACATGGTAAGGAGACTTCCTTGAAAACTTACCCAAAATAAAGATGCCTGGAGCTGGAGGAGCCACCTCCCAGCCCAAACCTGACCTAGTACCACAAAAAATGCACGTTCTCTCCAGCAGCTGCTTCATGTTAGCCCTCGGGAGAGCTCAGCGTTTCTTCCAGGGCTCAGCTCTGCCAGGTCAGGTCACGCTGCGTTAATTCACTGTCGATACACTCCGATCCTCCCTCCCCAGCTGCTTGCCAGAGGCTATTCTTTGAAGGCCATAGAGTTCATGAATTTGGCCAGACATGAGCGTGGCAAAAGGAACCACAGCTGGGAAGCGGATGAGGCTTTTATCTCATGTCCCCTTGATGTGAGCCTGAGGATGAAGACCACCCAACCACCACTTTGGGGCAGGACACCCCCGCACAGATGCTGTCTCCAGAGGGCTATCGTACACGCACCCTTCCAAGGGTTAACGCACGCTCCTGAGCTCGCTCTTAACTAGCTTGACTTTTGTTCCCCCAACTAATGGATTTTTAAGACCTTACATTCAGAGTTTGTTTTTTTCCTGACTTCTTGCTGATGAATAATCATTAACTATCCATGAAAGATTTAAATGGCCCGTGGAATTCATGAGGTATTAAATGGGCATTATATTATCAACCACTCTAAATGTTTTGTTTCCGTTTCAAGACCATTCATGAGATGTTTATGGATTGTGGATTTATGGAAGCCAGGGGATCTTTTTAGGAGTAATGTTCCATACCCCAGAGTTACGGTCAGCAGCTGGAGGCTCCGTGCAGGAAAATCTGAGGCTGTAAGCTCAAAAAAATTTAACCCCTGCTTCCGAAGGTCTTGGTGTACAAAACAATGGATTAAACCCTAGAAATAAGCTCCAAAACACCAAATGCCAGCAAACTTATGAGCTGTCATCAAGAATCAAGTGCTTTGTGGTGGCCTTGCTCCAGAGAGGACCCGGCTGTGCTACTGCTCTCGCAAATATACGGTGGTGGTTGAATTTTGTGCCCGCACCAAGATGGAAAAATCTTTGGGGGCAGCCCTGCAGCACCCTGGCAGCTTCCCTCCATCAATACTGACCCACAGCTCATGAGGAGAGAGCTTTTTGCTTTTGCCAAGGGCGTCCCTGGCTCCCCAGAGCCCATTCCACCACATCTTGAGATGAGGCACACCAGGTGAGGAGACAAATCAGCCCGAGGGACACCAGCCTCCCTCTTGGGAGGGTTTCAGATGGGTCCCACCAGAAAGCAGGCTGCAAAGAGGCAGTATGGGGGTAAATCTAGACCCAAAATTGCCCCAGGAGATCCCACCCAGCACTCAGGGTGCCCAGCAGTGTCCCCAGGTTATCAGCTCTCCAGGTCTAGCACCCCTTTCCATGCTGGGACACAATACAGGGAACAGAAAGCCACGATACAAAGCAAACCAAGAACCCACTGGCAGAGCTAAAACCAGAAGCGGCTGATCAGAGGCGGCTTGAAATCGCATTTCAGGGATGAGCTCCACATTTCTGGTTTGAAGTTAGGAGGAAACCTCACTCCTGCAGAGAGCACAGAGGACTCAGACACTGCAGAAGTTATGACACTAAGAAAAACAGCCCTACAATAGCGTTGCATGGACACAGCCATAGGAATTAGCTGATAACAGCTCCAAAAAGCCACTTTTAATCTGTGCTGGGCAAAGCATTAGCCACCGCATCCAGGCTAATAAACTGCTAAAACTTCAGCATGCCTCTGCTGGAGAAAAGGGGAAAAAAGAAGAAGCTGCCTCTTTAATGCACTAATTACTATCCCGAAACACTAATGGGATTAGCAAGCAGGATTTAGTGGTTGCCTCCTGAAAAATCATTAAGTGCCATTAGAGAAAATTAACCTCCCCAGTTCTCTGAGCAGCTTTCGGGAGCCTGGGTCCTTCCACACCGACAGGATGAACCCCCAGTAGGATGCTAGCACAACAGAGCCCCATTGCAACTGGCTCTCTCTTTCCTCTATTAATTCACTAACCATGAGTTAAAGTTGCTCAGCACCACCGGGGAGCACCAGAGACACTGGGCAAACTGGACGCTGTCAGGCAGGGACCGAAGGAAGGCAAAGCACGATGAAGAAGGGACGTGACCACGTTCATGCAAACCCTGTTCACAGTTTCCTTCTCCACACCCTTCCCTGCTCTTTCCCCTTGCAGAAAAGTTGAAACATCCCATCCCCAGCTGGCTCAGGGAATCAGTGGCCAAAGGGTTTGCTGGAGTAAAGTCCAGACACCCGTGTCCAAACCTCACCCCAGATCCGTGTCAGGGTGACCTGAAGCATGTGATGACCACAATGGGGATCAAATGGCTTGGGGGAAGCAAAGGCAGGCTTTGCCCTCGGTGAGACCCGCTCCATTAGTGGGGCAGAGCCTGGATCAGATCCTGAAACACAAATAAAAGTGCGAGAGGAGACAGGCTGCTCGCTGTCTCTGCTTCTGCAAAGCTGGTGATGCTCGCTGGGGACAGACCAAAGTAAATATGACTTTCCAGTGCCTAAGCACGAGAGGGAGGGTAGCCTTACAGGAGGCATTGTCCAGCTGAAATAGATTAATTTCCAAAAGCTAAAAGCCTTTAGAGACCGAAAGCTCCGGCGGAGAAGGACGACCGGCCTCGTTTCATGGAAGGACCGCAGCCCCGTGGCTGCCGCAGCCTTGGGGACACAACGGGGGAACAAGCAACACCACAATGCTGTGGGCACCAGATACACAGGCCACCCCAAACCTCCGCCGGTCTCCTCCCACCCAAACAGGGGGAGAGCAGGGTCTGGCAGCCAGGAGCACCCTGTGCAGGCAGCAGATTTTAACCCTTCACATACCCCAGCCGGAGCTGCCTGAGCATCACGGCTGCCTTTGGGGCCAGGCAGGAGGTACCCAGGGTACCCAGGCTTTCCCCTGCTCCCACCACATCCCTCAGCGGACTCTGCCCACCCTCTGGCACGGCTTTTTTTCCCCCCCAAGAACCTTAAATCTGGGGACAAGCAGGGCAGTGTGTCCTGGGGGTCCTGTTTTGGGAGGCTAGCAGCAACCAGCCGTGCTCTATCCCAATGCATCCTCGGGGAGAGGAGATGATGCCCCAAGGTGGCCACCAGTCCCCTCTGCCACCCCACACCCAGGCAGAAGAAGGGCTTTCTGAGCATGGCCACCAAAAGGGACCCAAGGAGATGGAGAGGGAGTGCGCTGGTGCTGGGGAGCCCTTTCCCTGCACAGCAGCAGCCTCTGCCGGCACCGGAGCTGCAGAGCAAGAGCAACGGAAAGGAGCCATCGCACGGCCAGAGACTAAAAAGCTTTCTGCAAACAGCATCAGGGATGGAAAAGATACTGGGGACATCTCTAGAATATAAAGTGTTATATCTATAAGGCTTTATATATCCATATATCCACGTTTCAGCTGAAAGATGATTCTTCCCATCTCGCTCTTGCATGTGCTCTCACCCACACGCAGCTCTTACGGTTGGGTGGTGCATCCCTGTGCTGCAGCTGGAAAATCCCACCATCCAACCCATCCACGCCACGCTCCAGCATACGGGGACATTGCCAAGCAGTGGCCCTGGAGCCCAGTGTTCCCCATCACCCCACACCCCCAAAATGAGGTCGCAGGGGAGCAAAGTAGACACTGTCGCAGCAGCATCCCCACTGCCTGCAGGAGCTACAAAGGGGTTATCTACCTCAAAGCTCAAAAAGAAAAAAAACACACCGTGCCTTGATCTTTAGGGACAAAAACACTTTTCCAGAGGAGCTGGGATGGGGTTCATCACCCCACCGCGCACCGGCACCCTGGAGCACCCACTTACTTGGGGGTGTGCGTCTCGTCCACGCGATGCCCCAGCTGGAACTCGTGGGACTTGCTCCGGTGCAGCGCGGTGAAGCCGGGGATGAGATGGATCAGTTTTCGTGATGAGGGTGGGGGTGTCCCGGGGGGCTTCAGTTTATTCCTCCGCCGTACTGGTGGTGTGCCCGGTGGCGTCATCGTGGTCACGATGTTGGGGGTACGCGGAGGGGTGTGAGCAACGTGTCGCTGGCGTGGGGAGGGTGGCAGGGAGCGGTGACCGGACTCCATGGGTGGGCACAGCCCCGGGTGACCCTCCACGGTCAGCCGGTCCACGTGGGTGTACATGGGTCCGTGGGGTGAGCCCGCGTGGCAGTGATGCTGCCCGCACTTGGGTTGGACCTTGGGGCTCTGTGAGAGGTGCGTCCTGCCCCACTGCCCCGGCTCCAGCTGGCACCCGGGGCTGTTCTCCTTTCCCGGCTCCGTCGTGGGCCACTGGATGGTCCAATCCTGCTTGGAGAGGCTGCCGCCTGCGACAGAGCACACAGACATGGCCATGCGGCGTGGCAGAAGCCGCACGGTCCCCACCCCGGCACTGCATCCCCCCGCCTCCGAAACACCAGCAAGGAGCTTCTCCACATTACGCCCGTGCAAAGCCACACGAGCACGTTGCAAGGGTTAGACAGGTGCTTTGCCCACGTCTTTCCCCACCTGCTGAGCCCCCCATGTGTCCCCCTCACCGTCACCCAGCTTCCCACCACCACCACCCCAAAACGTGGCATGGGGCCGGGCCACCCCTTGCCTGGCCAAGGCTGGTGCCCCCGCCTCACCACCGCAAACCCACGGCACCCAGTCGTGCCATTTGCATAAAGGAGGGGGACTGTAATTAAGCGGGGCTCCCCTCCACTTCTAATTATTCATCTCCACCGGCGCAGAGATGAGGGAAGGGCTGTCGGCAGCAACTTCAGAGCACCAAAGCGATGGACCCAGTTCAAGGTCCCTTCGCCGACTCCTTTTGATCGCCTCCACTAAGAAAACCAACATAAAACTATAATCTCTTTATTTTAAAAAGCCTCCTTCCCCATCCCCTTTTTGATTATTAATTGCCTGGCCTCTTCTCTTCCCAGCCTTTTCAAGAGGAACGTTTTATTTCAAACTCCAGAGGAAAATAGAGGAGGAAAGGGCTTTGGAAATAAAAGCTTTAGGATTGGATTGAAAAAAGCTCCGAAGGGAAAAGGGGGATGAGGATTTTTCTTGAATCATTCTCCCATCACAGAAAATAAAAATAAAAAATAAAGCAAGTCCTATCCAGCTGCTTTTAGAGTTGCTTCTCCAGCTGCTACAAAAAGCCCTTCAACGCAGCAAGAGTCTCATAAAAAAAAAGTTAACGCCCTTCCTCATATTTTAATTAATTAAGGAAAAAATCCTGCTGTAGGAAAGCCTCGCCTCTGCTTGGATGGAGCTGCCAGGATGGAGATGCATCTCCAAAGCCACCATGGGCACACACCCAAGCCGCCTCCTCACCAAAACAGCCCAGCCCAAGCGGGGACACGGCAGGTGACAAGTTGGAGCATGTCACCCCCCTCCCCAAAACGCAGCTCTGTCACCTCCAGCCAGGCCACCCTGCCCGTGGGCACCTGCACCCACACGCCAGCCACGCTGGCTGCTCAGCCCAGTGCCACATAGCTGAGCCACCCCCTTGGCCCCAAGGCCACTGGTGGCTGCCGGTCCCCAAGGCCACCCTGGCTGGTGGCACCTGGCTGCACGCGCGGGCTGGGGCTGGGGAAGGTGCAGCCGTGGCCATGCATGGGTGAGGGAGGACACAATGCCATGAATTAAATCCTCCCCCAAGCCATCGACCCCTCTGGTTAATTAACCTGCGCCCAGCGCTTTGCAAATCAGCATGCATGTATGCAAATCAAGGTGCTCCCCCATTGGCTGCTCTGCACGCATAGATTTACATAACTCAAAACTGCCCGGATGCTGCGGGCCCAGCACCATCCCTGTGCTCCCACCCCCAGCAGTAATTAGCAGCAGTTAACGAAGAAGGAGAGCCAAGGCTGCTCCCCGCAACCCGAAGCTCAGCCACAGCACCGTGGCTGCTGCGTTCCCCCGTCGCTGCTGTCCCCTTCGACGCTCGGCTGTGTCGTAACACAACTGATGCACTCGAGAGCAAAAATAACCCGTTATCGGGCTGGTGGGTGCGTCAGGGCTAAAAATACCCCGGATAAGCTGGGGAAACGTATTTTCAACACACAGTTGCTTACAGGCACGCTGCAGGTAGCGGGCACTCCACTTGATGAGATAAGCTTAAACCAAGAACGCACTTGAAAGGAAAAAACAACAAAAAATTCCCCGAGCTCTTCTTTCTGCAAAGCGTGCTAAACGCTTTCGGATTTCGTTCCCTCCCGGGGCTCCCCCGGGTGTTGCTGTTCTGCCAGAGCCAATTCCCAGCTGGAAAAGCAAGGAAAGAGCTTGCACAGAAGCAAACTCCCCTTTACTCTGTTTTCCCCAAGCTCTGCCTGCCTCGACAGCGCTGCAAGGCTGCCTGTTCACTTAGAAAAGCCTGTTTGTTTTGTTTGGATAGGGAATATTAATTGCATATTGAAATCAGCATCAGCTACAGCCGCCCACCACCCCCTCGACCCCACAGGCCACCTCTCCCCTCCCAGCTGCCACCGAGCCCTGGCCACCAGCACAAAGGGAGAGATGCTCCCCTTGGCCACATTTGGCTTTATTAATCCCCTCGGTGCTGCCGCTGTCTCCCCACTTAGTCCAGCCTCCTTCACTCCACCGTACTTAATTAGGGAAGAAGCTTTTTCTGAACCACTCCATTAAAACCAACAAGAAAACAAACCCCTGGGAGGAGGTGGAGAGGAGCGCCCACCGTCGGGGTGCAGCTCGGAGATCAAGAGATGCAGAAATGGCAAAAATGTCACCAGAAAAGCTGTTTTCCCCCTGTTCCAACAGACAAATAGCAAGTTTTGCTTTGATTTCCTAAAACAAAACGCTGGGAATAATTTGCTGCCCCTTAGGGAGGTGGGGGCAGCGGGTCCCACCTAAAGAAGGAGCCGTACCCGAAGCAGCCCTAGACCCTGACTGCTCCTTGGGGGATGCTGTGATCGCTCTCTTTCCTTCCCCAAAGGCAGCATCCAGATGACTAAATGGGGACGTGCCCAAAGCCAGAGCAAGACCTTGGCTTGCTTTACAGCCAGGGAAAGCCCTACAGCTGCAGCCGCCTCTCCCAGCACCAGCACCCCAGCAACCGCACCCTCACCGCGGGGCAAAATAAACACCGGCATCACCCAGCCCTTCAGCCCCACCACGGCGTGGGGACACCGGTCACCGGGAGGGACCAATTCTGCAAACATTTACACCACAGCCAGCGCAGCTTTCAAATTTGCCCCAAATGAGGATGCTCACTGCTTTTTTGTTTTGCTGCTCATCGCCCTGCCTGACCCTGCACTGTCCCCAAGCCACCCACAGCCCTCCTAGCACCAGGACGACTCATAAATATTCAGCTCCGGATCATTTTTCCCCGTAGGACAGCTAATAACCTCCACGCATAACTCACTAGTCACACACCATCAACTCCTCAATCCACAGCGGCCCCGCTCAGCTCTTACTTAATATTAAATTAATCCCACTTCGAGTTCAAAACTGACGCCTTGGCTGCTAATAAAATACCGCTGCCAAATGTAAGGTTTTGCAGCTGAGAAAAATCGAATACAGACTTGTTAATACAATGAAGCAGGGGTTTAATATAGGGTTGCCACTATATTTGATAAATATAACATGCTTTTTGTTTGTAAGATGCTACGGGGCTTTCCCTGCTGCCGGAGCTGCCCCCAGGATGCTCAGTTTGGGAAGGAGCTCCTTCAAACCCTGTCCTGGCAAAATTCATCACCATTTAAGCGATGAAAGAGTCTCCTGCTTCCTCCCTGTCTCCTCCTCA
>JAVJGI010000001.1:93062441-93074531 GCA_035590275.1 Ibycter americanus
TCAAACCCTGTCCTGGCAAAATTCATCACCATTTAAGCGATGAAAGAGTCTCCTGCTTCCTCCCTGTCTCCTCCTCAGCCCCCATACCCAGGCAGAATTGGCCTGGGAAATTAGATGTCTCTAATTAACAACTCAATAAATAAAGACTGATGGAAAAGGTTAATACTGTACTTCATTCCTGCTTTATTAATACTAATCTTGGCTTCTAGAAATCGAACACTACCGCACTTGCAAAGAAATTACACGATGTTTTAAAGAGGCAGCAACTTGTTCATTAATTATGTTTTCCGACTACGACTGTCTCCTGCTTTACAAGGAGATAAAATGCAGATAAAAAGCCACATCCATCACAGCCTGGTACACTGGGGTTCCTTCTGCTGCGCTAACCCAACAGATCCGAGACCCCAGCACTGCATCCCGAGAGCGCACTGCTGCCATCCTGGGATGCTTCCCAATCCCCCCCTCCCTCTCCAAGCCCAGCACCCAGCTGGCTCCCTGGGGCCGTGCAAACCTCCTGGGCACCTGGCTGGTGGGGTCCAGCCAGGCGTAACACGGCTCCCAGGGGTCGCAAGGATCAAGGCAACACATCTAGCAAGCACTTTCAAGAACTCTCCACAGAGCGTTGGTGGTGCATCAGATGAAGCCCCAGGGGACAAGGGGACACGGAGGGGACATATGCTTGCCAGGTGCTACATGAGCCAGGGCAGCTCTCAAAGCTGGCATAGACCTTCCTGGCCCAAGCTTGCGGACTGGGCAAGGCTGGTGGCCAGTCACTGAGACGTGGAGCCAGCCAGCAGCTCAGCATCCCCTGAAATGCAGCTAAGGGATGGATGGCTGGACAGACAGAAGCAGCATGGCATTACCTTAGTGCACCCCAGATGGGAGGGCTAGGGCACCATCATGTCTCCATCCCAGCTGCCCCCAACAGCACAGAGCAGGGGGGCATTGCCAACATACCTGAAGTGCTGTTCTGCCAGTTCCCCACCCCCGCAGCCCACCAAAACACCCTGCCTGGACCACGGTGTGTCTCAGACCCAGCCCTGAGCAGCTAGGTAGGATGAACTGCTCCCACCACCCAACCTCAGCCTGGGCAGCTAGTGAGCATCTCACCCTGACCCAGCCAGAGGTACCACTACACTCATCTCCCCACCCACAGAAGAGGGGCAGGGGCTGTGCTCCCGCTCTCCCAGGGGACAAAAAGCAGGACAACTGCCAAGACGGGGCCAATTGACCAAGCAAAGGCTCAGCCAGGCTGGGAAACACCACAGAGGCAGGGGAAACACAGCTGTGCTGAGCAGGATACAAGGAGACCACCCATCAACCCAGGTGGAGCTTTCTGCACCCAAATCTTCTAGAAATTTAGGGAGGTTTGGTCTCCTCCGCTGCCCAGATTGCTCCTGCATCCCTCAGGGCTGGCACGGGCTTTGTGGTGCCCCAAGCTCCCTGTCCTCTCCCTGTTCCCAAGGTTTGTGCCGTCCAGACAGCATGCCCAGGGGTTTCTCCAGCAGCGTGCACGCGTGGTGCCGGCACGGCAGGGATCCACACCAGCCAACACCACCAAGGACCATTGCACTGCAGAGCCCAAGCCTCCAGCCCCAGCAGAGCAGGAATGGCCACTGCAGCATCTCTGCAATGCCGGAGGGACGAAACAGCAGCCCTTGCCGCACAGCCCAGCCCGCAGCCCCTCCTAGGAGCGGCACAGTGATGGATGGGGTTAAATGGAGCGCTGGGGAAGGCAAACACGCGCAGTGCCTGGATAGCAGCAAACTCCCTCCCGCAGGGACCCAATGGACCACCAAGCCATATCCCACCAGGAGGGCTGGCAGCCCCATCACCTGCACCATTAAAAAGCAAATGGAGCAGCAAGCATCCAGCAGCCCCCTGGTACCCCCGCATCGCTGCCAGCCAGAAACCACTGAAGGAGCAGAAGATGTTTTAGCATCTTCACTGCAGCTGCTGAGCCAAAGGGTCACGTGGATTTTCCAAAGCACGGGTCCCAGCGGGGTGCAGGGGAACTCCCTTGGCCGAGCCAGCAGAGGAGCAGGAGTGGGGATGCAGGGGCTGGGCTGAGCCAGCACAGCAAGTAAAGCAGGATTTGTTTGCAAAGGTCTCTAAAAGTCAAAGGTGTTTAAACAAAGAGCAGGCTGAGAGCCTTCCCCAGGCTCCAAGGGAGGCATTGATGCCCTTCCTCAAATAGCGGAGAGACTTAGAGAAAATGCCAAAGGGAAGGAGGGCAGGAGCACAGGTGGGAGCTGGATTTAGGGAGTTAAGGAGCATGGAGGAACTTGTGCTCTGTGGGAAATGTCAGGCCAGGTTCAGCCATCCCCACCTCGCTGCTCCAGCACAGGGCTGGAAGCAGCTGCTGCACCAGATCAGCAGCAGCGTATGGTGGCTGGGCCCTCTGCTGCCGTCCCCCAGCATGGGCTGGCACTGCCACTCTGTGCCATGCCACACACCATGGCACGCCACACAGGAAGCCTGGAGGAGCTGCAGTACCCACAATAGGCGGATGCGGCCAAGACCCTTCCAGGGCAGGAGCTGGAACCCCCTGTCTGTGACATGTCATGCCAAGCAATGGTAATGAGAGGACACTGGTGGTCCCCAAAAGCTGCTCCTCATTGAAACCATGTCACATCACCCTTCTCACCACCAGCCCTGTCACCTCCTGTCCCCAGGCACTGCTCTGAACCTGCAAAGCCCAGCTGAAAACCCCGCAGTTACACCCCAGCAGGGCTCATTCTCCATCCCCCCAGCCCCTGGGATGCAGCTACAATGGAGGAGCCCTTGAGAGGAGACAGGAGCCAGGCAGAGGGGTCTGGGGTCCCTAAACCCCAGGGATCTGGCAGGACTGGGGTCCTCCTACAGAAGGGTCATGGCCAGACACACCACTAGGCCAGGGCTCCCAGTAGGGACCACAGCTAAACCAGCTCCGCACCATCACCCCGGGCTAGGACCAGGAAGGGAGCCCTTGGGAAGGGGACAGCAGGGGAGGGTTTAGACTGTGAAATGGGGTTTTGCCATTCCCCCCCAGCTGCTCCAAAAGGGAACATCCCCCTCACCTTGCTGCCCATACATGCCCCTGTGCTGGCAGCGCTCCCCAAGCTGGCACCAAAGCACCGGCTCAGCAGTGCCATCATCCATGGGGAAGAGCTGTGCCGGTGGGTGGGGTACAGCCCCCATCACACATGGAAAGGTGAGGCTGGGCCTCTCCTGGGGTGTAGAGAAGAGGCCCCCCCAGCTCACCCCTAAGCCAGACCCTGTCGGCAGCAGCCCTGGGATGGAAGCCCTTGGCCCCAGGACAGCATCATCCAGCAAGGCTCAGCTGGCCTGGGACAAGATGCCAGGAGAGCCGGATCCTGCCCAGCCTGCACCACTGCTCGCAGGCTAAAGCCGGAGCAGCTCCTGCTCCCTGCAGCCGCCTCTACAGCACAGAGCTCTGCTGCCACCGCCCGGGCACCCGCCAGCTCAGCACCCGCACCCAGCACCCAGGGCCACCCGCATCCCCCCGTGGCTTGTGCATGCCCTGCGAAGGGGGTCTGGGCACAGGGGCTTCGCTCTGCAGCCAGCTGGGAAGCGATGCTGAGTTGTAGGAGCTTGCTGAGTCTCAGGGGTTTTTCCTCACTCTGCTGGCTGTGTTCCTGCAAGTAAGAGGGGTCGGGGGACCCCAGAAGAAATGCTGCACCCTCCTCGGGCAAAACCCCCCTGCAGAGAACTAACAACTCATCACGTCCTAGAGAGGTGAGCCCCCCATGCACTCCGGACCTACAGGGATGCACCAGAGCAAAGATGTCCCCTGCAGGCAGCAGGTACCCAGCCATCCCCCAGGGATGCAGGAACTCTGCAACCCAGGGAGAAGACTCTGCAGACACCTCTGCTGCATTAAAGCTACAGTGCCGGTGTCACCGCAACAGGATGGTGCCACTTAGCCCGACCGGCTCAAGGGGACACAGCCAGGAGGTACAAGGGTGCCCGACTCACCGGACTTGTGGACGCTGCGGAGGCAGGAGAGGGAGGCATTCAGGCGGGCACACTCCTCCCTGTTGGCCCCAAATTTCTCCACGGTCGCACAGACCTGGTCATCGGTCATGTCCAGCAGCTCCTCGAGGCTCAGCTGCCCAGGGGTGATTTCCTGACAGGGGAACAGGCAGGAGTGAGGAAGGAAGAATAAACCATGCTGGAGCATCCTCCAAACCAGCACCTCAGGGCATGCAGAAGAGAAGCAGTTTCCTTTTGCTGCCCCATTTGGGTCACAGAGCCAAAAACATTCATTTTCCATCCCAATCCACATGAAAATCTGGAGGGCACAGCTTGAGGCTCAGCTTTATCTCAGGTTTTTGCCCAGTCTCAGGTATATCCAGACCCAGCTCAACACCAGGGCATCTGGGGGCACCATGACAACCTGTCCCTTCCTGGGGCACATGCAGGGGCTGGTGGCTTCATTACAGACTCTTCCCCGGTTGGGAGCTGTCATGGGATCATCTCCGGGTGCCACCCTCTCGCTGCACCCCTCACCTGGCAGAAGGATGCTGTGACCTTCCGTGACACCACCACACTGTGACAGGGACATGGGGGAACCCCGCTGGGGGGGGAGGGGCAGCACCCCCAAGGTCCCCCTGGTACCCATGTCCTTCACCAGGAACAGCAATGGGGTGTCCTCACTGTGGGTGGAGGAGACCTGTAGGGTGGCCGTGGCCAGCACGTCCCACCACAGGCTTGCAGAATCTTTCCATGCAATGAAACAACCTGGTCCCTCTGCCCTGGTCTCCCACCCTGTTCCCCATCGCCAGCAGTGCCCCCTCCAGCCTGCCCCAGGGCCCAAACACATGGCTTCAAGCCAGTCTCCATCTGCGCCCTTGTCTAGTTTTGCTCAAGGATCCCACAAACCCCTGGGAAAAACACTACGGGAGAGGTTTGGCACCCAAAGCCACAGCAGGGCCCTTCCCGCTCCGGTGCGGTTGATGCCCAGCCCTTACCTCCATCACCTCCTTGCGCATGTTGACAATGCGAAACCAGTGCAGGAGCTGAGGGAAGCCCTCCAGCTTGGCATTGCGCTCCTGCAAGGCCACCTTCCTCTTGCAGGACAGCTGCCGGCTGAAGTATTTGACCAGCTTGCTCTGGAAGAGAAGGTGAAAGCTCCGTGGGACCCCCTGCCATGACCCCCACCTGCAGGAGGGGGACATGGAGGGGGGTGACCACAGGCAGCTTGGGCTCTGCCCTCCCTCTGCCCCATCCCCATGGCAGCCCCTCCTGCCCTCAAAACACCCCCTGTTACTTGCTGCCAAGCTTCTGCCCCCAGGGACCCCTTTGGCACCAACCTGGGTGTCCAAGGGGGGCACCTCCCTTCGAAGAAGCCCTTTCTCAGCCCCTTTATCCCCAACCCAGTGTGCTTCAGTGCTGGGGTCTCGCTCAGGGGATGGCCAGCCCTCGCCACCCTGGGGACCCCATGGCAGGTGGGCGAAAAGAGAGGACAGGGGACACAGAGGCATCACTCCTCCCACACACTAACACAAATAACACCCCCTCCCAGCACTGCCCAGCACCCCTCTCTTGTACCCACGCTCGGTGCAAAGGGGCCTGCTGAGCATCCCCCATCAGGAGCAGCCACAGCATCACACAGTGCCAAGGCTGGGATGTGGGTGCTTGCTCCTTATTCACCCCCACCACCCCCTAAGCCCACATCTGCGCCAGCCCTCCTTCCTCCCACTGCTCCTCATCACCACGACTGGATCAACCCCACTTTCCTCAGCCACCGCCCCATCCCTCCCCCAAGCCCTCCCACCACGAGGCCAAAGACACCACGTTAGCAACCACAGCCTGACAGCTCCCAAAATAAAGATGCTGAGCGACTGGCCTCCTTTCTCAGAAATATAGAGCAGAGCCCAGCTTGCTGGAAACCTGCTGGGATTTCCTGCTCCTGCTTTTCCAGCTGGGTGATTCCCTGCTGCCGGCAGCGCTAGATGGTGCTGTGCCCCTGCCTGCTGCCAGCTCCCGCGCACCCCAAAAATAGATGAGCAAAATATGTGATGGTTTGGAATAGAGATACAAGGGAAGAAACCCCATCGCAGCATTACAGGGTTTGGGAGAGCTTCCCCATCTCTCCCAGTCCCTTCCCTCGGTGGTACCCAGCAGCGATGGCCACGGGGCTTGGCGTGACAGGATGCCTGTGAGCAGAGGGGGGAAAATCAGCCCCCTGTGCCCACCCATTGTGGTTGGGGTGAGCTGGGTGCACCCAGAGAGGTGCAAACCAGGCAAAACCAGCCCTCTCCTTGCCGCTGGGGGACACCAGGCAGTGCAGGCAGAGGAGAGGCTGATGATCCCCAAGCCCTTGTAAACAGCAGGTCCCCACTGTGATGTCCCACCAGCATCACCCAGGTGGGTGACAGCTCTGCCAGGAGCCAGAAACCCCGACCAGGCAGCTTCTCCCAAACCCTAACCTGGCTAACAGCCACAGAGACTAATTACTGAAAATCAATACCCAAAAGGGAGCCAGGGACAGTAAGGCGAATGACCGCAGAGAGCCCTGTGGGGCTAGCTAGGTTCAGCAGGCCAGGTCTGCTTTTCAAGAAAAACCACTTTCCTAACAAAGGACCATCCAACAGTCTCAGGGTCAGCCCCGATCACACATCCTAAACACACCCCAGGCCCTTGGAGGGGAAATAGCAGCAGGCACCTTGAATGCACACAGAGGCAGTTCCTACCCCCAAAAAAATACCCTTCTCCATACACAACCACAGCAAAACACCAGCAAAAACCCTCCTAAAAAACTCACCTCCATCCCACTCATCTCCATCAGCTCCTCCAGCCCCCCCAGGCTGAGACCCCAGGGGAATTAAGGTGATGCCTGAGCCACAACAGCCTCTGCAGCACTAAAATCAGGGTCCTGGGATGAGGGCAGAGCTGGGGACCGGGCAGCCCCCACCACCACCACGCAGAGATGAGCTGGGAAATGGGGAAAGGGCAGGGAAGTGGAGCTACTGCCATTTCCAGGCTCCAGGTGGGGGAAGTTCACCCCACCCTGAGAGACCAGAGGGGCCATCGTTAGCACAAACGAGGACCCAGATGGGGACCCTGTGCCCCAGGTGTGGGCTGATGCTCTGGCCCATGGGTCTGCTCCGGCTGGGGGAAAACAAGCCCAGTAAACCTCTGCAAAGTCCAAAAGCACTTCTTGTTTTGCTAAGAGCTTCACCAGCGGGGCTGGAAAGGGAAGCAGTCAAGACGGCCCCGTGCTGCCGGGAAAGCCCCGTTCTGCGGCTGCAGAGATGCTCTCGCTCACCCTGAGCTGCTGCTCAGCCCCCCTTGCACTGGATGGAGATTTTGCAGATGTGCTAAATGCCGTTCTGCTGCAAGGGCCAGGTCCTGCTTTGTCTTCCTGCTGTGGTGCAACCCCCTCAGCTCTTCCATGCCTCAGTTTACTCATCTGGAAAAGGGCAGGGGGATACCCCGGGGTGCTGTGGGTGTGTAAGCAGAGCAGTCAGAGTCCTGGCAGCACGGAGGGTGCTCGCTGTTTGGGGGATAGGCTGCTGGTCCAACCAGGGATGCTGCCAGGGGGCCGATACACCTTCCTACGGAGCTGGGGCTCAGTTTTTGCACCCTTTCAAGTGCCTCTCCCCACTTCAGTGCTGCAAGAGGGTAAGGGAGGGTGCAATGCTCTGGCAAAAGGGGGTAAAGCCACTAGCAGCCCCTTCCCCTTAGCCACAGCAAGGGACCAGCAGCTCCTGGGTCCCCCCATCTCCCCCCCGGGGTAGGGATGTTCTGCTGAAAAACAAGACCCCAGCAGGACCCTGTTGCCCTGCAGGGATGGGTGCAGGCAGAGGAGGGACGTCCCCAGTCCACCTCGCTTCTCTGAGACCTTGGCTGACCCCAGCAGGCCGAGGGGCTGGGGTGACCCAGGGCTGGCCTCCCTCTGCCCCCATGCAAACCCTGCTCCCTTCCCTCCCCTCCGCACCCCGACGGGGATTTCCAGCCTCCTCCCGCCACCCTGAGCAGGATTTCCCCTTGGCAGGTGCTCGCCCCGAAACCCGGCAGGGCGGCAAGTGGCTGCTCCCCCTGAGCAGGCACCAGGCACAGGGAGCAATGCAGCAGGTCTCCAAGGAGCGGGAGGACAGCTGTACCCCCCCAGCATGGAGGACAGCTGCACCCCCCCGGCATGGCACCCTGCGCCCGCCCTGACGTCAGCCGGGATGGAGACAGCACTGAGCCCTGCCTGGAGACCAGGGAGAGGCGGTGGAAAATCCACCTGCCAGAGCACAAGGTGAGAGTTAATTAACCTCTCACAGGCAGCCCGTGCACCGCCAGCGCCCGGCGAGCCGGCGAGAGGGAACCCGCTCCTGCTGGGATGCCCATCCCAGGATCAATACGTGCCTCTGTTGGATGGCTGTGTGCCTTGAACTGGAGAGGTTGCTCTGCACCTCCAGATATTCCTGGCTCAGCAGCAAGCCACAGCGGCTGCTTTCCCACGGCACGTAGCCACAACCGGAGTGACTCCTTCCCGACTCCTACCAAGGGGCTTGTTATTCCAGAGACACCTGGAGCACCCTCAGGCTGGGGAATACCTCGCCACGGTTCTATTTTCTCTCTCAGGGCTCTTTCAAGGCCCTGCTGGGCTCGCGTGCCATCTCTGGCTCTGCACATCATTTATTTCAAGCACTGCTAAAAGGTCCCTGGGGCTCTCTCTGGGAGTACAGGGGCCGAAGTGGCTCAGTCCAGCATCCTGGAGATGCCTGGCTCTCCAGGAGGATACAGCCCAGGGATAAGTGTGCTGTGCTCACCCATGGTATTAGACACCAGAGAATCCACACACTCAGACAGTGAAAATCCCAGTGCTGGGGCAGCGCCTCCTTTGGCCCAGCCTGTGCAAGTTTGGAAACGGCCACAGCTCTTCCCCAGGTGCCTCTTCCCATCCTCACCCACACGCACGCGGTAGCCAAAAGCATCCCAAGAGGGTTTCCCCTTCCTGGCAGGAGCACAGCAGCCCAAGGACGGAGATCCCGGGGTTATCCTTGGAGCCACTTGCCAGTTTCTGGGAGCCTGACCTATGCTTTGAAATGGGGTGGGGGTTTGACCCCACTGGGGTAACACAGAGAGCAAGGCATTGCAGGACAGCCGCAAAAATCACCCAGCAACTTTTCCTTCTCGCTTTTACCCCCTGCTGCCCCCAGACCTCTGGCAAAGGCACGGGTAGCAGCAGCCCTCTTCCGTACCTATATCCCGAAGCCCAAATTTAGAGCTGCAAAGCCCAACTGCCGTGCTTAGATGGGGAATAAAGCCCCATCTCCCATGGAAGACCAGGCAGGGATAACAGGGGCAGCCGCTCAGCTCCCACCCTCCTGCTCCGACAATGCTCAGCCCCATGTCCATTACCAACCCAGAGGAAGCAAACCAGCCCCAACTCCTACCCCAGGCAGTGTCAGTCAGCATTTTGGTCCCAGCCACTGCCTTGGTGTCTGCTGGAGCCTGTCCCAAGGTGCAAGCAAGATCTAAAAGCCTCCCAGCCCCGAAGACTGCAGCCAGGCTGCAGCCAGTGGTACCCATCCCAAAGGAAGGATGCTGCATCGCAGGATGCTGTTACCAGCTCCCTGTACAACCACAGCACACGAGGGATGGGGACTTGCATGTGCCTTAAGGTGGCTTAAAAAAAAAAAAAAAAGAGAGGAAAAATTCTATTAATCCAGCAAAATCAGGGTTTAGCATGAGGATTAACCAAAAAACATAAATTCACCCATTTTCTTCCAGGCTTGCACTGATGTGAGGGCTGTGCAAAGTCCCCTGGGGCGCTCGGGGTGAGATGCCCTCCCAGCCCACCCATCCCCAGCCACCATCCCCTTTGCCATGCTGGTGGCTGGCCCAGCTCTGCTGCTGCCAGATGGGAAGGGAAGAAGTGCCGAGCGGGGCCTCTGTGGCTGCGTCACGTCCTTGGGACACAGCGGTGGCGGCAGGGACTCAGGGCCAAGCTCAGCTCCTGCTTACGCTGGCGGCAACCCAGGACAACACCGCCAGGAGCCGGTCCTGACCTACACCAATGTGCTGGCATCAGGAATCTGGCCCCAGCTTCATCCATTGTCACTCCTCTCCTGGGAATCGCCCTGTTTCTGCGCTGAAAAGCAACGGGTGAGCATCGGCAGGGATGCCCATGGCTGAGACACGTGGCAGGCACGCCGGTTTGGGGGTGTTTTAGGGATGGCGATGCTGAGGCTCCCCACAGCGAGCACAGCATGATCCATAGGAGCTGGAGAGATGCTTCACTGCGAGCGCAAAGGGTTTGTGGGGTGGCATTCCCCTGGGCACCTCTGAACCCTCCAGCCAGCCTGGCTGAGCTGCCCCAGCAACACCAGGATGCTGCTTTGCCCACGTGCCATCACGGATGCCGAGAAGATGCGTCCCGCCAGGATGGCTTCACCACGCTCCTTGGCTCCCCTCGCTCCCATCCACGGCACGGACGCAGCAACTTATCAGCTGTGCTGACCCTCATGAGGCCATCACTCCACGTGAAATAAACTTCTGTAGTCCTGCATCTCCAGGCATCAGCTCTTCTGGGGGGTCTTTGAGCCTGCCTGCCCCCCACAAAGTCTCCCACACACCCCAAAACCACTGCTGCTTCATCCCCACCTCCCTGTCCCTATTCCAAGGTTGCTCCAGAGCCACGCGTGGACCAACAGCTCCAGGCTAAGCCTGCAGCCCCTCATGCAGAGAGGTGGGATGGGACAGGGGATCAAGGAGGGGCGATGGCAGAATCAGCATGGGAACGCAGCACAAGTCAGTGCCTGGGACGCAGCGTGGGGAGCTGCACCCCAGCCCCGGGGTTCCCCCCACGAGCAGCACATTCCCACAGCACTCGGGATCTTCGGGAGCAAAAGCAGCAGGACCAGGCATTTCAGTCAGAGCCAAAAGCCACCCTGCAGAGGGGCTACGGGACAAGCTTTGCCATCCCGTTTGGGCTCTCAGTAAGAGCAGCCAGGTTAGAAAGCACCAGCCAAAAGGCCTGAGTGGGACCAGGCTCCAAAATCGCCCCCACCCACAGACCCGGCATCGGCCACCTCCACGCTGCCACGGCCCCGCCAGTGTCTCCCCGGGGTCACAGCACTGTCACAGCCACACTTCCCACTCTGCTGCCAGTTGCGGGGTCCCGCCCACCCCCCAGCATCCCGGCCTGTCTAGACCTTCCCTGCCCATCCTGGCCTGCCAAGCTTCTATTGAATCCCAAATCCATCCCGGCACGCTCCAAGGGGAACCTCTTCCTGCAGGGCTACAATACACAGGGCTCCACTCGGCAGCTTTTACTTAGATGTATTTTCCCATCTATGAAACGTAAATAAATCTGGCCGGTGCTTCCCTTGGCACAGCCCTGCCGCCTTCGGCCCCGGCAGCACTGAGGCCATGGCTCGGCAAAGATTCCCCTTCCCGCCGGGTCTCTCCCCGCTGCCAAGGAAGGCTGGAGGGTTTGGGCAGGCACTGCATCGCCGCAGTGGAGGAACCGGGGGCGAGGATGCTGGCCTGCCTCCCGGTGAGGGGCTGGAGCCCGGCCGAGGGGATGCAGCCTGCTTGGGAGGCAGGAATATGGGGGGAAGGATGCAGCCAGGCTGGGGGGCTGCTGCCTGGTGGGAGGGATGCAGGTGGGCTGGAGGGGATGCTGCCTGGTGGGGAGGTAGGAGCTGGATGGAAGGGATGCGGCTGGGCCAGGGGGACAGAGCCCGACAGAGGGGATGCAGGTGGGCTGAGGGGATGGAGCTCACTGGAAGGGATGCGGCAGGGCCGGGGGCACAGAGCCCGGCAGAGGTGATGCAGGTGGGCTGGGGGATGGAGCCCGGTGGAGGGGATGCAGGTGAGCCGAGGGGATGGAGCTCACTGGGTGGGATGCGGCTGGGCCGGGGGATGGAGTCTGGCGGCAGGGATGCAGGTGGGCCGAGGGGATGCAGCCCACGGGAAGGGATGCGGCTGGGCCGGGAGGCTGCAGCCTGATGGGCAGGTGGGAGCCCACTGGGGGCTGCAGCCCGGCCGAGGGGATGCAGGTGGGGCCGGGGGGCTGCAGCCCGGCGGAGGGGCCGGGGAGCCCGGCCGAAGCAGAAGCCTGGATGAAGGGCTGCGGCCGGGCCG
>JAVJGI010000001.1:93089511-93099734 GCA_035590275.1 Ibycter americanus
CCGGGGACCACCACCCACACAGGGACCCCCCAGGACCCAGCACCCACACAGTGACCCCCTCCAGCAGCAGCACCCCAAGGACCCCACACCCACACAGTGACCCCCCAGGGAGCCAGCATCCACACAGTGACACCCCCCCATGGCACTGACCCTCTGGGGACCCAGCACCCACACGGTGACAACCCCCAGCCGCAGCACCCCAAGGACCCCACACACACACAGTAACCCTCTGGGGACCCAGCACCCCCACGGTGACTCCCAGGGACCCAGCATCCACACAGGGACCCCCTCTGGCAGCAGCACCCCAAGGACCCCACACCCACACAGTGACCCCCCGGGGACCCCCAGGGACACAGCACCCACATGGTGTCACCCCCCCAGCACTGACCCCTTGGGGACCCAGCACCCACACGGTGACCCCCCAGGACCCACACAGTGACCTGCTCTGGCAGCAGCACCCCAAGGACCCCACACTCACACAGTGACCCCCTGGGGACCCAGCACCCACACGGTGACACCCCCCTGGCACTGACTCCCTGGAGATGCAGCACCCACACAGTGACCCCCCCCCGGCAGCAGCACCCCAAGGACCCCGCACCCACTTGGTGACGCCTGCCCTGGCAATCCCTCCTGTGAGTCACTGCAGGAGACATCTGGCCAGCCCACCCCCGCACCCCCCGAATTCACCATCTCTCCAGCCCCCCCAGTGCCTCCCACTATGCCTGGCAGTGGGGGGGCCACACACCAACAGGGCAGCAGGGACCAGGGGAACATCATCCCCCTCTGTTCCCCCCCGGTTCAGGGTCCCAGTGCAGAGAAGCCAGGGTAGGGGGGGAACTGGGGGGGCATTGCGGTACTGCACCCGCAGGCACCCTGGGATCTGCTGGAATCTCCCTGGTCCGGCTCACCCAGGGGCACCCCGGGTGGGGGCAAGGTCCCATGGGGGTCTTGGGCGCCACCGTGCCAGCAGCCCCCCAAGCAGGCTGCTTCCTCCGCCGCTGCCCACCCCAAGGCCAAAGCTCACACCCGTGGCACCCACCGCCGCTTTGGGGTACAGGCAGAGCCCCCCCAGCCTGGGGACAGTTTCTTGTGCCATTCAGCACGATGGGACAGAAGCTGCCCCCCCCCCACCATCCCGGGAGCCAACACCCTGCAATGGTCCTGTGCCTCAGTTTCCCCATCGCTAGTAGCGGGGAGGCGGGGGGGGGGGGCTTTGCCCGCGCTGGCAGTTGCTGGCACATGGGGGGGACCCCCACAATCAGTTCCCGGTGAGTGGCAACCTGTGGCTGCTGGCGCGGGGCCGGTGGGCCGGTGGGCATCAGGCCAGCCCACCCGAGCTCGCCCACCGCCGCATCCCTGCGCGCTCCGGCTCGCTTGCTCTCGCCCGCTGCTCCGGCGCAGGTGGGGAGCGAAGCAGCGAGAAAAACAACCGAGAAGAGGAAAAAGGAAGAAGCAACGACGAGAAGCAGCAGAAGAGCAGGAGGAGGCCGGTACTGGCAGCCCCACCAGCGGCGGGGGGGAGCTCAGGGCACCCCGGGGGCACCCGTTGTGACCCCCCCATGGACTCCTAGGTGCCCGTCCGAAGTTCACCAGCATGGCCAAAACCACCTCATTGCGCTGCCGGGTGGTGGAGGGGAAGGACCTGCCCGCCAAGGACGTGTGAGTGGCTCGGGGGGCTCTCGGTCCCCCCCAATTTCCTCCAGCCCCCCCCCCGTGGGAGAGGTGGGGGGGGGGGGGGGGCTGAGAGCTCTGGGTGCTCTGCTCTCTGTACAGTTTTGGGGGTCCCTGGTTGCACCCATGCTAACAGGGACCCATTGCCCCAAAGGGGGGGTCTGGGGGTGGCAGGGGACTGCCAGCCCCCTCAGCCTTCCCCTTCCCCACCAGAGGTGTATGAGCCCCCCAACCCCTTGAGCATCCCTTTGCTGCCCCCCAGCAGGGTGGGCACAGGCTATCCCCCCAAGGCTGGGGGTAGGACTGGGGGGGCACAGTCCCCTGCACCCCCACAAGCCTGTTGGGCATCCATGCCCTTTGAGTGGGGGGGGGAGAGGGCTGGGAAGGGGAGGGGGCAGGGAGACCCCCTGCCTGCTCCTGCCCCACGGCTACGCCTCGCAGAGCCGGCAGCCAAGGGCTCCTCCGGATGTGCCAGCCTGGCACCGCCGGCCGCTCCCAGGGCAGGGCAGCCGGGAGCGGCCGTGGGCAGTGGGGCCTCCCTGCCTCAGTTTCCCCACCCAGTAGGGGTCATGACCCTGTGCTGGGTGCCCCACTCGGGAGGTCTGGGCACAGCGGGGTGATCCGGACCCACCAGCACAAGGATGAGGTGCCCAGCACCATTGCCAGCCCCCCAAACCCAGCTTGGGGCCATCCTGGGGCTGTGGAGGGGCTCAGGGTGACCCACTGGCGGCTGGGTTCCGCAGGGGTTGGGAGGTTTTCCTCCAGGGAGATTCCCTGGGCTTTGCTCTGCTGGCTGGCGCTGAGATAGCCCTGGGGATTAACAAAGCCATTCCTTAGCCAGCGTGTCACATCGCCCGCTGTGCCTGGCAGCCGCAGCCGGCGCCTTCCCGTCCCCCAGCCCATGGCTGGCACTGAGGCTGGAGTCACCTCCCTTGCTCCGCTTGGGATCTGGCTCCTGGCTGAAGCACCTCCCGCCATCCCCTGCCTCCAGCAGCTGGGGATTTGGGGTTCCAGCATCGCCCCGGCCACGCCACCGCCCAGGGGCTGGCACCCCTCGGTGCTGGTCCAGCTGCCATAAATGAGCGGGGAAGGGGCTTTGCAGGGAGCAGGTGGATCCCACCCTCGTCCCCTCCATCCCGTCCTCCCCTGCAGAAGGGGTTAAGCCCAGGATGGGCCCTGGGCCAGCCTGGTGTCACCCTGACATTATGAGCTGCCACAGAAACTCTGCCTCAGCTGTGCTGCTGGAGAGACAGGGGTACCCATGGGTGGGGGGCATGGGGATACAGGGCAATGGCTCGTGGTGGCCCACAGCAGGTCCCCCAGCTCAAGGAGCACCGGGAAAAGGTATTGTCTCCATCCAGGTGTCAGCTGCGGGGATGGGCTGAGACCTGGCAACTCATCTCACCCCCTGGGCTGGTGCTTCGCTAGCGGGGTTTGAAGTGATGCTGGGACTCAGCCCCCTGAGCCCCCCCAGCAGCAGCCCCCAAGGATGGGTGGGATGGCCAGGTTGGGCACTGACCCCTTGCACCCATGTCCCCTGCCCAGGTCCGGCTCCAGTGATCCCTACTGCGTGGTCAAGGTGGACAACGAGGTGGTGGCCAGGTATGGGGGACACCATGCCACTCCAGGGAGGGGATGCATGGGGATGGGTGCTGTCCCCATGGGTGCAACCACCTGTCCCATCACCGGCAGGACAGCCACAGTGTGGAAGAACCTGAACCCTTTTTGGGGCGAGGAATACACCCTGCACCTGCCCCGCGGCTTCCACAGCCTCACCGTCTATGTGCTGGATGAAGACACCATTGGGTAGGGGGGACAACAGGGGCATGGGTGGGCACCAGCAAGCCCCTGGAGGGGTGGCATGTCCCCACTGGTGGCCTCAATGCATGCTGCATCTCTGCCCTCGCAGGCAGGATGATGTTATCGGCAAGGTCTCGCTCAGCCGCCAGCAGATCTCAGCTGAGCCACGGGGTGAGTGGGGGGCACAGAGAGGGGCTGGGTGGGGGGCAGTGGGACCCGTTCTGGCATCATGGGGCACCCACCTCATCCCCCTTGGCAGGCATTGATAGCTGGCTCAGCCTGGTGCCTGTGGACCCTGACGAGGAGGTACAGGGCGAGATCCACCTGGAGCTGCGGGTCCCCGAGCAGGGCCACCCACGGGTGCTGCGCTGCCACCTCATCGAGGCCAGGTAGGGGGACTGGTGGGGCACAATGGGGGTGCAACAACCCGGGGTCTTATTTTCGGTTGATGGGGTCTGGGCAGTGGGAGGAGGGGAGGAGATGGGGACAAGGTTGGCACAGGGCTTGTCCTCCCCTCTGGGCACCAGGAAGGGTCCTCGCTGTGTCCTGCTTGGGGACATCAATGTTGCCAACCCGTGTGTGATGATGCGGTGGGGTCTCAGTGGGGGATGCACTGCCTTGGACACTGCCAGCCCTGCTTGGGGACAGGGGGACAAGGGGAAGAGCTGGGTGGTCCAGAGGGCCATGGGCTACCTGGTGTCAGTCCCCATCAGACCAGCGCGCTCTGGCACCAGGTTTCTCCCCTTTGGCTTCAAAACTGGGGGAAACTGAGGCACCCCCCAGGCTGCCCTGCTGCTTCACCCTGATGTGTGTGCATGTGTGTCTGCATGTGCGTGCACATGTGCCCACACACACGCCAGACGGCAGGCTGCTGGCAGTGGAGCAGGCAGCAGAGGCAGCATCCCGCTGCCATGGCAACTGAAGCAGATACCAAGGCAACGGGATGGCCATGGGGACAGCCAGGAGGGACAGCAGAGCCCCCCCGCTGTGCCATTTGGCTCCCAGGGACCACAGGAGGAAGGAGTTTGGGGCAGGAGTGCTGAGGAATGGGGACCCACTTTCACCAGCAGCCCCCTGGCACCTGCTGGCTGCCCCACGGGTGGCCAGTGTGCCCAGGCGAGCTGGGGGGAAAAGGGGTGCATGGGGGTGCAGGGACCATGCTGGTGGGGATGGGCCCCCTACCCACTGCGCCCTTGCTGACCCCCACCTCCCCACAGGGACCTGGCCCCCCGGGACCTGTCGGGCACCTCGGACCCCTTTGCCCGTGTGTCATGCTGTGGGCGCACATTGGAGACGGCCGTGAGTCAGGGTGCTGGGTGCTGGGACCCAGAGGCTTGGGCACCTTGTCCCCCACGGCCACTGGTCCCTGTCCCCAGCAGGTGATTAAGAAAACCCGTTTCCCACACTGGGACGAGGTGCTGGAGTTCGAGCTGGCAGAGGGTGAGCCAGGGGAGGCTGTGCTGAGCGTGGAGGTGTGGGACTGGGACATCGTGGGCAAGAACGACTTCTTGGGACGGGTGAGGACCTCAGGGCACACTGGCATGGGGCAGGGTCCTGGAGGCACCTCTGCACCCCTATTGCCTCTCCATGCTTGGGGTCCCGATGACTATGGGTCAGGACCCACAGGGGTGGAGGCAGGGGTATGTGCACCCGCTGAGCCTGGGGCCATGCCACATCCAGACCCACTGCGTCTCCTGGGCTCTCCCCCAAGGAGGGTGCTGGTGCTTGCCTCCCCTCTACTCAGACCCTGCCTCTGGCCCCCCAGGTCGAGTTCCCCCTGGACACCCTCTGCACAGGCCCCACCAAAGGCTGGTTCCAGCTCCTGCCCTTCCCCAGCACCACCGAGGACCACGGGTGAGTGCATGAGCAGCTCCCCAGGGCAGCTCCTCCACCCCGGCTGGGAAGGAGCCAGGATGATGGAGGGCGGTGGGTGCAGGATCCGGCCGAGCCCCCCCCATGTCATTGCAGGCAGCAGCTGGGCACCCTACGGCTGGTGGTGCGGCTGGTGGAGGACAGGGTCCTGCCCCCCCACTACTACCAGCCCCTCATCCAGCTCCTCACTGAGCCCATCCTCTGCCCGGGCCAGGTGGGTGCTGTGGGATGGGGGGGCCCTCAGGGCTGGCTGAGGATCACCCAGGTGTGGGGGCCTCGCCATGCCCACCCTGCCCTCCCTGCAGCACCCTGCTGGCACAGCCCTGACCATCCTGGAGGAGGTGACCTCAGGGGAGAGCCGCCAGGATGTGGCCACCAAGCTGGTGAAGATCTTCTTGGGACAGGGGCTGGCTGTGCCCCTGCTGGACTACCTCACCACCCGTGAGCTGGCCAGGACCAGTAAGTGCCAGGGCCGGGGGCACCACCTGCATCCCCCAGCCAGGAAACTGGGTTGCCAGGGTCCCCCCAGGCCCCCATGGGGAGAAGAGTGGGGCCACCAAGGGGGAGGCAGGAAAGGTGCCACATGTCCCCAGGGTCAGGCACACCAGGGACAGCTGGGGCATCACCCCGTGCCTGCCTCACCACGGACTCTGTGCTCTTCCAGCGGACCCCAACACCCTCTTCCGCTCCAACTCACTGGCCTCCAAGTCCGTGGAGCAGTTCATGAAGGTGAGCAGGGGAGGGGACACCGGCTGGGTCCCTGCTGCATCCTCCTGTGATGGCACTGGGGCACAGAGCCAGGTTGTGTCCCAGCAGGGCACCTGCGAACAGTTTGAGGGCGCAGATGGTGACTTCCATCCCTTGCAGGTGGTGGGGCTGCCCTACCTGCACGAGGTCCTGAAGCCTGTGGTGAACCGCATCTTTGAGGAGAAGAAGTATGTGGAGCTGGACCCTGGCAAGATGGAGCTGAGCCGCAGCAGGTGAGTGCGGGGGGACAGCTTGGGGGGACACGGCACCTGGCACATCCAAGCCATCCCCATCCCCATGTCCACTGCGGAAGGTGGTCAGCCATTGCTGCTGAACCTGTGGGTCACCTCGATGGCTTTTGGCCAATTCAGGGTGGTCCATTCCTGGGCATCGGGTGCCCCTTGACCTGGTGGCATATCTGCAGGAGGATCTCCCTCAAGGGGTCCCTGTCGGAGGTGCAGGTGCGGGAGAGCAGCCTGGAGCTGCTGAAGGGCTACCTGGGGGACATCGTTGATGCCATTGTGGGCTCAGTGGAGAAGTGTCCCCTCCTCATGAGGGTGGCCTTCAAGCAGCTCCGCAGACGTGTGGAGGAGCGGTTCCCCTTGGCACAGCATGAGGTGGGGCATGCGGCGGGGCCAGCGCTGGGGGTCTGCACACCACCGGGACCACCACCCCGAGCCCTGAGCTGTCCCTGTCCCCGGCCAGGAGGTGCGGTACTTCTCCATCAGTGGGTTTCTCTTCCTTCGCTTCTTTGCCCCTGCTGTCCTCACCCCAAAGCTCTTCAGCCTTCGGGAGCAGCACGCGGACCCTCGCACCGGCCGCACGCTCCTACTGCTCGCCAAGGTACAGGGAACCTGGAGAGGGACAGGGAGCCCAGGGAGGGATGGGGACCTGGGGAGGAATGGGGGCACTGGGGAAGGACGGGGACCTTGAGAAGGGGTGGGGACCCTGGGGAGGGATGAGGGACTCAGGAAGGGATAGGGAGCCCAGGGAGGGATGGGGACTCCAGAGAGGGACCCCAGAAAGGACAGAGAACTCCGGGAGAGATGTGGACCCTAGGGAGAGATGGGGACCCATAAAGGATGGGGATGCCAGGGAGGGATGGGGACCTCAGAAATGCAGGGAGACCCTGGGGAAACATGGGGACCCAGGAGAGGGATGGGGACCCCAAGAAATGATGGGGACCCCAAGAAGGGTAGAGCCATTCTTGCCCCCATGCCACATGACATAGGCTGGCTCCTTCCCATGCTGCTTGAGGCCAGCCTTGCCCGTCACCAGATCATGCCACCACCTGCCGGCACAGCACATGAACCCACCTGGGGCAGCAGTTGGGTCCCATCACCTGCCAGCTGATCCACTTTTCCACTTTCCTCCCCAATTCCCAAGCCCACGGGGTTCAGGGGAGCAGCCAGAGGGGTTCAGGGGAGCAGCCTTCCATGCCAGGGGGGTACAGCAGCGTGAGCCCTTCCCTGCGCGGGTCAGGCACTGCAGAGCATCGGCAACCTGGGGCTGCAGCTGGGGCAGGGCAAGGAGCCGTGGATGGCCCCGCTGCACGCTGTCCTGCTGCCCAGTGTCACCCGTGTCAAAGCCTTCCTGGACAGCCTGGTCACGGTGGAGAGCACCGAGGGTGAGCGGGCACACTGAGCACTGTGGGGACACGGGGAGGCACTACTGGTGCTGGGTCCAGCCGTGCCAGCACCTGATACCAGGGGGTGGCATCATCCCTGCTGTCCCGCACATCCTGGGGGCATCCCCAGGGAGGGGGATGCACTCAGTGCCATGTGGATGCTGCCAGGATGGCTGGGGATGGGCACCCTCAGGCTGGGGGAGGTGGTGGCACTTGGGGTGATGCTGCTGCTTCCCTGCCTGGCTGTGCCACGGCCGCAGTGGGTGAGGGGCCAGTGCCACCGGCACTTTTCCGCCCCTCGGCCACCATCAAGGAGGGGTACCTGCACACCCGCACGGCGGGGGGGCCCACCCTGCTGCCCCGCTTCACCTTCAAGAAGAGGTACTTCTGGCTCAGCACTGAGGCCCTGACCTACTCCAAGTCCCCCAAGTGGCAGGTGGGTGCTTGTGACCCCCACCCCGTGTCAGGTGCCCCGGGGGGACGACACGTGTGTGCAGTGAGACATGGTGTTTTGGGGTCCCCAGGTGCGTTGCTCCATCCCTGTGCCGCAGATACGGGCAGTGGAGCCGGTGGACGAGGGCACCTTCCAGCACCCTCACGTCATGCAGATCGTGGCGCAGGATGCCGCTGGGCAGCTCCACACCACCTACATCCAGTGCAAGGTCGGTGCCCCCCACCCCTGGGCACCACAGGAGCTCCCCACCGCGGCACCCTGGGAGCCCCCTCTCTGGCAGCCAGCCATGGGGCACTCCCAGGTCCCATGGGGACAATGGGAATGGTCCTGGTCCCAAATCCAGCTATGCCCAGGCACCAGCTATACTGGGAACACTGGGGTGCCCAGCCCTGACTGTACTGATGTCCAGGGGATATCTGGGCCCTGGCTATACCGGGGAAATGGGGGTAGCTCACCGTGGTGGTACTGGGGTCATGGGGGTACCAGCTCTGGTATACTGGGGTCAGTGGGGTATCCAGCCATATCTGTACTGAAGTCTCTGAGGTACCAGCCCTATTCGCACTGGGGTCACTGGGGTACCCTGGCTCCCACGGTGCCACCTCCCCACCAGGTCCTACCTGTGCAGCTTTGCCATCAAACTGTCACTCCTGGTCACCTGGTCCTGGTACCCACCACCATCCCCGATGCCCACCCCTACCCAGGACCCCATTAGCATCACCCATGCCCACCTCCACCCTCCTCCTCCCACTGGCAGTGCCCGGCGCAGGGTGCCCGTGGGTGCCGGCGGGGTGCCACCCTCCCTCCCTGTCCCCGCAGAGCGCCCAGGAGCTGTGGCAGTGGCTCTGGGCAGTGCGACAGGCCAGCAGCACCAACGAGGCCATGCTGCCCACCTGCCACCCGGGCACGTTCCGTGCCGGCCGCTGGACCTGCTGCCTGCAGCCAGCCTGCACCGGTAAGGCCGGCGGGCAGCCCGGGGCAGGGGGTCCCCTGGGAAGGGGGTGTGGGGGTCCCCTGGTACCCCCACTGCGGCTATCTTTGGCAGCGCCGGGGTGCAGCCGGACCCACAGCACCGTGGTGCTGAGTGAGTGGAGCGACCCCCTGGACCCCGCAGCAGCGGCGCAGACCCTCTACGGGCACCTCCGGCAGGCGGGGGCACGGCTGCGGTGAGGCGGGGGGGCTGGCCCAGGGCACGGGGGTCCCAGGACCCTGGGTGCTGGCGGGCAGGGTGGGAGCGTGCTGAGGGTCACTCTCCTGCAGGGCGGCAGGGGCTGAGGGTCCTGAGGGCAGCGCAGCATCTGAGCCCCCCTGCTTGGGGCAGGCAGGTACGGGCAGCCCTGCTGCGGGGGGGTGATGGAGACCCTGCACCCCAGGGTGCTGTCGGGGGTGGCCCCTGGGTGGGTAGTTGGCACACAGGGGCACACACAAGCACACACCGGTGCACACTTGCACACGCATGCAGATGTGTGCACACACGTACATGCACTTGCACACACCTGCACATGCTTGCACACGCATACACACACTTGCACCTCCCCACACGCACCAGCTACCCGCGGGCAGCGCTCCGCTGGGTCCCTCCGCCAGCGGACAGCAAATACCCACGGCCAGGGGCGCGAGGCCACAGGGACACAGGGACACGTGGACACATGGGCACAGGGACACACAGCCACAGGGACACAGGGGCACATGGACACAGGGACACAGGGACACAGGGACACACAGCCACACAGCCACAGGGACACATGGCCACAGGGACACTGGGACGCAGGGACACTGGGACACAGGGCCACATGGACACAGGGGCACCTGGACACAGGGGCACACGGACACAGGGCCACCCAGACATATGGCCACAGGGCCACATGGCCACAGGGCCACCTGGACACAGGGACACAGGGCCACATGGCCACAGGGCCACCTGGAGACAGGGACACACAGCCACAGGGACACAGGGGCACAGGGACACACAGCCATACAGCCACAGGGACACATGGCCACAGGGACACTGGGACACAGGGTCACCTGGACACAGGGACACACAGCCACAGGGAC
>JAVJGI010000001.1:93101098-93111444 GCA_035590275.1 Ibycter americanus
CGCCCGGCCGCCCCAGGGCCACCCCCGAGCGCCCCCCGGGCCCCCCGAGCCCCCCCCCAGCACCCACCACTTGAACAGCAGCAGTTGGGAGACTGACACCCACCCTCAGCGACACCCCACTGCGGGACTGATCCTGCGGCAATGCCACCCAGCACCCCGGGAGGGAGGTGCAGGGACCCAGGCGGGGACACAGAAGGGACACTGGCCCGGCGCGGGGTGTATTCTGTAACACAGAGATGTACACATGGCACCAGCTGGACGCAGCTCTGTGGGGCAGCGGCGGGTGGCACGGGTGGCACGGGCGGCTGACGCGCAAAGAGGCCACGGGTGGAAAAAGAAAAGCACCAGCCCACGATGCTAACGCCACAAGAGCGGGGCGAACCAGGACAGGGGGGGACACGGGGACGTGTGGCACCAGGTGGCCCAGGATGGGGGATGAGCCCACCCGGCAGGGCTGCGGCATCAGCAGCGAAGCAGCGCAGGCGGCAGTGGCACGGGTGGGACATGGGGGTGAGGGGATGGTGGGGAGCCCCTCACCCTTGCCTCAGTCCTTCAGGGTGGCCTCGGAGACACCCTGGGCCAGCAGTTCGGCCAGGACGTTGTCCAGGTAGTTGGGGTCGGGGTAGCCGTGGCCTGTCAGGTTGGAGCCAAACTCGGTCTTGTGGTGGATCTCGTTCCATACCACCGTGTCTGACTCCCCCGTGGTGTTGGAGGTGCCGATGGTGAAGATGAGCCGCCGGTCCCACGCCACGATCAGCAGCTTCAGCACCTGCGTGGGCAGGCATGGCCATCGCTCACCCAGCCAGCACCCCCAGCCCTCCTCCCGCCCGGCACGGCCCACAGCACCCCAGGGTGCAGGATTCGGCCCCAGCACGATGCCTGCATGGTGCCACCCTTCCCTGTGGCACACCCCAACCCTCCGTGGTGCCACCCTGCATCCTCCCTGTCCCTTCCCATCCCATCCATTCCCATTCTATCCCATCCCTTCTCTTCCCACCCCACCCCACCCCTTCTTTTCCCACCTCATCCCAGTCCATCCCTTTCCATTCTATCCCATCCTTATCATTCTATCCTATCCCATCTCTTTCCTTCCCAACCCATCCTTTCTTTTCCCACCCCATCTCATCCCATTCCATCCCTTCCCATTCTATCCCACCCCACCCCATCTCTTCCCATCCCATCCTGTCTCTTCCCACTCATCCCACCCTGGTGCCATCGGGGATTCTCACCTTCCTGCCCTTCTCATTGTCCGGCAGGTAGCAGTGCCGCGGGAAGCCACGTGCTGTGAACTTCTTGCCAGGATTGGGGTGCTCTGGGCCCTGGGTGGGGGGACAACGGTGTGAGCAGGTGGCAAGGGTGGGGGCACCCAGCCCAGCAGGGGTCCCAGGGGTGGCGGGTGCAGGTTTCTCACCTGAATGCCGGTGGGGATGTCATAGACAATCCGGATGGTTTTGGAGTCAGTGTAACCCGGGAGGGAGTGGGGGATGAGGTGAAACTCCATCTTCCCGGGGGGCTGCGTGCCCGTCTTCTCCCCGTAAATGGCCTTACAGGTGGGACACTGCAGGCTGCCGTCCTGCGCAGGCACCCGGGGGGGCATCAGGGATGGCACCCACCTCACAGCACCCACCCGCAGGGATGGGTGACCGTGGGGAGGGTGTCCCCCCTCAGTGTCCCCCCCAGGGGGGTCACGGCTCACCTTGTTGCCATTGTTGTACATGGCCAGGAGGCAGAGGAGGTGGTACATGTGCCCACACTTGCCCAGCTTGCCCACCAGCTCCGGCTTGATGCCCCTGTGGCTGAGGACACCCTCGTAGCCGGAGGAGGTGACCAGCCGCTCCATGCAGATAGTGCAGTCCTGCCAGGCACAGGTTGACCAGCATCAGTGTCCGGGTGGGATGGGGAGGTCACCCCTAGCTCTCTGCCCACCACAGGGTCTGCCCATCCCCTGCCCATGTCTCTCCCCATGCCCGAGCTCCACAAACCTCCAGTGGCCCCGGGGCAAGCGCATGCCCAAGCTGCAGTGCCCAGGGATGCCCACTCACCTCATCCGGGGGGTTCTTCACCTTCTGGATGTAGCGGCGCACCACGTCCTCGGGGGTCTTGCCTGCCATGGGCAGAGGGGAGGATGCCATCAGAGCCTGCACGTGGTGCCCTGAACCCCCTACCACCCCCTGTCACCAGGATGGTGACAGCTTGAGGAGGGGGTGCCAGCATGTGGCATGGAGGACCCATGGGCATCACCCCAAAACCCTTGGGCAAACCCCTTGGGGGTCCCAACCCTGTGGGCAGCAGCAGCACCCATGCCTCTGTTTCCCCTCCGCAGGGGCTGGCATGGCCAAGGACACACAGGGACGCCAGTGGCTCCTTACTCTTTTTCAGATGCTTCTTTTTAGTTTTCCTGCAGATGCCATTGACACCGGGCACAGGTTTGATGTCACTCTTGCTGACGGGCGGGGGGTGCAGGATGGGCTTAGGAGCACGGGTCAGGCAGACGGGCAGCCCAGCAGCACACATGAGGATGCCTGTCATCCCTGCACCGGGGGAGAGGTGCTGTCTGTCCATACACCCGATGTCTGCCCATCCTTCCCACCGCCTTAGCTGTGCCCCAGCCCTGTGCCCTGCCCCTTCTGCCCCCCAGCCTCACAATGTCACCCTGCGGTGACAGCCAGCCAGTGGCTGGACCACCCTTACCTGCGAGGGCGGGATGGACGGGGCCAGTGCCGTTCAGGTTCTTGACCGGGAGGGCTGGCACCCTGCATGGAGAGGGGAGGGGAAGGGGGTCAGCCAGGCCAGCAAGGCTGGCACTGTCCCCTCCACGCATGGCACGTCCCCAGGGCACCGTCCTCCCCATGGGACACAGGGCAGGGTGTCCCCTTGCCAGCCCTGGGGGGTTGCCATCCCATCTCATGGGGCTGTCATCCAGTGTCCAGTTGTCCACCCCTGGGGACCCAATGGCACTGGGCACATCACGTCCTCCTTGTCCCAGGGTGGGTGCCTCATCAAGATGTCCTGATGGTGATGTCCCGTGTCCCACATCCCCCATAGGGACCTGCAACTCACCTGCTCACCCATCACCCTGGCCATTGCTCCCATGGCCCAAGTGGACCCCCACCCTTTAAGGGCTGCCAGCACCAAGACCCCCGAGACGATGGCACGGTGCCTCCCTGCCTGCTCGCCCCCGCTGACCCAGGGCACATCCTGCGTGTGCACCCATGTGTGCACCCATGGCTGGGTGTGCACCCGTGCGTGCAGGGCACCGGGTGGGCACCCATGTGTGCAAGGCTGGGTGTGCAGCTGGGGGCGTGCAGGCAGAGGTGGGTGGCAGCTGGGGGGCTGTGTGCTGGCCTGTGCAGGTATGGATGTGGCTGTGCCCACGGGTGGGGGGGATGGAGGGAGGGATGGACAGAGGGAGGGAGGAAGGAAGGGAGGGATGGGTGGAGGGAGGGAGGGGCAGAGGGATGACCAAATGGATGGACGGACAGATGTGTGGCTGGGGATGGATGGATGGAAGGAAGGAAGGAACAAACGAACGAATGAACGAAGGAACACAGCAAGGAACGAAGGAGGGTAGGAATGGAGCATGCACTGGGATGAAGGACAAGCAAGAAAGCCCAGGAGGAGCCCAAGAGGAGCGCTGCATAGCACCCGAGTGCTCTCCTGCCCCGGGGGCTGCCCCAGCTCAGCAGCCTGGACAGCAGCCCCCACCAGCAGTGTCATCCCCCTCCCCGATCCCGAAAGCCCTCCACGCACACAACCCTCACGGTGATGAGTTCGGCAGTGGTCAGCCCCACACGAGCTGGGGCGGCTGGTGTTTTCCCTCCCATTCCCGAAGCTGCCTGTACCTACAGCCAAGGCCGGTGCAGTGGTGGAGGGCCCAGCCCCCAGCCAGAGTCTTCCTGGCCCCCTCCTACCTGTCCATGGGGATGCGTGGATGGGACCTGCGTGCTGGGATGGGGACAGTGATGGAGATGGGGACAGGGACTGCTTGGCCCCGTGCCTGGCACGCGGAAGCGAAAGCATCACGTCAGCAGGGGAAGGAAACATGACATGACCTGCCAGGGGCTCAGTGAACCTGCCTTCCCCCCCAGCCCCCACCTCCCAGCCCCAGCTGGGGCCACTCTGCCTCCCCCCACATCCCCAGCCCCGGGCCGGATCCTGCCCCCACGGCAGGGAGCTGGGAGGGATGGGACAGGCTCTCCCCTCATCCCCTGGGACAGTTCGCGGCAGACCGTGGTGCTTGCTCCCTTCTGGGGGGGCTCTGACCAAACACCTTGGAGGGGGAATCCGGGCTGGTTCCCACCCAAGCGAGGGGCATTCCCGCGCCAGCAGGCCACCAGCCGTGCCATCACAGCCTGCTCGGCAGGTCGGGCTGGGGGCCACAGCCACCCCTGCCTGCCCTGCCTGCCCCTCGGCTGGTGACAGCCTGGTGCCGAGACCCCCAAGGGGTCACCAGGCTGACCCACCGAGGGGTACGGCCATGGGGGTGTGGGTACTGGGACAGGGACACCCACCGGGACACCCCACTGGGGGTCTGCTCACCCACCCACATCTCCTTGGCGAGCTATTCCCATCCATGTAGGGGACACCAGGGCTGAGCTCCCCATGACTGTGCCCTCCCCAGAGACCTGCCTGGTGGCGCTGGGCCACCAGCCAAGTCCCACACTGGCCAGTGGGGACTCAATTCCCCTAGGACCAGGCACTCCGTCTCCTCCAGCTGGCATGGCACAGCCTGCCATGGCACGGCACAGTGTGGCACGGCATGGCACAGCACGCTGCACAGATGACCACAGCCCCTCTGCAGAGGCAGGGATCCAGGAGCCCATCTAGGACAAGCCAGCTGCTGGGGTTGTCCCTCCTGCCACCATGTCCCCAGGGTGGGGAGCCTGGGGCTGGAGGTGCCACAGTGCCAGAAGGGCTGGGGCTGCTTGTGGAAGGTGACAGCAGGGGATGAGGCACCTCCATCTCCCCTTTCCCCCTGCTCCACACACCCATCCCTGCACCTGCCTCGCCGGGCATCCACACAGCTCGGTGACACCACGGCCACCCCCTTCCCCAGGCCGCTCTCCCCCAGCCAGCTTACCCTGGGGGGACGGTGGCACGGGCACTGAGTCCAGCCCCCCGCTGCGTGCCAGGCCGGTTGAGGTTGTTGAGCCCGGGCAGCTGCGTCCCGCTGGGCACACTCTGGCTGGGGGCAAACGCCCCACTGGGCACCCGCAGCCCCTCGCCCTTGGCCGTGCCACCTGCCACCGCTGCCGTCCCTGTCCCCGCCGGCCACAGAGCCGCCCCAGCAAAGGTACTGCTCTGACGGACGGCACCCGGGTAGAGCTTGCGGCGCTGGGAAGCCAGGATGGCGTTGGAGGCGGCGCGGGTGCTGTTGACCAGCAGGCACTGCGGGCAGGAGCAGGGTGTCCCCGTGCTGGCGCCCACCGGCCACGACTGCGACTTGGGGATGGAGCCCATGGTGAGGGGATACGCCAGGTCCATACGACGCCGGAGCCGGCGCTTGCGTTGGGTTTGCCGGTTCATTTGGGACATGCTGCTGAAATAGATGAGGTAGCAGAAGCCCAGGGAGGAGAGGTCCAGCCAGGGGTGCTGCTTCTCATAGGCGTTCTGGATGGTGATGCAGATGTCCATGTCGTAGGGCGTCCAGGAGCTGTTGTCGTTCTCCCACTCCCACACGATGCCCTTCCCTGGGGCTGAGGACGGGTCGTAGAAGTTCCTCCGTACAGGGCGCATGGTCCCTGGGGAGACAGGAGGGGTGAGCGCCCATGGGACTCCAGCACCCAGGCATGCCAGCAAAGGGACCCGTGCCTGCACGCGTGTGTCCAGTTCCCAGCCCGGCACCCTGCAGGGATGGGGGTGCAGAGGCACCTTGGTGTACAAGCAGCCGCACTTGCCCTCCACAAAGCACCCCAGGGTGCAGGAGGGGTGATGGCCACCGCACTCCAACAGGCAGCACTTGCCTCCCCTCCGCCAAGCAGCGGCAGCCGCGGCGTGCGATGGATCGATCGGCGTGTCTGCAGGGCTGCGCCTTCCCCGGAGACCCATGAGGCTCAACAACCCTCCATCAGCAGTGCCAGCAGTGGCGGCTCGGCCACCGGCTGGGCTGCCAGCAGTCGGGATCACAGCCCTGGCCACCGTGGGAAGGGCGATGATGCTCAGCCCCCAGCACCTTTTTCCATCTCTCTGGTCCAGGCCCATCTCCGCCCTCCCTGGCCAGGGTCCCCTCACCATCCCTGGGGTGCAGGGAGCATTTCCCAGTCAGGAGGGGTTTCCTGACAGCTGCTGTTGCTCTGGCCAGCACCGGCAGTCACGGGAGCGAGGCGTTGTCCCCCATGCAGGGCCAAATCCTGTCCCCTCACTGCTTGTTTGTGACAGAGTTGGATGCTACAGCTGCCTCTGAAGCACCACAGTGTGGGGCAGGCATCGTAGCCCCCTCCTCGAGCCGCAGCCCCAGCAGTGCCCCAGTGGCACGGTGCATTTCTATCCCCTTGCCAGCACCGTTTGCCCAGCCCGATTAACGACGCTAATTAATGGTCATTAATCATCAGCAGCATCAGGCAGCAGAGCCTGGCCCCAGCTGCCAGCTCGTGCTGAGGCAGCTCTGCCGAGGGCCCCACGGGAGGGAGGCAGGGAGGCTTCTCACCCGGCTCCAGCAGCCTGTGCAAAGCCACTCATTCCTGCTGCCCACTCCTGCCCCCATCCCAAATCCCACCGCCAGCTCCCATCCACACCCCACTGCCCACTCACATCCACCTCCCGCTCACGTCTATGCCCTGCATCCCACTTGTGTTAACATCCGTGCCTGCTTCCTTGTGTCCACATTCTCCATCTTGCTGCCCACTCCTGCCCACACCCCGCATCCCGCTCACATCCATGTCCTGCACCCACTGCTCTCTGCATCCCGCGTCCCACTGGTCCTTGCATCTGCATCCCACGTCCCACTGCCCGCTCACATCCACTCCCCGCATCCCGCTGCCACAGAGTAGAGCAGAGGAGGATGAGAGGAGGACACCCCAGCCCATGCATGTGGGCACACACAGCTCTGGGTCCCCAAGGGCCACCAGCTGCCCCCAGTCCTACAGTCCCTGACCCCGCCACCAGCTGTGCCAGAGCCACAGGGCTGAGCCAGCATCCCCAGGGCCACCGGGAGGGGACACACATCCCCACCGCTCGGAACGGGGTCACCTTGTTTCACACTGTTGCCGTTTTGGCTTGGGTTTCTCCCTCCCTAGGCACAGTGCAGACCAAGTACCCCCTCATCCCCCGCCTCCTGCCCGCCTTCCCTGTGTCCCCATGCCACAGCGGGCACCAGGATTGCCCTCAGCATGAAGGACCCTCATGTCCCCGAGCACCACAGGACTCCAAAGATATGTGACAGCCTCCAAACCCAGCTGTTCCAGGCCTCATCCGAGGGCAGAGATGATGCATGGAGGCGGATACAGGGATGGGGCACATGGAGATAACTATGTCGAGGATGATCTATGGGATGGAGCCAAAGAATGACCACGTCTCCTCCTGTGACATCCCTGGGGATGGCGAGGTCCCTCTCTCAGCATCCCTGTCCCCAAACCCTGCTGGCACGGGGACCGTGGTACCCAGGGACATCCCAGGAAGAGCCATTTTGCTCCTGGCAAAGACATGTCACCCTCGAACCCGCCATGGGCATGTGTTCCCCAGGAGCACCCGGCACTGTGGCCGTGAAATGCGATGCCAGATGCCTGCTGTCAGGGAACGGGTCCTGGCCAAAGCTGCCAGAAGCTGGCATGGGGACAACCAGGCTGTCCCGTGGCACCTGCAGCCCTGAGTCAGCGTGGCCACTGGCTGCCAGTGGCCACCCCCCCTGACTCAGGGCTGCAGGTGCCAAGTTTCCCCTTGCCAGGTCTGTGACCAGCTGGAGACCAATTTGGAGCCAGGCGTGATGGCAGAGGCAGGGTGGCAAGTCCCTGGCTTGGTCGCCATCTCAGTCCCCAGCCCACCACAGGAGCCACATCTGCACACAGGGTCATTCACTATTGCTGGTGACTGGGAACGATGGCAGGGGAGGCACGGCCATGGGGGTCTTGCTCTGGGGTGGCCCCTGTGTGTCCCCAGGCAAGTCTGGGGGAGACTGGGGGTGTCACTCAGTGCGTGACAGGTCCCCTGCCTGCTCTGCCTGGCCTGGGGCCGGACCCTGCCCTCAGCAGCCCATGCTTCCTGACAGGCAGGGATGCAGGGACAGCCAGGAAAGCACCTGAACTGGTGAGTCCCTCGTGGCACAGCCGGCATGCACCAGTTTAATGGGTCACACCGCAATGGGGACACATTTAATAGGGTCTGGGCTCAGTGCCGGCACGGGACCAGCTTTGATTTCCCCCGAGAACATGTGGCCTGGATGCGTGCCGCAGCACAGTGCCATTGGCAGGCAGGTACCAACCGCCACAGCTGCATGGCTGCATCCAGCCCATTATCCACCACAGCTCCTAGTGCCCAAACTGGGGTCTCCCCAGTTCCTTGGGGACCTCAGATGGAGCAGCTTTGTGGGGCAGACAGGTGGTCAGCGTGACACATCACCCACCACAGCACCCCACTGTGGGTGAGAGGGGATGGAGGGACTTTGGGATGCGTCCCTCCGAGGCAGGAGTCCATGGTGGAGGGGAAAGTGGGGATCGGTCCATGGGGGGAGCAGAGCCCCGCATGGTGAAAGAAGGACAGAAGGAACAGGAGGGACAGATGGATGGAGAGGAGGGTGTGTGCACTGGGATGGAGGGACAGATGGATGGACAGATGGGTGGATGGATGGATGGATGGATGGATGGATGGATGGATGGATGCAGGAATGAAGTGACAGGCAAGTAAGTAGAGATACACTGGGAGGGAGGGAGGGATGGGTGAATGGGTGGATGGATGGAAGAATGGATGGGTGGATGGATGGGTAGATGTTCCTGGCTCAGCACCAGCACCTTACCTGTGTCCTGCCGGAACTGGTGCATGGACTGGAGGTCGATGATGTAGGGCGCCAGCTGGACGTCGACCTGGCCCAGCACCACACTGCCACGGGCATCCTCCTTCAGCACGTTCTCGATGTGGTGGCAGACAGCGGCCGAGTAGGGCCGCCACCGTCCGTGCTCATTCAGCCACTCCCACACCACCACGCGGGCCAGGTTTTGGGGGGGGAAGCCCAGGCCACTGGAGGCCAGCATGGCCCCCGAGCCCTGCCGTGCCATTCCAGGGGGATGGTGGTTCAGCCCCACACCATGTCCTGGCACAGGGATGTGGGGCTCACCCAGAGCCTCTCCAAATCTTTCTCCCGGCTCCTGCCAGCTGTGGGCTCCCGAGCTCAGCAGAGGAAACACTGCGGGGCTCTGCAGAGGCAGGTGCTGCCAGCCAGGTCCCAAAGCTGCCTGGTCCCGCTCTCCTGGGGCCACCACGCTGGGCTGGGGCCATCCATCACCCGGCACGTCTTCCTTGGCCCTTCCTCCTCCCCACAGTGCTGGCAAGGCTCAGGCTCCAAAAAACCACCGGGATCCCCCCGGTCTGCATCGGCTTACGGGTAGCTGGTGGCTGTGGGTGATGCTGGGGACACACAGCCACGGTGCTGTCCCCAGGACACCCCCTCCTCCTCTTCCTCTTTGTGTCCTGCTGCTCAGCCTACGTCCTCGGTGGCTCCACGGCTCTCCCCGCCACCCAGCACATCACCGGTGGCAAATGAGGGGGGTGTCACCTGCAAAACAGGGCCACAGCGCTGGTCACCCCGGGTACTGCTAGGCAGGTGGCAGCTGGGGGACCGTCCCCATCACCCCTGTGGAGCTGGCGGGCAGCGAGGCTGCTGTGCCCGCAGCCCTGGTGGCGTGGGCTGCTTGCCAGCCCCAGCCGGCTGCCGGCCTTCAACGTGACAGCAGGGACAAGGGGGACGGGGGGGACAGGTGACCCTGTTCACAGCCCTGGGGGGCTGGCAGGGGCCCTGCGAGGCTAGGGAGCCCCATCTCTGCCTGCCCAGGCAGCCTGGGTGCTGGGGAGCCCCGCAGCCCCCTGAACTCGCTCCAGCCGCCACTGATTTATGATCTGCACTGCAGGCATCAGGCTGGGGGTGATCCCGGGCCACCCGCCCCGGCCCCCCGCTGCCCAGCCTGGGCCCTCGCCCACCCACGGCAGCCCCCAGCCCCACGGGGGTGGGTGGGGGGCCAGGGGGAGGTTTTGCTGCACAGCCGCGGTGGGCAGACAGAGGCACGGATCCGGCCCGGCACACACAGACACACTGACACAGAGAGGCACGCACGGGCACACACGCTGGCACACGCAGCCGGTGGCACAGACAGACAGCGGGACCGAGACGGCCGGACAGACAGACACAGGGACCCACAGCA
>JAVJGI010000001.1:93131032-93153778 GCA_035590275.1 Ibycter americanus
CCTCTGCCCGCAGCGGGCCAGCGCTGCAGCAAAAATACAGTGAAGCCGTAAAGCCAGAGCTCTCCTCCCAGCTCTCCGTCATCAACCAGCGCTGGCCAAGGGGCCCTTTCAGGGCAGCCAACGTCCCCGGGGTGCAGTGCCCGGGTGATGTCCTCGGGGGGGTGAAGGGAGGGCTCCGGGAGCGGGGCTTGGCCCTCCCGCCCCAGAAGATCCTTCTAGTTCCTGGCTTTCGGGAGATCACTCTCTTTACCGAAGGCTCCCAGCCTGCCTCCGGCCTTTGTGGGGGTTATTCAGGATGGTTTCTGGTGCAAATGTAATTTCTTTGAATAAAACCAGTGAAGCAGCAGAGAAGGAAACGTGCTTTTACACGAAGGCTCCAACTGGCTGCAAACAGGTCGAAATTGAGAGATACCAACCGTGCAACATCACGTTGAAAGCAGTTGTAAAGCCCAGCAGCTGAAGGTTGGACCTCTCCGTAAAGGCAAATGTCACAAGCCACAGAGTGTGCGGCAATAGGACTAATATCACCTTGGAGAGTTAAAAAAAAAAAAAAAAAAAAAAAGTTACTAAAGAAACATGTGCCAATGGAATTGTCAAAATGGGGTTTAAAAATACAGCTGTCTTTCCACTTAATGCATGGAAGTGTTCTTCCATGGGAGCTGCTATTTTTGGCTGCACTATTGTGCTCTTGAGCCTTGTGAAATAGAAGGATGAAGATTAATTTCCCACTGGAAATAAAGGCTCAGAGATGGTTTTAACTAAATGAACCATAATATTTTTAAAATGTTTTGCCTTAATGTAAATTCGAGCAGATTAGAAGAGAGGGATTACTAGCGGCAAATTGCAAATCCAACACCTAGATTTAAATCCTACAAAGGGGAAAATGTTGTGTCAAGGTAGGACTGGGGGAAGGCTGTAGGAAGGGGTGTGTGACGGGTGTTTTAATTGAAGACTGTGTGAGTAGCTCAGGGGCTCAGCAGCTCTTTGGGAGGGTGGTAGGTTGCTGGGAGTCTGCCAGCAAGGGATGAAGGTGGGGAGGGTCTGTGCTCAGCAGCCTGGGCATTTTTTAACAGCCTGGAGGACTGTGCTAACCCGAAGGGGTGCAGAAAATGGGAACACAGTATGGGGGTATTGGTGGCTGGAGTATGAACAGACTTGGAAAAGAGGAGGCAGGGGTGGGGGAGGGTATACAGTGAGATGTGGGGGAGGATGGAGGCATGCTGGTACAAGGAGGCGATGGGAGAGGGGAGACGGATGAAGGGGAGTGGATGTTAATGGTTTTTAACATTCAGGATTTAGCAGAGCTTAGAGCCACATGTGGACTGGAGAGAAAGAAAAAAAAAAAAAAGAGCAGCAACCCTGAATTTAACAAGCTAAATGTTTCAACAGTAAACATGACAACCTGTAAGAAAGCAGGAATAGTGCCAAAGTAGTTTAACAACTTGTACAGTGTGTCTCGGGAGCATGGAAGCCTTTAGATAGCAGTTCAGCGTCTTTCTGTTGTGTATGGTATTTTGGACATCTTGGGTACTCATAGTGATTCCTGCGCACTGTTGCAAGGTCCAAGTAATTAATATCTGTCAAAAATTACTACCAGAGTCATGGCACTTTCTTTCCTTGTCCATCAACACACACTCCGGAGTCTGAGCTCCAGCGTCAGTGGAGGGGAGTGAAAAGAAGAAAAGCTGTAAGCTTGCATAGAGGGGTTTGGAGGAGGAGAGGAAAGCTTTATTAGGGATGAATCTGTGGCCTCAAGAAACAGGATGTTCTGGTGTATGAAAACAGTATTTTCAAAATGATGCGTGGTGTTCCATCACCTTCACTGGCAAACAGCACGATAAAAGTATTTAAGCGGTCCTCACAACATAGGGATAACTGAAGGCTGTAGGAAGTTGTCAGCTTCCTTCTTGAGGGTTCCTCAAATTCATTATCTTCAATTTTCTAACTGAGATCAGCGTACCCCGAGGTACGATTGCATTAGAAACACAGAAACCTTTCCACACAGGACTATTTGGCTCTGCCTAAGGAAAGCTCTACTAACATCCAGCTTCTGCCTCCAGCTCAGTCAGATGCCGTGGCCCAGGCAGCAAATGCAAGCAAGGTCTGGACTCATTCCTGATCTCTGTTTTCGGGACTTTTGTGATGCCAGGAGAGCGGGAATCTGGCTGGCAGGGTCTGGTCGGAATGATGAATTCATCGTATGCTGTAGATGTTTGGATGGGAACTGCAGTTGCTTGGTGATTTTGAAGGGAAGAGTACATTTAGGAGCTGTAATCATTTCAAATATAGCCTTGTAATTGCCATGTGGACGCATTTTCCGTTCCCGCCAGCTAACGGGTTCAGTATAGATTTTTCTGCTTAGATTTTCAGGATTTCGGTTTTCCTCTAAGTCAGGGTATTGGTATGGAATGGAGCTTTGGGGAAGGAATTACTGCCAGCTGTGTATCTCGAACCTGGCTAGGGGACAAGTGTTAGAACTTGCCAGCCATTTGTTTGTGTCCTTGAAAATTAGAGTGAAGTGTGGTGGTTTCTACAGACCCAAAAGCTTGCAACCTGGCCCTTTGAAACCAGGCGGGGGGGTGCGGTGGGTGGGTGTTGTAAGTGTCAGCCCCAGTGTTTTCTTTTGTTCCAAAACAAAACACCCTCCTGCCAGCCCCCTTGGGTGTCATCCAAGGTGGCAGTTAAATTAAAGTAGGGTCATTTGAGATCAAAGTTGCTGCTGCAACCAGCAGTAACAATGAAGGGAAAAGAGGTTTTGTTTCCTTCAAAAAGACTGAAAAAGTGCATTTACCTTACGCTCTTTTGAAACTGGATTTCCAGTGGTTTATAGCAGTTCTTTCAAGCCGCAGGAGGAAATTCCAGCTGCTGTGCTCTTACACTGTTAATTTTGTTAAGCCTTTGGCAACCTTTTTTTCCTTTTTTTTTTCTTTTCTTGTAGATTATAGTACCTATAGCCAAGCTGCAGCTCAGCAGGGGTAAGTAGCATTATGGTCTTACCCTCTCTGTTTTAAAAGGATATAAGAATGTAGTCATTGTGGTTTAGTCTTAACTCAGGTATGTTTGTAAATCCTAGGGTTTTCCTTTAACATTTATATTTTGTATTGCCGTAGTATTTCAGCAGAAATCATTTGGATATGTGAAAATTGTCTTGTGATACATGTTTTGCACACGTTCAGAAATACAGGGATGCATTATAAATGTCTTCAAATTCGTTTTACAGCTACAGCGCGTATGCACCTCAGCCAGCTCAAGGATATGCACAGACCGCCCAGGTAAAACACGGGACGGTTTTGTAATCGCTGCTGAATCACATGTCTTCCAGTAAACTACATGGGGCTCTACCAGCCAGAAAAAACACTGAGCGGGGACATCAAAATCTGTCATTAAAAGTTGCCTTGTAGCTTCCCACACAGCCTGAACTGCTTTCTTAAAGTGAAAACAAAATAAATGTCAAGGAGCCTCAACAGTCCCCTTTGTTAATATATCTGAGCCTAAGGTGGTTGTTGTTGAGAGGGTTATAAAAGCCTAATTCTCGGTGTATGTTTGACACCAGCATGTTGGTGGGTGTTTTACTCAGCGGTGTAGGAGAGATAAACCTAAAAGAATAGGGAAGAAATTGCCATTTGTGAGATTGTAGCAGTTGGACAAAGGAGGAGGAGGGAATAAATTTTTTCATGAAGGTATTGTTGCTAAAACTATTAATACTCTCAGTTGGCTAGACTGCAGAATTATTATGATCTTTAAGAGATTAATTAAACCATGCTTATTTTTAATCCTTAGAATCCAAGTTACTAAAAACACATTTATATACACACTGCAAGTATGTTTTCAAAAGTAAACATTTGTCCTCACAAAGTGGTGTAGGTTAATTTTCCCTCGCCTCTCCAGAGAGGTTTTTGAAGGGAAGATCCTACTGCCCAAAGGTATGTCTGTATTACAGAGATAAAAACCACCACATTGTCGTGTTGGAGCATTACTGAGTAGCTTTTAATTGGTTAATTCTGGTTGTGGCAACAGCTTGGCTTTGGTGCTGTGGGACTGAGCAGGAGCTGCCTTCCCGTGCCACTCAGGCTGCCTGTGCCATGCTGCCTGCTGCTGCCTGCGCTAGCCAGTCCAAGGCAGGCGAGGCTGCGTGAATACTGCGCTCACTTGTTCCTGCAGCAGGGTAAGAAGGCGCTTTGTCAAAAATACCAGTGTTACAGGAGGGCATTTGGGTCAGCTTAAATGAAGGTGATGGTAACTTTTATTTTGAATAAATATTTTAAGACGGAACAATTGCAAGAACTGCTACCCGTTGTAGGGTACACGGAAGGACAAGTGTAAGCAGACTGGCAGGTGTAGGAGCAGAAGGCTTCAACAACATCCTCTAGTGTGAGACTAAAACAACTAACTGACTAAACTCAGCTGTAGGCAGATAACCATGGGAGGTTTGCAGTGTTTCCTGCCTCTTGGTATGAGCTTCCACAGACAGGGACATCCTCAATCTGGTCAGGGTGTTTACTACTCTTGGTTAAGATCTGTGGCTTGACTTCAGGGAGGATGGCTCATAAGTAACACAGGCTTAGATCCCAAAAAGTGTTTCAGTTCCCGGCGCCTACAGAAATCAGTAAATCCCTTTGAGAGTCTGGACATTAAGGCTGTCTTCACGTTGCTTCTTGAGCTGTAACTAGAGTTTTGTCTTAAACCAAACTGCAGGCCGCACAAAGCTGTTGGAAGATGGCTGTTGCCTGAGGTTTGAGCCGGCTGGTCTGTGGCTCGGGGCTGAGGTAGCTCTTTAGGTGGTAAAACTGCAGCGGCAGCAGCTCTGCACTAATCCAGCCACGCTGTGCTGCCGATTGCATCGCCACAGCCGAGGAGCTGCTTTGCGGTACTGTCTTCAGGATTGAGCCAGACGATGGGCAGAGGCGTGGTCCTTTAGTGGTAGCCTAGACTTGCAAATGAGCTCCAGGGAAGGTGTGAGTTGAGAGCTGATCTCTTGCTGAATGTAAAGGCACTGGGGCGGGAGTAGCTGTAACTGGGATGGTTTGGTGATGGTAAGCCCTTGGATGCTCTTGCTGATCCCGTCCTTGGATGCCTACATGAACTCCCATTTTTCAAACTATTGGCTGGTGGACATGGAGAATATTCAGAATAACTTCACTGAAACCTTAAATAGGTTTCTTCTAGTGAACACTAAAGCAGTTTTATGCTGAGGTAACTGACTTGTTTTACTTTGTGCAGTTCTGCCCTCTGAGTAGACCCGCTCCCCGTGTTTCAGGTTAGCCCTCGGGAGGTACCTGTCAAGGTTGACAGGTGCCCAGGCAGTTACGAGGTGCTGGATGCTTTCATGTTTTGCTTTATGTAGAGCAGAGGTGTGTTGTGAAAATGTAAGAGGCTGCCCCTCTGGTCCTGGCATTGAAAAACTGCGTTTGTAACTTCATTACAGATGTGAACTGAAATTTACAGTAGCCTTGGCTTGACTCTGGTTGCTTTCAGTACCTCAGGTAACACAGATCCCCCAGTCTGTGTGCATCACTGAAACGGTCTGTGTGTATCTCTGCAACACCTGTGAGTCACTTCTGTTCATGAATTAAATTTATATCATCTTTGGAGCAGACGTATGGGCAACAGAGTTACGGAACCTACGGACAACCCACTGACGTCAGCTACACGCAGCCCCAGACGACTGCGACGTACGGGCAGACTGCATATGCGTCGTCCTACGGGCAACCTCCTACCGGTAAGAGACCCTGTGCCTGCAAGGCTTGACTTATCCTGGGGAGAGAGTTGAGCTGAAGTCTGTGTTGGGGAATTCCAGCCCAAACCATACTGAATTACTCTGATATGGAAAGGGTTTCATTCCTCAAGAGCCTGCCTTGAGCGAAGGGCAGTCTAAAGTGATGTGAAGGTGTGGGTGGGCAGAGGACGAGTAAATAAACGTGCCCATTTAATTTTTCAGGGAATGTTTTGGGTGCTGGTTCATGCTGTGGAACTAAGCATGGCTGCAGAGCGTACTGTGCTTAGAGCAAAGCAAACACGAGCTGCGCAGCAGCGCTCCCTGGGAGCGTGTACTCTGGCTGCTCTTGAGAACTGGTGTCCTCAGCACTTCGGTTGCTTGAAAATCAAATCAGTGGAAGTGATCTATGCCTGTTCTGATAGTGTGCCCTCTACTTTTTGTCTTGTGCTTCCCACAGTAGAAGGGACCAGTACAGGTTTGACTATCCTGCTCACTCTTGCATGGAAAATGCTGTCTCATCCTGTCTAAACTTGTGGTGTTAACCCTTTAGGTGTCGCTTGGTTTTAGCACTAAAAACATCCAGCATCAGAACGCGCACACATGGTGACAGTAAGAATTTGCTAGGCTGCAATGCTGTTTGCCATCTCCACATCTCTGTAAAGCCTCCGATAAAACTGTATGGATAAAACTTCCTGAGCACTAATGACAGCCATGCCGAGATGTTTCGGATGAATCTAACCCCATTGTCCTACCTTTTCCTAAAGGGTAAACAGCATGGTTAGACACATCCAGATGTCCTGACCACCACCTTTGCATGTTCCGTGTTGTCTTTGGATTTCCAGTGCAGACACATGTCACATGTTCATTAATGCGCTGTGAACTATTCCAGTGTGTGCTCTTTGAACTGGAGTTTCGTACGTATGAATGTCTTAATGTCTGAAAGAAGCTATTGAGACATCATTCGATTCTGATAATATTTGCACTGAGTATTTGGGAGACTTTGAAAAAGAAAGCAAATTTTCCTTCACTTAATGCCTTGGGTACTGTTTTCTGCAGGTTTATTCTTTGCTATGCAAGACGTTATGAACATCTGTTAGAGGGGGAGCTTTCTTAAATACTTCCCAAAGCAAGGGAATACCAGGACAGACAGGCAGTGGGGTATCTGGCCACAGCAGCCGTTGAGGAATGCCTCACAAGGGAGAGGTGGAGGGAAAACATTGACCTATAGTCTATCCAGTTATACAGCATTTAAAATACATAACATCTTCACATGGATAAGGAAAATTTTTGCCTGGCAGTTAGTGCATGCAGAATGAGAGCCAGTACCCTTCAGCCAGCATCTCTGCAAGTTCTCTATAGTTTTTTTTCCTTTCATTTCAAACTATATGGACATAAATTTGCAGCACAAAGGATTTGTGGACATCCAAAACTCTCAGAAATGTTTGGGTCCCTTAATCCTTACTATGGACTCCAGTCCTGCAGGGGTCACAAGAAGCTGCACTGTTCATGTTTTTGCTTGTTCCTTAAGAGTATATTTGCTGGAGGAATAAGAATATTAGGTGTCTTTTCTGCACAGCTGCTTTGTGGTGGGTTTTTTTTAGGCAAAAAGCTTAGTTTTCCTTTCATAAAAAGAAAAAAAGAAAACTCAGGAAGTGGTCAAGCAAAAGATCATATCAGACCTTCAAGTACGATTTGCCTCAATCCGCATAGCATTGGTTTGTGGCAGAACTGTTGATGTTACTCTCCAGGCAGAGTGCCAGGCTGTATTTATTCTTCCTACACCTGCCTCTCCTTGAGGAGCCAGAGCTGTGCAAATGAGACTGGTAGTGCTTAAAGCCTGTCTCCCTCTCTCAGTCTCTGCCTTTCATACTAAATAAAGCCCGGGGTGTTGCCTGAGGCATACATCTTTATGCCCCAAGAGACGTGCAGTTTTTATGGTTGAATCTCAATTTACTTTTCCTAGGCATTGCCTTTTTGTAGCAGAGGGATGCCTGCAATTACTTTTCGCAGAATGCTTTTTTTTGGTCTTAACAGCCTGTTTTTTGGATAAGATGCCATTGTGGTCAAGGAAATTCAAATCCTGTGCAGATACACCCTCTCAGGGCTGTGCAGGAACGGCAGAGACGGTTCCTCTGCATCACTTCAGAGCCTGGGATGAGGGCTGTTCTAGCCGGCCCGGGGACCTTGCTGTCCCAAGCAGTCTGCCACCCAGCCTTACACTGACTCCTGGGCCACCCGAGGTGACAGTTACCTCCCCGGGGCTGTCTTGGAGTCACCCCGTGACTTTGTTAGGGAGAAGAGGGGTTCGGGAGCCTGCGGGCTCCTCTGCAGCTGCCCGGATGCCAACTGGATTAGGGGATTAATCGGCACCATCAGATCTGTGGTCATGGTTTGCTCTTTAATCACTGCGATGTATAAGCATGAATTGCAAGAGTAAATAAAGAGCTGCATCTGTTAGGGTTATTGGCTTGCTAACAATGTCATTTGGGGGCAAACACATTATTTCAAATATTCAACTATGAATCTCCTTTAAGTAGCTACGTGGGAATTACTCCCTAAAGACAGCCAACCCCCACTTCTCTTTTCACCTGTGCGATGCAGGGTTATGTATATTTTAAGTTTCTTTTGTATTTAGAATTTGAAATGGACACACCTATAGCTGTCTTGGCTACCACAATGATCTGTTATACCAAAATGGAGCAAAGAGAGGGTCACCTCTGTGGCCCCTTGTCCAGACCCTCACTAGTAGAAGATGTGCATGCCAAACAGGAGTCAGCTCTCGCTGGGCATGCAGACCCCATGGGTAGCTTTTAATACTGCTTGCATCAGAGAGAAGCATTCAGACACTGCTGCTAGCTGACATGAAGCCTGCTTATTTCAGAATAAATCTCTCTGAATCCAGTATTTTCAGTTGATGTTCTCTGAGGACCAAATCCTGCAAGCTTCCCCTCCACCTGAAGAATTCCTAGACTTCAATAAGGGTTTTGCTTGCAGGCTTGGATACTTTGAGAGGAAACTGAGCAACGTAACTGGACATCTTAAGCAGGTTAACAAAGTTCTATTACCTTTTTCTTACAGTAGCTGTTCTGCAGACTTGCTGTTGATCTTATTAACCTGGTTGGGGGGAGGAAGGAGAAGTGATGTAATGTAAATGCCCTCCTCAAAAATACAGCTCTTGAGGATTTTCAGAGTACCTAAACTAAGTTGTTGAAATAAAAATTTAGACCAGTGGGATGTTAAATCACAGCCTTTTCTTCCTTTGGTACAAACCCTTCCTGCTGAGCACACTTGCACAAGGGAACTGCTCCATCTAGAGCTGAAGCATTAAAATTCAGGAATTTTTTTCTTCCCCTCCCTTTTATTCTCTTCACTGTGCAGAGTCAGTCAGGTGTTAGCAAACCTGCTCACTGGCTTGATTGGAGAGGTTAGTGCTGCCACTAACAGTACCGAGAAAGGAGGCTCAGATGAGGGAAGACCACCCCCTAACTCTGATGAGAACAGCCCAGGGCAAGGCTGTGGCTGCAGCAGCGCTTACTGCAGGCTGTACTTAAGCAAACAGCAGGCTTTTTTAGTATGTGGTCAGGCTTCAGCTGGTTAAAATAAGGGTTCATTTAACTTTTGGTGTCAGTGCTCTCTGTGGAAATGCTGTGGTGGCTCACATTTAAGTGTTTGGACTTGTTAAATTTGTCCAAGGCTCTAAAACTCACGCTCATTTTATCCTGTTTGGCATCATCCCATTCACCCTTCTTAGTGACACTCAGAACAGGACTTTGCTTTTCAGAGAACCTCTCAGCAAAAAAGAATAATGACCATGAAAGCTGATTTGCTAGTGTGGTTCATGCAAGTTATTTCCCGGTGGGAGACCAGCTTACTCTATTCTCTCTCACTTCCGTGTTTCCAGGTTGGCAGCCCTGTGATGTGGAAGCCAGCCGGTGGCCTTCAGCAGGAGGGTGGTAGTGTGACAAGTGTGGGGGGCCAAGGGCAGGAGGAATGAGGCTTGTGGGAATGGGCCGGGATTTTTAGGCTAGCTGTTGCAGGTAACAAGAGTGGACAGGCTTGTGTCCCCTTGGAGCCCCTTCATCAGGATCCTGAGGCTAACCAGAAAGCTCCAGAGCAACACTGGGGACAGAAAGCTGAAGTTTGTTTATTTTAACTACTGTGCTAACTAATATGGTTGTTTTTTAACTCCACGCAAACTTCCTCCTCTCACTTCTCTTCCTCTTTACTTGCTGATTCAGAGAGCCAATGCGAAGGGTCCTGATTTTGTAGCAGAGGCAGGAAGATGTGGAAGTACCGCGGTGCTTCATGAGGGCGTGCTTTATTGTGCTTGAAGTACATTTGTTTTGCAAATGAGGGAATTGAAAGAAAAAGCTACAGCACAATTGCCTAAAATGCTGTATAATTAGAAGGAAGAGTATGTCACAAGTGTCCTGTGTTTATTAAAACTAAGAAGCATGTAGAAGCTGTTACCTTAATTGATGCAATTAAGATCACATCAGTAAGACTGAGACCATTTGGCTGCTCTTTGGCAATCGATATTTTGTACTTTTAGTAAGTCAGCTTTTGCTAACAAGATTTTTAATTGATACTTTTTCATGTAAATCTCCATTTCATGATTTGAAAACCTGTTCGCAAGGCTCTTAACTATAAAAAGCCACCGTGTTAATAGCAGGTTTACAGTTCACCTTTGTGACAAGCCAAATGGTCAGCTAAATTACACAGTGGCGGCTGCTGGAAAGAGTAATTTAAATGGAGCTGTTTTGAGATCTTGGATATTCTTGTAAAATTATTCAGAAATAAGTATGAGCTCTAAGCTTTTTACCTAAAACAGACTGAAGTTCTAAGAAAAGCAGAAGTACTTAAAACATCAGGAGCTACCTTATGTGTCTTTTTTGATCTTAAGTTAAAGCAAATGTAAAGTGTTTTTCTGTTGTTTCCAGAAGTACTGATTTAAAAAAAGACTTCATAAATGCCTCAGAAAGACTTCTCAAGTCAGCCTGGTGCCATTTTGTACTTTTATTTTTAACGAAAAGCTGGAAGGATGGGACCATACATCTTAAATTGATTGGATTTGTTTTACTTCAGAGCTAACAGGAGCTTTGTTAATATTCCTGTGTTCAGAAGACGCTGCATGCCTCAGCTTGCCCAGCATGCACTTTATTATATTAGCTGTGAGGTTCAGTAGCTGTAAACAAACAGCTTTTGGATGCTGATTGAAGGGTGGCTTCCAGAAAGCTCCTCAGAGTGTGGTTTTTGGATGGTGAGGGTACAGCTGGGGCTGTAGGCTGAGGTTTCCCAGGGCAGAGGGCTTCTGTGAGGGGGTGCTGTGGGTTAGCTCATCATGTTCAGGTTATCTGTGATGTGTTTGCAGTGGTAAAACGGGTGCTGTACCTGAGGTCTGATAAACTGTCAACAGAAGTGCAGCAGTGTGAAACGTTACGAGCGAAGGTCGCCAAACTGATCTGATGAGGCTGTGGTCTGTTCTAGGTTATACCACCCCGACTGCCCCCCCAGCGTATAGTCAGCCCGTCCAGGGGTACGGCACAGCCGCCTACGATACTAACACCGCTACGGTTACCACCACCCAGGCTTCCTACGCAGCACCGTCCGCTTACGGCACCCAGCCCGCCTACCCAGCCTATGGGCAGCAGCCAGCAGCGTCCGCTCCCACAAGGTAACGTCTGGTTCCTCCCTTCCTCCTAAGGCTGTGTTTGCTCTGCTCTTGTGGGGAGCCCCAGCACACCATCAGCTGAACTGGGGCCTGCTGGTTGTGCTTAGACCTCTCTGCCTGTTGCGCTTGAGCTTTGCACTTGCTACATCTGATCCCATCACGTTTCAGGGCTGGAGGAAGCAGCGTAGGTAGGTTCTGTTCCAGCATGGTGAGTCAGCACTGTTACTGGGCGATGAAGAGAGCAACCAAGCAGCAAAAATGGGCTCTTGACTCACGATGTAGAACAAAAAATGGACCAGTCTGATCTAATCTGGAGTCATAGGGTCAGGCAGGATACTGCTACGTACTGAGTGGATGCACATGCTGTAGACAATTTCCTTTTTAAATCTCTTGTGTCTGGGCACTGTCAGTAGTATATTTAGTTTAATTGTTTGCTCAGGGTATGAAAGATTTAGACTACATAATATTTAGTAGTGAGTAAAAACTGCTTTATTCGTTTACCTGATGTTTGTAGCAACCACTCCAGTAAGGAGAGGCAGAGCTTGGCGCAGCTCTGTGTGTATCTGTCAGATTACACTTTAAGGATGAGTCCTGACATTTAATAATTTTTTCCCAGCTTGTACAACAAAAGTAGCTTAACTCTTTTTATTCCACCCTGATAAACACTTAGAGATTATAAACAGTATGGGACAAATATAAAAGAAGGGGACATGCAAACCACTTTTATTCTTTTTATTTTTAGGCCTTGAGAGTTAATACTAAACATAGAATCATAGACTGGTTTGGGCTGGAAGGGACCTTTAAAGATCATCTAATCCAACCCCCAACATCCTTTTCCTTTCATTCAGTAATGTATATGGGGCGATATTTGCTTGCACTGGATTCTAAACCAAACAGTGGGTGCATTTAACTGACAACATGTGTGGCTATTTTTGAGCTCGTCATTTCCAAGCGTTGTGCAAAACCAGCTCGAGCGGAGGGGCAGCACTGCTTACTGCTTCCCTGGCCATTTTGCACCCTCCACTCAATTCTCGATCCAAAGTCTGAATCCCTCACCTTTGGTTTCGTAACGCAGCTGGTGAACAGGACCTGTAGTGCTCTGCATGCTCCCTTAGGATGCTGCCCAGGCCTTCCCTGATGGCAGAGGAGCGTGCAAATACCCAGTCAGCAGGTGCTAAAATGTTTAGTGTTTGTTGAGCATGTATCAGCTGCTGCCAGAGTGACTGGCACCGATGCAGTGCCAGCTTGTAAGGCTACCCAAAGAAATAGATGGTGGCATTCTGTGCTGGGGGGGAACGGAACGCCTTCGCTGCTACCAGACGTGGAGATTTGCACCAGTGTTTCCTCCTCATTCCACATTGCTCCGTAGGCCCCAGGATGGCAGCAAACCAGCAGAGACCAGCCAGCCACAATCAAGTACGACAGGCTACAGCCAGCCCAGCCTAGGGTATGGACAGAGCAACTACAGCTATCCTCAGGTGCCTGCCAGCTACCCTATGCAGCCAGTCACTGCACCTCCCGCCTATCCTCCCACCAGGTAACAATTCCAGCAGGCTAAGCCTCATGCAGCTGGTGTGAGAACTTTGAGGTTAACTTGGGCAAAAGGGGTTTTCTCAAGGGATTTTAAACAGATGTAAGAGGAGGTTTGGTGTTCTGGGGGGAGGGAGGTGTGGTTCTTGTTGGGGTACTTTCTGTTGTAGGGAAGATGAGGCTATGATTAAGTGCATAAGTGTCTCTGCGTACGCACCTGCAGTAGCAAGGTGAAACGATGACAAATGTTTTTAAGACATTTCCTGGATACGGAGTGTGTTACAGCAAACTTTTGCTGCCTCCTTACAAATACAGCTTTGACAAGGAGCTCATCTCTTCCCCTCAGGTGTGTTTAATATGCTGATGCTGACTTCTAAACTCTATCTTAAAGCCTGAGATGCATGAAAGGGGACTGTTCTATTATCCATCATCTGAAATATTTCGGTGCCAAGGCAGAAGGGGAGCCTGTTACCTGCGTTGCCCCTGATTTTTGCCCTGGTGCTTCTGCCTCTTTCTAGAGGTATGAATAAACTGTCACTGGTCACATGGATTTTGCTTTTAGCAGTCTACTATGTTTATTTTGTCTTCTGCCACCAGACTAGCCTCCATAGGATGACTTCACCTTTTTAAATGGTTTACAACACTACATATGGCTTATAATTGCATTACCTTCTAGTGTGAGCCACGTCTGCAGCCTAATGCATATTGCCAGTGAATTGGCTCATCTTTCCATCTTTACAATGCTTTTGTCTTCCAGCTATTCCTCTACGCAGCCAAGCAGTTACGATCAGAGCACTTACTCCCAGCAGAGCACCTACGGGCAGCAGAGCACCTACGGGCAGCAGACTAGCTATGGCCAGCAAAGCAGCTACGGGCAGCAGCCGCCACCGACCAGTTACCCGCCCCAGACCGGATCCTACAGCCAGGCCCCCAGCCAGTACAGCCAGCAGAGCAGCAGTTATGGCCAACAGAGTGAGTGTGCTTAGCAGAGCTGCGTGGTTGTGGAGGAAAGGGTCGGTCTCCTGTGCCCTTGCAGGGTGGGCAGTCTCTGAAGGAGGCTTGGTGTTACTGTGGGTCTAGAGCTTGCAGCTCTGTTGAAGGGAGAGCGTGCTGCAGCTGGGTTTTCCCCTTTCTCACTGGAAAGCACCTTGCCTGGCACAGCAGCAAATTGTGATGCTCCCCTCAGCATGGCAAAGGTGAAGGGGCAGTTGAGAACCACAGAAGCACAAAATACGGTTGTGGCTGGAGTGGGCAAGACTTGCTGTGAACAATTCTGTTCAGCCACATGGCGGTTCTGCAGAGGTCGGACTGGTAGGGCCTGATGTAAAACTTGATTCTGCAAATGGAAAGCGGCACATCTCTCCTTAAATTAATGCTGTTTCTGTAAGCGCTGTAGCAAATTATTGTCATGGTTATGTTCTGGTGCTGAAGGCAGGTAAAAGGGCTTAGAAGAGGGACAGGCAGCTTCAACCCACTCTTGTCTGCAGCTTTCTAACATGTTTGTTACAAACCTCCTCAGGTTCGTTCCGCCAGGACCATCCTAGCAGCATGAACGTATACGGACAGGAATCCGGAGGCTTTTCAGGCCCAGGAGAGAACCGGAATATGAGCGGCCCTGATAACCGGGGCAGGGGAAGAGGGGGATATGATCGCGGAGGCATGAGCAGAGGTGGGCGGGGAGGAGGACGCGGTGGAATGGGGTAAGAGCAAATCTTTTCTCCTTTTATCTAATTCTGGTTTACCCATAGGATTTGAAATGGAAAGAAGGGACTGAAAGGTTGACATTCCCAACTGTACTTCCATGGAAAACATCTCTGTAGCAGCATTTCTTCTAATCCATGGAAATACTATCCTAGGGGAAATAGGAGCAGGATCTGTCTTTCTTTTGTCCTGCAGCTGGTTGGGCCCCGGGGGGAATTAGGGGTATTGCTAAACCTGGAACTTTCAGCTCCCTTCGCGGTCGCGCCGAGGCGAAATCCTCTGTGGGGTTTAACAGTAACTCTGGATTGAACACACACAAACCTTCCGCCAGGTCCAGGAGTCACTCCCTGTGCCTCGGTAGTGGGGATCTTGACAGTGCAGGTATGTACAAGGCAGAAGCCTCGTGTCAGCCCCATGTTACGCCATCAGCCTCTTCAGCTTAGCACTAGCACGTGGAGCTACGTCTGTAAGTGTATGCCTGGGGCAGATCGCTGCTGTCGAAACCATGACTCTGAGTGGACGGAACACTTAGAGCTTGGTTGGAGCATGAAGAAAGAGCCTGAGAACGTAAAGAGATCTGGCTTGGCTCCCAGCACTGCTCCCCCTTGGAGCTTTCAGGTGGTCTAAATCAGCTTGGCCATTTTAACTGATGGCAAAATCTGGTTTGGTAAACCTATGCCTTCAGATCAGCGGTGTGTCTCCCCATCTGTGGTGTTTGTTTTGATAGAGGTGAGGAAGGAGGACTAATCCCAGAGGCTCCTAAAGAGAAGGAAGACGTAGCTTTGTGTGTGTTCCATCCCTTCACACAGTCGTTCAGAGCTATGCAGAAGTGTCCCTAGGTGCGCACTGGAGATGTGACGTGGGATGCACAGTGCTAGCCCTGGTACTTGGCAGGGCAGCTGGAATTGCAGCTTCTCATCAACAGGCAACTTCTTAAGGTGTTTTACAGCCTGGTGGCAACCAGAGTTTGGCAATCGATAGTCCCATTCTGCATAGCTCTGTCGAAATGAAGTGGCATGAAATCTTTATCGGAGAAATACAACTACCGGTGTACGGAAAGAGAAGAAAAAGACTGGCTTGTGTTGGAATACATCTGGCTTGAATTGGCTCGAGTGGAACAGAGTTCCATGGTTCTGCATAAAGATTTCACCCATGATGTGTTTATCTCTAATGGTTTAAAGTAGATGTAGACACTTGAAATGTCTATCATCACATCTTAAAATTTCTAGCCCCTTCAGAGCTTCTCATGCCAGAGATTTGTCATCCGTCTCTGATTTCACACCCTAATCCGAGCTTAAATTGCGTACGTAGTGATTTGCACCTGACTAGACCATTACAAAGGGTCCCCTGCTCTATGGACGTAGACTTCCTACTGTCCATAGAAAAGGTGGCCTTCCTATGAACGCCCAGGGGCAGGTAGGGGAACTCGGCCCTTCTTATCATGCTGTGGTGATGGATTTCAGTGTCTCCGGCAGGTAAGGAGCTCGATGTTATTAACGTGCCCTTTTTCATTGACTCAATTATTTTATATTTTCATTGGCTGTTAAACATGGAAACTTTTTAACATGCTTTGTCGCATTTATATGCTACAGGTTACAAAGTGAGAGCCTTGTATACACTTCAATACTTAAAAAGTACCCGTACTCAGTACTCAGCCGGCAGCATAATGAAAAGTGGGACTAGACACGGTGTCCATATGGAGAGGAAAAATATACATAGAATATTTTTAACCAAATGTATTCATTGTATAAATGGAATCCTTCTGTAACTTTGGTAACTGCGTACTTGTTGTTTGGTAATAAAACCAGAGGAGGTATACTACTTTAGAATTGTGTAACGTTAAAAAGTGTAAACGTATATGTTTAAAAAGAGAGACATTACGTAAATGGTGTGTACTTTAACAAAAGGAGGCAAAGCTGCATGCAACAGCTTGAAACTGTGTATTGACGACTTTTTTTTTTCCAGTATTAGAGGTGCAATACTTGCTAGAAAATAGGCGGTGCTCTCCCTCCTCTGCTTGTTTCCTTCCAAACAGCTTTTTGTCTCTCCAAAAAGAGCAAGAAACATCAAAATCCTTTTCAGGTGGCATTTTCCTAATTAACCAGCGCTTGAAAGCAGTCTTAGCTGAACGCTTCAGCCAAAGCTTTCAACGAAAGCTGCGGCCGTCAGTTTGCATTGGCACATGCCGAAATCTGCCGTTCTGGTCTGTGTCCACAAAGCTGCACCCCAGGCCTTCGAGCCCCCGCTGTATTCTGTAAGTTCTCCCTCCACAGAGACTTGTTAAATTCAGTAGTGACCTGAATGTATGGCTTTATACCGAGGTTTTTAGCGGAAATGTCATCTGAACTGTGTTGTAGGTATCGCGTATGGTTGTCTCCTACCTTTTTAACTGTTAATGTCAGGGACCCGCGGGCTCGTTTCGCTCTCGTGCTGCGAGAGGCTGAGGGTGCACCTTTATGTACACACAGAGGGGAGGGAGTTGACCAGTGAATGACCCCATGATTGCTCTGAAGCAAAAGCCCAATTTATAATGCTCGAAAAGACTTTTTGCCAAGTATTGCACTGATAATACCCATACAAGTAATGCAAGGGTACCAACAGCAAAGTGGTGTCTAAAACCAGACAAGCAAGGTTGCGTATATGTAAAGGAAATTTGAGCGAGCTGCCCTGAAGAAAGGCATAGTGCCGAGATGAGAGAGAGAGAGACAGATGCATTGTTTGGAGATGTTTAGCCAGTGCCCTTCTTCCCAGTGAGCCGCAGAGGCTCAGAGCGGTACTGGCTTTGTAAAGGGAAAGGCCTTCATTTCTTCGTTTATCCCCCCAGCAGCGCTGGAGAGCGAGGTGGCTTCAATAAGCCTGGTGGTAAGTTTTTGAGCATTACAATGGATAGTGTTAAAAAAAAAAAAAAAAAAAAAATGCAGTCAGTTTTTAGAACAAAGTGTAATTTTTATTAGTTTAAGTGGTTAAAATGACATATGCAACAAGACTGTAATGGGTACTGCCGGCAATGCCTAGGGGTATGCGGTTACAGGACACAGGGTAACTTGGAAGAATTGAGCAACAACTTCTGTAATTTGGGGAAAATAAATGGTTTGGATTTAATAAATTTTTTTTTGTAAAGTAACTTTTTATTAATGAACGTAAAACTGATTGGCCTGGTAAAGCATTAAAAAAAAAAAAAAAAAAGTGTAATAGTGGTTAATGGTTTGAAAGGCTGCTAAAAATAGCAAACCGATCACCAAGTAAAAGGTGCATTGCTGATGTTTTTGCAATGCAGGTCAATTTGAGTTTAACCAGCGCCATCGAATGGTGGTTATAAGTAGATAGTATTGTGTGTGTCGGTTCTGCAGCCCGCAAGGCGTGCACTAACACAGCTTCTTATGATTCTTTCCTGACTGGCAGGACATATGGAAGAAGGACCGGACCTTGATTTAGGTAATTGCCAATAACTGCTCGGCCTCTCTCCCGAGCTCGTGAAATGGAGACTTCTGCGCTCGTTCCGTGCTCTGGATGAGGGCTGCAGCCGTGGGAGGTGTCGCCCCGCAGCGTGCCCGTCTGTGGGAGCACGAGGATGCTCTGCCATTTTTGCAGGCTCTTTCTGGCCATTTCATTTATTTTCTGATTCCCGATGCATCAGAACAGCTGGACTGGTGGAAAACTGCATGTGTCTGTGAGATGCTTACCCTTCTCCACAGGAACTAGGGGGGCTTTTGGGGGAGCTGCTCTGTAGCTGTTTGGTTCAGCAGAAAGCCGTTTTCAGGCAGCCTTAGCCCAGAGCTTGTACATGCTTGTCCAGTGGCCTCCTCTTGTGCCACCCCTGGCCTGTCACCATGCAGCTTTTTCCTTCCTGTTGCACAGGCATGTCTGGAAGTTATGCGTCAGCCTTCCAGGATCGACACGGTGCTGCGGAAAGGGGGGGGAGGCTGTCCGTGTGTGGGAGTCCAAAGGACGTGAAGGTTTTCCTCGCGTCTCAGATGTCTCCCGTTATAACCAAGCGGTTTAACCAGGCGATTCTCCTCGCGCTGGCTGGGTGTGGGTGTCTGGCTGGCTGCGGCAGGGGAGGCAGCTGGCAGGCCAGCTCGGCAGCGGGCTGCAGCGCAGTCCTGCCTGCCCACATGGAGAAGGTGGCGTAGAGTCGCCTCTCTCAGTGCCTGGGGTTTTGTGTCACTTCATAAATACGCTCATTGAGAGCGAAGCCGCAGCTGGCTGTGGGGATGACGTGATGAAAAACACTCCGTTATGCTGTATCGCTGCCTTTCCTCTCCCTGCAATGACACCATGAATTATCTCCTAGGCCCACCTATGGACCCAGATGAGGACTCAGACAACAGTTCAGTTTATGTGCAGGGACTCAATGATAATGTGACCCTGGAGGATCTGGCAGACTTCTTCAAACAGTGCGGTGTTGTCAAGGTGAGGGGAACGTGTGTGCAGAGGTTGGCCTGGGGCTGGTAGGCTGTGGGGGAAAGGGGTGGCCCACCTCCTCCCTGCCTGCCTGCACGTTGCTCATCTCCCTTTAGCCCATCATTTCCAGGAGCTGGCAGCTCTCTGGCTGGTTGGGCACCTCGATGACTGCAGCCTGGCATTAACCTGTTAGCTCAAGTTTTCCCAAAGAACCCTTGCAGGATTTGTCCCTCAACAGCACGATTAGGCTTGTGGAAGCACCGGCACTTACAGCCGTGGAGGAAGCGTGCCTCTGTGGATCTGCTGCTGGTGGGGCGTGTGACAGTGTGAGGGCTTGGGGTGCTGGGGAGAGCAGAGGAGGATGTGGGGAGGCTGCAGCTCGGTTCTTGCGGTGCCAGCTGTGCACGGCAGAGGCCTGTCTGGCCAGGCAGTGCTGTGCAGGGCTGGCTCCTTCATTTGTGGGGTTGTCTGGGCAGTAGCTGCTGCCCATGGTAGGCCAGAGGGGCCCTTTCCTCTGCCACGGAGCCACCAGAACGAGCTCGGTTGTCTCAAGTCGAAAGCAGAACAGAGGAGAGTAAATACCTGCTCAGCGTACAGGGAGGTGTGACTTGAGGTGATGTTTTGCTGTCCTGCTAGATGAACAAGAGGACCGGGCAGCCCATGATAAACCTCTACATCGATAAAGAAACCGGCAAACCAAAAGGAGATGCCACGATATCTTACGATGACCTGTCTACCGCCAAAACAGCTGTCGAATGGTTTGATGGTGAGCTTGCGGGGTGTGTTTTGGGATGGAATCGCTTTGTTCTCGGTTTCAGAACTGAATTCATGTCCGACTAAAGTCAGCATTTCTGTCCTCGGGGTGTGGAGGATCGTAGTCATTTAAAGCTAGCTGTAGGTGGTCAGGCTTTTGCCAAAGAAGTTCCTGGTTTTAACTGGAACAGAGAGGCGTGCTGGGGTTGTGGTTGCCCTCCGTTGCCCAGGCTTCTGTCACCTGCTGCCTCCTGTAGCTGGAGTTTATCTCAGTCCCACGGGTGAAATTTTGCCCTTCTGCTGTTTTCGACACTCGGGTAAAATTTTCCCTGTGAGGAACAGCCCGGTGGGGTTGTGTGTGACACCAGGGTCTGGTGAGGAGTGGACATTCGCAGCAGAAAGTGATGCTCTTGCCCTTGTGTTCCTCCTAGGGAAGGATTTCCAGGGGAGCAAGCTCAAAGTCACCCTGGCACGGAAGAAGGGCCCGATGAACAGCATGCGAGGCGGGATGCCCCCCCGTGAGCAGCGGGGCATGCCTCCCCCGCTCCGCGGAGGTAACGTCCAGCCCCCCTGGCCCCCAAAGGGCACGGCCGGAGGTGCAGCACCCGCCGAGCTGCACCCTGAGCTGCACCCTGCCCTCCAGCCGCAGCCGGTGCCTCCTGGGATTAATGGCACCTTCCTTGCAGGTCCGGGGGGGCCCGGTGGCCCAGGGGGGCCCGGCGGCCCAAGCGGCCCCATGGGCCGGATGGGGGGCAGAGGTGGAGACAGAGGTGGCTTCTCCTCGAGAGGACCACGAGGATCCAGGGGAAACCCCTCCGGCGGGAGCGTCCAGCACCGAGCTGGCGACTGGCAGTGTCCCAATCCGTGAGTGTCCCGTGCTGCCTGTGTCCTCACGCGGCGCGGCAGCTCCACGTGAGCCTGGCACCTCTGTGGTTGCTCCCGCGTGGTGACAACGGCCGTCTCTTATCTGAGAGCGCTGAAAGGGCCCTTTTGTCCAAGGTGCTGGCCAGGACAAGTAGGCCTTTCCCGGAATAACTTGGGCCTTCCAAGGAGGCTCCTTTGTCCCATCCGGAGCGGGGAGGGAGGGCTGGCATCACTGCCTGGGGGCTGTGGCTGAGCGAGCAGAGCAGGCTGGTCACCGCACCGCAGGCTGGGGACGCCAGGCCAGTAGGCTTCCTGCAGGTCTTGCTGGCCAGCTTTTGTGTCTCCTGCTCTCCTGCTAGCGGCCAGGACACACTTCCAAGTGTTACTGGGCTGGGAATGCCTTCCTGGTCTCTGCTAACTGCTGTTTTTATCCAGGGGCTGTGGAAACCAGAACTTCGCCTGGAGAACAGAGTGCAACCAGTGCAAGGCTCCTAAACCAGAAGGGTTTCTGCCACCCCCGTTCCCCCCTCCAGGTACGTGTGCGGAAGGGTTCCCGGCGGGGCTGGCGGCCCCGGGTTTCCAGCGGGCTGCCCCAGGCCCGCTTTCGGGCTCCTCAGGGAACGGCTGTTTCCAGCCCCAGGAGCTACTGGGGCTTCATCGCTCCTTGAGCTGTGAAATGGAGGCTGGAACCGCGCTGCCCTCTGATCCTCCCGCGCTTTCCAGCTCCTCCGGAACAGCCGAGGTTCTTCCCTGGGGCTGCCTTCAGCACCTCGGTTCCCCAAAGCACCATTTCACCTCATCAGGCAGTGCCCTCTTAACGAGCCCCATCTCTGCGAGAGGCTGGGCGAGGTGTGCGCGTGGCGCTCCCAGCAGGGTCCCCAGCAGCTCCTGGACCTGCTCCCGTTCCCAGTGCCAGAGCTGGACGTGCCGGGTTCCCGGGGCGGCATTTGACAGGCCGGAGCAGCGCCCGGAGGGGACTGGCTCGCCCCTCGCCTTGCTCTGAGAGTCTTCTCCTCTCTCCCAGGCGGAGACCGCGGTAGAGGCGGCCCTGGGGGGATGAGAGGCGGGCGAGGAGGTGGCCTCATGGACCGTGGGGGACCTGGTGGCATGTTCAGAGGTGGCCGCGGTGGAGACAGAGGTGGATTCAGAGGAGGCCGGGGTATGGATCGAGGTGGCTACGGAGGAGGTGGCCGGCGAGGAGGTGGCGGGCCCGGGGGCCCCCCAGGACCCCTGATGGAGCAGATGGGAGGCGGAGGCAGAGGTGGACGGCGCGGAGGGCCGGGAAAGATGGACAAGTACGTACGGGGGTGGACAGAGAGTGGCTGGGGGGGCCGAGGCCCCGCACCCTGACGTGTGAGACAGAGGCACCTCCTTGGTCACTGGGGAAAGGGGACGGGGTGGCACCGGGACCCCGCTCCCTCTCCTGGGAGACCAGGTTGGGGTTGGGTGGTGGGGTGAGCGGCTGGTGGGGCGAGCGGGCAGTGGGGTTAGCGGCTGGTGGTGCGAGTGGGTAACAGGGTGAGCAGCTGGTGGCATGAGTGGGTAATGGGGTGAGCAGGTAACGGGGTGAGCAGCTGGTGGGCAAGTGGGTAATGGGGTGGGCAGGTACTGGGGTGAGAGGGTAACGGGGTGAGCGGCTGGTGGGGCAAGTGGGTACTGGGGTGAGTGGCTGGTGGGGTGGGCGGGTACTGGGGTGAGCGGCTGGTGGGGTGAGCAGGTACTGGGGTGAGCGGCTGGTGGGGTCAATGGGTACTGGGGCAAGCAGCTGGTAGGGCAAGGAGCCCCCCCCCAGCCCAGGGAAAGATTCTGGGGTGCTGTGACTGACGCAGCCTCTCCCTCCGGGCGCAGGGGCGAGCACCGCCAGGAGCGCAGAGACCGGCCCTACTAGAGACGGACCCCGCAGAGCTGCATTTACTACCAGATTTATTTTTTAAACCAGAAAATGTTTTAAATTTATAATTCCATATTTATAATGTTGGCCACAACATTATGATTATTCCTTGTCTGTACTTTAGTATTTTTCACCGTTTGTGGAGAAACATTAAAACCAAGTTCAACGGTAGCGTGCCGAGTTATCTTTTCTTCCCCGCCCCCCGCCCCCCCCCCC
>JAVJGI010000001.1:93162083-93190951 GCA_035590275.1 Ibycter americanus
TGGCGATGGCACCTGCGCGGAGAGGCCCCGTCGCGGCGATGGCCACAGACCCTTCCGCGGTGGCTGGTGGCAGACGGTGTGGGGCCCCGGGCCAGGCGCAAAGGGACGCGCCCCAGTCCCATGGGGAGCAGCTCCACGGGAGGTGGCCACGGCGTGGCCACGGTGGTGGTGGCCAGAGCAGAGAGCTGCGTCCTGGGTGCCCGGGAACAGGGCTGGAGAGCAGCCGGCTCTTTCTGATCTTTGTCTCTTCTCTTTGCCTCTCCTCATTCTCCTTCTCGCCTTGGTTTCCTCATCTTCTTTTCTCCTCTTCTTGTCCTTCTTGGCCTTATCATCTTCTCCTCTTCTTGGCCACCTCTTCCTCTTCTTGGCCACCTTCTCTTCTTCTTGGCCGCCTTTGTCCTTCCCATCATCTTCTCTTCTTGGCCACTTTCTCTGGTCATCTTCTCATCTTCTTGTCTTCTCCTCTTCTCGCTCTCCTTTTTCTTCTCTTCCTCCTCTCTCCACAACCGAGATGACTTGGGGACATGCAGCTTGATGTCACAACCTGTATTTCAGGGCGGGGGGGGTCACACTTTTCTCTCCAGCAGCCGTCAGCCCCTGGCCAGCAGCAGCACTGTCCATAGCTTGTGTTGATGTCCCTAACATGGGACAGGGCTGTGTGTGAGTCCCCTGCTCAGGCCACTGTGGCCCCCACCCCTCCAGCCCCGCATGTCCCCCCAAGCCAGTAAAGACCAACGGAGCTGAACCCACTGCGTCCAGTCATCTGTCCTGGGGGTGTAAGACCCCCTGGGGGGTGTTGGAGCTGCCAAGGGGGAAGTCAGGAGTGAGGAGCGGTCGGGATGCAAGACACGCTGAGCCCAAGGGAGGAGGGCTCTGGGGAGGGTCGAGGTCCCAGGATAGTTGGGAGCAGTGGAGGGAAAAGCTGGAGTGAGGGTGCACCCCAATGTTCTGCACCCCACTGCAGTCATGGGGACCCCTTGGCTGCACCTGAGACCCCTCCAGGTCCCCAAAGCCCTTGGGGCTGCCTGGAGCCAGGAGTGCCCCGTGGGAGAGGGCTGCTCGCCCTGGGGGGACACGGCTGTGCTCTGCCACTGCTCAAGGTGGCCACGGATGTGGGTCACCACGGGGTGTAGACCTGCTGGTGGTGGCTGTTCTGCTGTGACTTTGGGGTCTCTAAAGAGGGCTGTCCCCCGCAGTCCCCAGCTGCCTGCACCTCCCAGGGACCCTGCACTTGTCCCTGACGCCAGGAAGGGCTCAGGAGCTGGGAGGGGGCTCTGCACCCCCCCAGCACCAGGTACCACACACCAGTACAGGGCTGCCTCGGGTGTTGACGGAGCCATTACAAACTCCAGCATCAGCCAGGAGCGGAGTGCAGGGCAAGAGCTGCCGCTCAGCCTCCCCTGGGACCACCCTGTCCCCGAGAGGCGCCAGCCCAGTTTCCCCTGGCCCCATGCCCAGTGCCGGGCGCTGCACTGCTCCAGGCCTTGCCGAGGCCATGGCCACCAGCCCCAGAGAGGGCTTATCTCCTCCCTGTGAGGGCAGGGCACTGCTAAGAGGAAGCTCACAGCACCCTGCTTCCCTAGAGACCACCAGGCCATGGCCTGAGCTTGGGGTACCCCCCTGCTCTCCCCAACAGCAGCTCCGTGGGCAGATGTCACCTTTATTCAACGTTTGCTTAAAACAAGCGAACATACAATATATTTATATTTCATATATTAGAGATTTCCTGCACCGAATGCTTCTAGATAGGGGTGACCCATGGCTTTATTTCAGGGGGGAGGGGGGAAAGGAGTCATGTCACCAGCAGGGAAGGTGGCACATCCTCTCCGGCACCCATGGGTGACAGCGGGGAGCAGAGGGAGCCGTGGGGCTGGGGAGGGGGCCAGCATGAGTTGATGCTCAGAGCCCTCCCAGCCCCACTGCAGGGGCTGGATGGGACTGGAAAAGCCCTTTTTTTAACTGCACTTGTCAGCACAGCCTCAAATTTGAGATTCTTGAGCCCTTCTGGGACCTTTGGAAACAGCCCCCATGGGGAGGAGACGTTCTCCAAAGGGCTGGGGGCTCACCCACGGCTCTCCTGAACCTGAAACGGGGGAGAGCCAGGAACTGCCACAGGGGAAGGAGGGAGCCAAAGCTGCTTCCTACCTGCTCCTGGGTGCACCAAGCCCTGCAGCCCAGGGCTCCAGGGCGATCCGCAGCAAAAGCCACCCAACCCCATGGCACTTCAGGCCCCAACTGACACCAAAGAGGCTCAGAGCAAGCCCCAGGGTGCTATTCCCAGGGCTGAGGAGTGTGGAACCCTTCACCAGACACCACCACGGGCAGACACGAGACCCAGCACCAGCGGGGAGGTGGATTTTTGCAGGGTGGGGGGCACGCAGGGGGAGCAGAGCAACTCCCCACATATGGTGGCTCAGTTTAAAAAAAAAAAAAAAAAAAAAAAAAGCAGTCACAGGGACCCAGAGGGTGAAACAGGGCTCTTGATGGGGCAACATCAGCAAGGAGGACACTGCATCACTCACACACAGATTTCTACAGGGATGCAGGGACTGGCCAGGACACTGCTGCCCTCCTCCGCTCACCCCAGCCCTACCAGAGATGGGAGCACTGGCTCCATTTTCAGGGCCCCGGGGCTGGAGGGAGATTCCCAGGGGCTGGTTCCTTGGCAGGAAGGAAAGGAGACATGCACACGGGTCCTGCCCCTGCTTCCTTGGGCGGGAAAGGGAGGAGAGGAGGAGGATGGGCTGCAGCAGCACCTTAGTTCTTCAGGATGGTTTCGTAGGCTTGGTAGATGTACTGGGACACCTCCGGTGCTCGGCATTTCAGGGACAACTGTGAGAAGAGAGGAGGAGAGGGGGTCATGGCAGCTCGCCCCACGCCGCTGAGCCACCAGCCCCAAAGCACAAAGCCCTGCATGCTGCAGCAACCCCCCAACACAGGGCACAGGTGGCCCCAGCTCCTTATTTCGGCCGGATAAAAGAAGATATTAAAAGGCACTGAGCCCCCTAAACACCCTCCCCGGGCTGCTGGTGCTCCCCCAGCCTGGGGTGGAGGAGCAGAGACATCCACATGCAGCACAGGCAGGCAGGGCAAGGGGGCAGGCAGAGGCGCACACACGCTTCATCTCTTGGGGTTTGATTCACTGCCTGTAGCTCAAGGGTGAACGGTTCCCCCAAAGGCATCTTCCTCTCCTAAGTGGTATCAGCCCCCTTATTTGCTCAGAGATTTAATATTAAATGATTCTGAAATCAATTTGCTCCTCAGGCTAGTGGGGAGAGCTCAGCGCAAGCAGGTGCCAAGCAGGGAATCTTCAGGGATAAGGATTTGCAGCTATCCTCATCCCAAGTGAGCCCAGGAGGGTGGTGGGAACACCCTGACCCTCCGGAACGTTCACCTCCAACGAAGCTCAACTCTGGGTGCCGGCCTCATGCCAGCCCTGCCGGGAGGGAGAGGCAAGAAGCACTAAAAGACACGCAGGGCCGGCAGGGCAGCCAGCAGGCAGGTCAAAACGTCAGGGGAGAAATAATCAGGCAGCAGCCAAAGACAGCCCAAAGCTGAGGGAAAAACCGGTCTGCTAACCTCCAAATCCTGCAACAGCGGGCAGGCCGGCGAGGGCAGGCAGGCAGCAGGTACGGAGATACACAGAGAGGTGAGTCAAGGCGACACAGTTCACCCCAACCCAAAGAAAAGAGGCTGCGAGGAAGGTGGGGAAGGGGAAGGGGATGGGCTGGGGAAAGCAGGATATTGGGCTGGCTCACGCCCAACACACGGACAGACCTCTGCTCCAAGACTGCAGCTGCAGCCGGGCTGCCCAGCACACAGGCAGAGCCGGGGATGCCCCAAGAAGGGGATGGGGTTGGGGTTTTTATTTTCACAGAGATGTGAGGGTGGGCTGGGACTTCTCTGCTTCCCTTAGGTACCACCACAGTGCCTTCCCTGTGCTCCGAGGGCAGCCTAGCAGAGACCCTGTTTGCTGCAGAGCCCAGCTGGCCAGCACAGGCTGTGTCTCCCCTTCTCCACAAGAGAGGGACACTGGGACTGGCACAGGGGAGGGAGCTGGCACCAAGAGCAGCTGGAGGGGGTGCCACCGCTGCAGATGTGCCACAGGACTGCCCAGCCCAAGCTCCAAGCAGAGAGCAGGGAAGGCAGCAGCCTCGGCTCAGAGCTGCCTTGGGGCTGTTTCGGACGGAGGCAGGGAAAGGGGCGTACCGTGAAGCTGGGATTACTGGGCTGGATCCTGAGCTCTGCCAACACCCAGATGCCATTGGTGAGCTTCAGGGACTGGTAGAGCATGTCCTGGCCCTCCACATTCCTCTTGGCGATGGTGAAGATGTTGCTGCCTTGGAGCTTGCTGCTAACGGCATCTGCGCAGGAGGAGAGAGCTGCGGTGGAGGCTGCTCGGGGCAGGGCACCGGACTGGCTGTCAGCTCCCTTTGGACCTGCTCCTGCCCCATCTCTACCCCCCCTCCCTCTCCCCATGATGCAGCACATCCAAAACCCACCGTCCCCACGCAGCAAGAAGAAGGGCTCTATTCAGCCCGGCTCCCAGGTCCTCCCTGGGGAGGGCAGGCCACAATCCAGAGCTCAATTCACAAGCGGAGCCGCCCCGCTTTGCTCCACAAAGGTCAGCTGGCTGCTGCCAGCAGGGCTGAAAGGACTTGGCTGTCCCCACTCAGTGTCTGCATGTCCTGCTTGGCACCATATCTCCCGGAGAAGGGGCTGAGGGAGCAAGGAGGTGCCAAGGAGCCTGGCCCTGGCTCCTGCCCACGGCTCTCTGCTCTGCCCGTGAGCACGGGATCGCTGCCGTGCCCGTGGGTTGGCCGTGAGACCAGGCAGTGTCAGGGCTGCGTGATCCACTTCAGCTTCTCTGCATTGAGACTGATCCCAGGGTGGGTACAGCAACTGTCCCTGGCAGCAGGGACATCCCCACCAGGCAGAGCGTCTCCGAGGCTGCCAATTTTCTACAATTAGTCAACAGCAAACAAAGCAGCAGCTCCTTCCTGGAGCTACAGGTGGACACAGGGGAAAGCTCTCATCTCCCCACAGCCTGGGCTGGGATAACTGGGATGAGTTGGTCACCAGTAGCCGGCCACAAGCTGAGCCAGGTCCCTCTGAAGGGTTTGGACCCACCTGCGTTGAGAGAACAGTCTTTGATCTGGAACTGGGCCTCGTTCTCGTTGGGAATGTCCTTCCAAGTGGCCAGGAACATCTGCCGCTCTACAGAGAGGAACAAAACCAACACAGTGATGAAGCTACAAGATCGGCTGCCCCCAAAGGTGGTAGAACACAAGGGCCATGCTGCCATGTCACTGGTGGCTGAAGGGATCTCAGCCTGTGACACTGCCACCCCCTCCAGCAGCTTCCCAAGACCAGCCTCGTGCAGCTGCAGGAAAGCGACATGCTTTTGGGGGGTTAGCAAGCTACAGCGGCCTGGGGAAGAGGCTGGTGTGTGCCAGGGAAGGCAAAATAAGCAGCGAGCAAAGCGAGAGCTCTCCCTGGCAGCTAGGAGTTTGAAGGTGGCTCAGGGCATCTCAAGTAGCCACAGCGTGGTCATGCTGGTATGGCCAGTGTCCCTGTCTGCTCCAGACTGCCAGGGACATCTGGTTCCCCACTCCCTGCCCAGGGCCAGGAATGTGATCAGGAGGTTTCATCCAGGGCTGGGATGGCACCTACAGACCGGTGGCAGAGGTGCACCTTGCAGGAGCCACAGCCACCCGCGTTCCAACTCACCCATCTTCCCGTCCTCCACGAAGAGGATGTGCAGCGGGTACAGGGTGCTGAAGTAGAAGACATCAATGTTGTTTTTCACTGCGACCTGGGACAGAAGGACACGGGGACATCAGCACCTCCTCCAACCTACAGCAGGCGAGCGGTTCCCAAAGCAAGCATCCCATCCCATCGTACACCATCGATCCCTCTTGAGCCAGGTGTCACCCCAGCAAGCATCAGAGCCAAGAGACCAGCAGCTGCCTGAAGGAGCTGGAGAGGCCAGTATCCATGCCCTGCATGCCAGCATGCTCTCAGGCATGCTGCTGTCCTCAGCATATAGGGGAAATGGGGAACTGCTGGGGTTGCACCCCTTCAGCCTTCTCTCCCAGCTCCCTCCTGGGAGCTACAGCCCTGTCTCCACCATCTCCCCCTGCGCTAGGACACTGCAAGCAGATGCTCAGCCAAAGCTCAGCTCTGCTGCTGTCAGCAAGGATCTTCCTCCACAGAAGAAGCAGTCTGTGCGGAGCAGGATATCAAACTGGAGTCAGACTGAGCTCTGACAGCAAGGACAATGAGCTGAGCATTTCTTCTTCCCTGGTTCCTGCTGTCACGCCTCCCTCCCTCCCGAGGGCACTCACCCCGGGGCACCCCCTGCCCAATCCCCAGCTCCCAGGAGGGGAGATCCCCTGGCATTCCCCACCTGGAGGTTGTTCAGGGGGTCCATCTTCATGACAGAGCCAACAGTGTTCAGTGGAAGGGAGATCTCCACCGACTGGTTCGGGGCAAGAGGTGCGTGGACCTGGAGAGGAGCTGCTGGGGCCAGGCCGAAGCTGTGGGGATACCCGAGGAGGGCAGGGGGTCAGAGTGGGGGGCAGCAAATGATGGCATAAGGCACTGCCCATCGGCTGTGAGCCACCTTGGGACTCCCTGCCTTCCTCCACCTGAACCCTAGGAACACCCCCACTCACCTTGCTGCCCCTGCACAGTCCAGGACCAGGCTGGCTCCTGCCCTGCGCACCCCGGGGCAACAACAGGCAGCCCCAAAATCTCACCCCTTCCTCCTACACAGGCTCACACCCACCATTCCCTCGGGACCACCCCTTGTTGTGCCCCTTGAGGGAAAAGGAAGGGCCAGTTCACCAGGAGGACAGAAAAATGGGATGGTGGTTAGACCCCAGAGCAACAGCCTCTTCAGTCAACTTCTTAGAGGCTTTGGTTTGATGATCATCACCACCGCAGCCATCAGAGAGAGAAGGGTCATCATGGGAGGCTGTTCCCAGCTCTTGCAGCCCTGTGGCCCCTTCCTCCCACCCTCTTCCACACACAGCCGCGCCAGGGCTGAGCTCGAAAGTGTCACACAGCATCTCCACTGGTTGCTGCTGATGGAGCCCAGGAGGGAGCTCACCTGTTGCGGTTGAACTGGATGGCAAAGTCAGACATGACCTGCAGGGCTTTGTTCGTTAGCACCAGGTCCATGGAGATGGAGCCCACCTGCCGGCTGAAGGTGCCAGAGATCTCCAGCCCCTTGGCCTTCATCGCAGGGAGCCAGACCTGTGTTAAGGAGGCAAGAAACTTGCTATGGTGTCCTCTCCACCTGCAAGCCACCAACCTCACCCGGTGTGCTACCATGACAGGAAAAAGGGGCTCGTATTCCACCTCCCCCTGGGGAAGCCCTGCCATGGGCAGTAGGCATGGGTCTCTGCCCCCCTTGATGCCACAGCCCTGTGCTTTGCCAGCAGCCGGAGCTCGGCTGCCCCACTCACCGTTTTGGGTGCCACATAGGATCCTGACAGGGTCCCCACGCCACCAGTGAGGTCGAAGAGGTCTCCCAGGCCGCTGCCGAGGGGTGCCCCCAGGTTTGCGGGCATCGCGGTGCTGGGTGCTGGTGCGAAGCCGCTGCCACTGCCCATCTGCAGGGGACAAGGGAGCAGGTTACGGGGGCCACCACGGGGCAGGGAAAAGGAGGAAGAGGAGGAGGAAGATGCAGAGGGTGAGAGAGGGGTTTGGGTGTGAGGGCACACTCACAGCAGGGCTGCCTCCCACATCACTTCGCAGCTGCAAGAGAAGAAAGGTGCATCAGCAGGGGCAGGGGCCAGCGCGCTGAGGGCCACGGGGGTCCCACCAAAATGCCCCATCAAGGGCGCTCTCCAAGAGCATCAGTGCGGGCTAGTGAGGGCCCAGAGTCGGTAGGGATGCTCCAGCAGTCCCAGACCTGACGTGACATGAGCTGTTTGGGGACCTGGTTGCCCCCAGAGGGAAGCGAGATCTCACTGGGGCACCCAACAGGAGGGCTCAGGCTGCACGGGGGGAGCAGGGGCAGCCAGGGGCTGGCACGGGCGCTGGGGCTACACATGGACGAGAGGGCTAACAAAAGGGCTGATCCATACCCCTTCCGACTCGTCCCCCATCTCCAAGCAGAAGCAGGCAAGGTGGAGAGAAGAGCCAGCCACATGCAGAGACAAGCCAGGAGAGAAGAGACAAAAAACAGAGAGAGAAGAGAAGGGAAGGAGGGAAGAGAGGTTAGTCCTGCCACACTGCCAACAAGTCCACCTGCCCATCCACAGCTGCCCTGGAGCCAGGGGACTGAGCACGACCTGGGTGTCTCATCCCCGCACTCAGCACCAGCCCGTTACCAAATCCTGCAAGCCCACAAAGAGCCAGGGTGACACTTGGAGGCTTACAGACCGAGAGGGGCAGCGACACTGCCTCCCCTTAGAGGATATCTGCTGGATTTTATGAGCAGCGGAGAAGACTCCAAATTAGTTTCCTTTGGGGAGTCGGGACCATCGCCAGCACCTGTGGGGCAGGCGGTCCCCACCTCGCAGAGGTTTCCATCCCTCCTCACCCTGCAGCCAAACCACTGTTTGGTTTGCATTCCCAGGAGGACAAGCTGTCACCTCTAGATCCCCCAGTGCAGGAGACACCCGTTAAACCACCCTGCAGCCCGGTAGCAGGCACATCTCAGCCCAGCCCTGCAGCAGCTTCAGGCACATCCCTGTTTCATGCAGCTGTGGGGTTCAGAGGGGGACCAGGAGGAGCAGTCACCCCTGTAGCACAGCACAGACAGTGGGAACACCTACACAGACCTCATGTACTCAGGAGCACTAACCCCCTGCCCCACGCCAGCCATCTGATGAGGACACGATAAATTGGGGTGCAGTGCCCCTCTGTCTGCACGAGCTGTAGAAGGAAAGGATGCGCCCAGACATTTCTGGGCAGACAAGCTCATACCATCCCCAGGAGCTCCAGACAGGAGCCAGCATCAAACCCAGCATGATGCCACTAGGGTAGCTGGGCATCAGGGAAGGAGCATGCAGGGCTGTGACATACCAGGCTGTCCAAGCCACCCCCAAGGAGGTCCACAGCACCCATCTGCACAGAGGAGGTGGCGATGGGAGGCCCACCCACGGGGGGGCCCAGGTCCAGGTTCAGGAGGTCACCCAGCAGGTCGCCCTGAGTGGGGATGACAGCCGGCTGCTCTGCCGCCTGCCCGGCCGAGGGGGCTGTGTCGGGGCTCTCGGCACTTTCGCTCCTAGAGGGAATGGCAAGGGAAAGACATCAGATACTGAGGAGGAGTTGCAGGAGCCAAGAGGTCCCACTGGAGACATGAGTTCACCCAGCTGGGCTTTGCAGCGAGTGTTCAGAGACACCCTGTCCCACCATGACTACCAACACTTCAACACATTCTCATCAAGATCACTCCTTCAGCCTTGTAAGGGCAGTATTGAATCCATACAGCCCTGCTGCTCCCAAGGGAAGGTTCCCCTGTAAGGGGGGCCCTCTGCTCAGCTCCAAGTACTGCCAGCTCTGCACAGTGCTGTGTGCGGCTGTGGCAGCCACACAGCCACTTGGCTCAGCATCCAACCTGCCCAACACATGGATCCAGCCCTGGAAATGCCAGCACAGAGTGGGGAGTCACCCTGGGGAGGCAGAGATACTCACGAGCCCGTTCGTGGGGGCAAGCTCTTGTGCACAACCCCTCTGCTCCCCTCCACAAAGGCGCTGGGAGGTTTGTGATAGACAGAGGCGAGCGTCCCGATGTAGCATATCAGCTCATCCAGGAGCGTCGGCTCGATCAGATCTGTCTCTTCAGAGATGAGGGGTTTCTCTGCCAGCACCACCTCCTTGGCGGCCACAGGGTCGGTGGAAAGCAGGCGCCAATAGATGTAGCCACGGTCCCGCAGGTCGGGGTTGTCTGAGTCCTTCAGGAAGCACAGGAGTTAGTGCCAAAGCCATCAGGAGGGGAAGCCACAGCTACTGCAGAGCAACTCAGAGCATCGTGGCTCCATCTAAGTCTTGCTGTGGTATTAGAGGGATCATGGGGATAAAAGTTAAAGCTATTTGTGTCACACCTCTGCTGTACAGAGGCTATGCCACTTTGCTACCCAGCCTTAGCAAGGAAACAGCACAAGATGCCTCCTGTGCTATGGAAGACAGTGTACTCGCTCTCCAGGACTTTTAACTATCAGCTTTTCCAGAATTAAGCTCCAATTATCTGCCTCCTGTCATGGGTGCTGTACTGTCAAGCCATTCCCACTGCCCTGGGGGGGAACGGTGAAGCCCACGGGAAGCTCTTGCCTCGTACAAGAGCCATTACCCACCTGTGTGGCCAGGCTCAGCACCTGCTGCACCAGCTCCTGTGTCTCAGTGGGCTTCTTCAGAAACAGCTTCACAATGGCCGTCAGCAGCTGCAGCTGAACCTGCCAGCAGACAAACAGGGTCAGGGAGAGACAGACAGATAGGTCACACCATTTTTGTGCAAGAACACAAAAATTTCCCCCATATCTGCTGCCAGGATGTAACCCCAACCTGCCTTTCAAGGAACCAAACACGTGGCGACAGCTTAAGAGGCAGGGACAGCGTCAGGGCACTCTGCATGGCTCCCAGCCAGGTCTGCAGCCCATTTCAAGCTGATTATCGCACCCTCAGCCCATCAGAGCCACAGGTTGACACAGAGGTTACTGGGCAAGATCTTGGGACCAGGTTACATGGTCCCACAAAAGCACAGGCCAGAGCATCCTCTGACTTTTATGAGAATAAGCAGCAGCAATTCACCTCTGACAGTCCCTTCAGACCTGGGACAGGGCAGTCAGGATTGCTGGCTTTGCTATTTTGCATTTATAGACTTTCCCCTGGTCACCATGGCTTAGTTTCATGGTGTTTTGCACAGGGGGTTGTAGGAAGCTTCCATAGATGGAAACCCCAAAAAATTTCACAGGCAAAACCACTGGCCTCAGCTGCCCTGGCAGAAGGGTCAGGCATGGTTCCCCCTGCTCATTTCAGCTGTCTGATTCCATTTTCCAGCTCCAAAGGGCTGATCCTGTCCTAGCACAGAGGAACGACCAGGTGACCACTGCACCCCTCCCAGCTGTTAAGGACGGAAGATGCCTGGAATGGTGGCATTTCATGGGCCACATTCTACACCCGAAGCTGCTGTAGGACACTGCTGCCCCAAACACCTGCAAGAAACACACCTTCATGACCCTGCTTGAGAAAATTCCTTTGTTAAATTCTGACTAGCACAAGCTTTGTCACAGTGTCACCCCTCAACCAGTTGGTTCTGTTGGTGGCCAGACCCCCATTGCATGAGGGGCTGTCCCCCATCCCACTGCACCTGGGTGCTCTCATCGTGGAAGCCCTCCAGGAAGCTCTCCAGCAGCTCATCGGCGTTGTCAATCCGCTCAGCATACTCTCCCACAATCCAGATCATGGCAGCCCTGGCCTCAGGCTCATCCAGGGAGTCAAGGTTCTCGCAGAGGGTGGCAATCACACTCTCATACCTTCCCAAGGAGAGGACACACGTTCACCAGAAGCAAGAAACCCAAGTCCTAGCTCTGCTCTGACTTCAAACCACATCCCATCACCCTCAGCAGAACAAGGATATCACCAAGGGCACCAGCAGGAGCCCCTGCCACCTCCATGGGGCTGTCCCTTCTCCCCAGGGCTGCGGCACAGTGTGACACTACCCATGCTGATCCCTCTCTGGTCCCAGAGTATGCTCCCCTGCTCACAAGCCCTGCTGCTGATTCAACTTCTCAGCCCCGCTCATCTGGTCTCCCTTCTCTCTGCAGCAGCCCTGAGTCACTGGCTATTTGTGCAGAGTTCCTGTTCATTACTAATTCAGTTCATTAGTATTTATTACCAGTATTAGTACACTGCTTCCTGATTACACAGTTACTATTCATCCTGGCTCAGCTGGAACAGTCCCCTCCCCGCCTGCCGCCCTTGCTCCAGCATCAATACGGCTGAATTAAGAGCCAGAGACAGTTTACATTGACATGAGGGACCTCAAAGTCTCTGCTAGCTCCTGTTCATTTGGGTCTCTGGATCTGGGACTGCCATCACGGGGCTGGGGGTGGCTTTCCTGCTCTCAGCTTAACTCTTGTGGCAGCACTGACCAGTGATCACAACCCCGACTGGCAAAAAACCCAAAGCCACCTTCACTGCAAGGAGGCTCCAGGTGGCTTCACCACTGACCATCCCACCAGGAGGGAGCAGCAGCCCATCCCTGGGTCCTTGTAGGGTCCCCCCCCAAGCACAGAGGGGCAGAAAGAGCTCATCTAGGACTGGGAGCATCCACCCAAGGCTCGCAGGCAGCAGCCACGCACTTGTTGGGGTACTTGCGGAAGATGTCCTTGATGACGACAATGGCTTCCTGCACCACGTAGTTGACTTTGGTCTGGATAAGGTCGAGCAGGGTGCTGACACAGCGCTCAGCCGATTGCTGTCAGAGGGAGTTGGTCAGTCAGGCGGCATGCTCTTACATCCCTGTCCCAAAGCCTTTGCCACCCTTTCCACATCCCTTCCTTGCTGCTTTATCATCCCCTCCGTACCTTTCCCAAACTCAACCTAGACCAGAATGGGGGAACGCACAAGTGTGGTCTCCCCTTCCCATCCAGGTCTGGCTCCTCCTCAGCTCCCTTGCACATTCCCAGAGTCTCCGCTCCCCCCACATCATGCACTTCAGGCCACGGGGTGCAGGAGCACAGCAGTGAGCCCACACCTTGGCTTGCCAGGGCAGCAGCATCTCACACCTCGCCTTAGTTTGGGTCTGCACAGCCACACGGCTCAGTGTGAACAGAGAGAGAAAACCAGAGCTAGCACCATGGTAATAAATCCCCCTGGGAGAGGCTGGCTTCACTGTGGAGGAGATGGATCGCTCTAATGGCAGAGCCAGGCCAGCTCGGCTTCCCAGTGGGATGAAAGCCTGAGCCAGCTCTGGCACTTCTCCTGCCTCTCACCAGTGCCCAGCTCGCTGGTGTTGAGCTGTTTGTCTCACGTGACTGAGGATGCTCTGCAGTAAACCCGGTGCAGCATCAGCTGGCTCAAAGCTACATGACCTTGCCTGTGAGCCTGCCTGTACCCGGGCCACACAGAGCCACTGTTCCAGCAAGGTTTTTACTAATCCCCTTCTTCAAATGACCCCCAAGGGGAAGCAAAGCCTCTGGGAATGGGATTAGCTCCCTCCCAGGCCCCGCTGCAGTCCCTGAACAAGCCACTTGTATCATCTACTGCAATAACACATCAGGCACAGCTGCAGGCAGCTGGGTCTGCAACAGAGCACGAGGCAGGCAGGGATCTTAAAACAGCTCCAGTGGCAAAGGGGAAAGGGATGAAATACCCTCCTTGCACCTTGTCCGTGCCCTGTGGAACAACTGCAGCTCATTCCCTGGCCCAGGAAGGCTCCAGCTCATCAGGGCAGTGCTAACTCCTGGGGTGAGATGAACTCCAACTCATCCAACGTGCTGGAGAGCGATGCCTTGCCTAACCACGGCTGCCATCGGGACCCGAAGCAACCCAGTCCTCACCTCCACTTTGATGGCACAGCGGCCGATGGCTCGAACCGCCTTCCTTACGAAGTCCACGTCCACCTCCGTGGCATACTCCTTCAGCTCTGCCAGCACCTGCCAGAGGGGACAAGACAGTAAGAGCCCAGCAGCAAGAAAAGCCACCAGAAAAGCAGGGCAGTGACCCAGCAGAAGCAGTCTGGGTGGTACAGCTGCTCCCTCCACAACCTGCAAAGCTGGGTCTAGGATTTCTCAGACACATCCCCTCCCCGTGGGGCTGGAGCTCCCTGCACAGCCCCCTTGGTGCCCACCCAGCAGAGTGAGGCAGACCCTGACCTGAGCAATGTTGGCCTGGGAAGCCAGGCGGATCATGATGTCCAGCTTCTCCAGTTTGACGTAGATGGGGTCATTGTACTTCACAAAGAATACCTTCATCTCATGCTTCAGGATCTCAGGCCTGGAGGACAACGAGAAGCAGTGATTAAGGGAGGTGCATGCTCCTTCACTTTGACCACAATGAGAGATGTCAGAAATCTTCCAGAAACCATGGTTTTCTCCAGAGCTTTCTGGACACCCGGTACTGCTACCGGATGATTCCTCTAGTGGCAGAAACAAGATCTGAGCTCTGCTCGCACCTCCAGGCTCTGACCCAGGCAGCAACCAGCAGGCAAAGCAGTGCAGAAAGGGAGTTGTCCTCCCCAGAAAGCTGCATGCCAGTCAGGAGACGGATGGGGATTCTTTCGCCTGACCCTGCAGCCACCTAACACCCCAAGTCCATGAAAATTCATTACTCCATTAGCCAGCTACAAGCATGAACCATCACCCCCCGACGGAGGCTCGAGATGGGGTGGTGAAGGCTTGAGGACACTGAGGACATAAGCTGGGGAAACCCAGAGCTGGAGAGCGAGCGGCTCTGGGCCAGGAGGATGAGGCTCCTTGGCCACAAGCACAAAGTTCTGGGGGCCTGTTCAATGCCAAGGAATCCGAGGCACCGCCATTATCCCCCCAGGACTCCGTCCCCTGGCTCCCCTTTGCTGGTACCAGTGCAGAGGACAGAGCGCAACCTTGCCGCAAACAAGGACCAGACGCAAGGCAACAGGGGATGTTCATCTTGCCAGGGCTGGAAGGGATGTCTGGGGGAGAGCAGGGACGCAAACCCAGACCCCAGGGCTAGGCTGGACCTTTCTCACGAGATCATCCTCTCTCTAAGCTGCGAAAGAGATAGGCCAGGTCCAGCTCCAACTCCAAGAAGCCGACCTGCCTTTCACATTCCCGCTCCCAGGGACACTAATTGCTTTCCACTTCTCCCAGAAATTGCTGCTATTTTTAATAGACAACCACGGCGATAACTGGTAGGACAACAAATCATCTGACCAAGGCTGTCAATGCAAAGCGTGGCTCTCCAGCTGGCCAGTTCTGCTCGGGGCACACGTGTGGGGCCTCGGACACCTCCTGCCCACCAGCAATTTTAGATCAGCAAAGGGACAAAAGGACTCTCAGCACTTATTCAAAGACAACAACTGCATAGAAATAAGCTGATATCACAAAAATTCCTCACTAGACATTAAATGACTAAAGCAAAGTCTCAGCTTTTGGCCTTTCCATCCTTTGGTCTCCCAAATAAACAGTAAATTAAAATAAACCTCTCCTGGAGATCCCAGCTTAGCTCCCTGCTTATTGCCTCACCTGACTCCCTGCCCTTGGCCCTTGGATTTTAAATAATAGAGAAGAAAAACCCCATATGACGGGTTGTGTCAGCAAAGCCCCAACACTGCCGCAGTCAGAGGGTCGGAAGCATTGGGAAACAGCAGCTGTAGAGAAGAGGGAAAGCCCGAGCCAGGCTGTCACTCCTGCCCCACCAGGGCACCCACCTTTTCTGCACGATGAGGTTGATGTTGCGGAGAGCCACATACTGCAGCTCAGGCTCTGCGGAGAGCAGGGTGACCAGGGGTGGGGCCAGCTTCTTTAGCAACGTGCCGTAATAATCCAGGTCCTTTGACAGCATTTCCATGAACTTCATCAGCACCTTCACAGCTGAGAGCACCACTGCCGAGTTGGCGTGGGACAGCCGGGGCGTCACCCGCTCGCAAATGCTGGAGGTGTCAGGGGTAAGGGGGAAGTAGAAGAGATAAAATACGATCACAGACCATCCTCCTGCTTAAACACTGCTGCCAGTACTGACGAAGAAGAACAAGGCACTGGCAGAGCTTGCAGCAGGACAGCTGAGCAGCACTTGAGACCCTCCCAAGAAATGCTGAATTGGCTCTTAAACGCCCTGATGAAGGTTATTTCCCAACCCCTGCAAAACCCTATTGCAGTGACACCCTTTCAGGGCTCCCTGGTGCCTGTCGTCCCTTGCTGCGTGGTAAGGCCACATTTTGAAGCAGCTTGGGAAGCACAATCCCTGTGCCGGCACGGGGACAGGGCTTGCTAGAAGACCACGTTGATCTCCAGATGGCTGCACCCAAGGCACAGTGGCCAGCAGATGCTCACTGTCCCACACCTCCTGCAGTAGGATAGAAATGCTTCTTAGATGAGAAGGGGCAGCATCAGGCCCCTCAGTCAATACCTGCCTGTCCCCATCCCAGTCCCAGCCCCACTCCAGCCAGTCCGTGGTGCCCTGAAGGCAGCACTGTCCCAGCAGCACCCACAGCCTCCCTCACCTCTGGGCTTCCCGGTCATCCTTGGGCATGTAGTTCGCCAGGCAGTCAAGAATAAAGATCTGGCCCCACTCAGTACACTCGTTCAAGGCCGTGAGCAGCTTGTTGATGGACTGGGGGTTGAGGTCCAGGAGGTTACTGCTCGGGTGAGACTCTGCTATTTCTGAGAGCGCCGCTACTGCATTGGCCACTACCTGCCAGAGGGGACAGGACACATTAGGTGACACCAAACATGGTTCAACAGCCTGGGGGAAAGCTGGTGCAAGTGGATGAGCTGCCAAGGATCAGTATCAGCACCTCACATCCCAGCGACATCTGGGTACCAGCTTCTCCTCCCCACCAGCTGATCCTCAGGAGATGAGCAATCACCACCAGCACAGTCCCACCACCCACACCACATCTCTAACGGTTTGCACATGTTCAGCAGGAGTCAGCCTTGGCCCCATGCCCGGCACAGAGGAGCCTGCTCTCGCTCCCCTTCCCCAGACAGCTCTGAGGAGCCCCATCGCTTTCTGTGGAACCTCCCAGGCTTGGTGCTCTGCCTGTGGCAGGATCTGAAGAGCAGCAAAGGCTGGGGGAAAAGAAACCCTGGGGAAAGCAGGCTTTGAAGTTTCTCATGCCTGGGGAAAGGCAGGGAAACTAACACTGGCCAAAGCCCAGCTGCTAGGAAACCCTCACCAGAGGCAAAAGCGCCAGCTAGGTGGTACCAGAGCCAAGCTTCAGCTCCCCTCTGCCACCATCCCCTGCTTCGAGCTGGCTGGGGCATCCTCCTGCCCACTGGGAACAGAGTAATAACGCACTGCCAAGGAATTGCAGAAACCTTCCATCCAGGAGACAGGGTTCCAAGGACAAGGAACACAGCCTGCAGCCCTGAGAAACAGTTGTCCCCAGAAGTGGTCTATTAAGCACCAAAAAGAGAATGAAGGGGAACATGGGAGGAAGGGAGTCAGCATGTGAAGATGAAGGGAAAATGAAGAGAGAGCATTTACTGCCATCTGGACGAAGAGAGGACGGAGAAGGCAAAAAATAATCACCATGGGGTTGGAGTCCGAGATGAGGTCTTTAAGGGTGTCCAGGAAGCCCTGGTCCTCCACCAGCTGGGCATTGATGTCATGGAGCTTTGCCACACAGACAGCTGCTGTCTTGCGCACATAAGGGTCCTCGTCCTTCAGGCACTTCCGCAGGGGCTCACAGAGATACTCTGTTATCTTGTCCACGCGGATGCAACCCATGGTCCGCACAGCCAGAGCCCGGATCAGTGGGTTTGGGTCCTCACAGTCCTATAGGGGTGAGAGGGGGAGGTCAGATATCTTGGGCCACTGCTCCTTGAATCACAGGCACTAGTGGTGGCTTCAGGACCTCCATTCTCATTTGGGTACCTGAAGTCTAGAGGGTTTAACACTCAGCTCTCGAGAACAAGTCACCCAAGAGAGAGGTCTGATCTCTTGTTCTGCAATCTGGCACCCACAGGGTTTTAACACCATCAGTTCTCACTCCAAGCACACCTCCAGGAATCTGATGTCTTCCTCACTTACACCAAGTATCTGAAGTCAGCTGCCATCCTGCAGAATGGCCACCTGACCTGGGAAATGCATCTATCACATTTATTGTGTGGGATTTTTTTTTTTTTTCTCTGAAAATGCCAAGTTCCCTCTAATGCCCACCAAGCCTTTTCACAAAATGATTTGGCAATATCTTGGCTCCTAACAAACACGGTCTTCAATTCCCAACTCCAACTGGAAGATCACGAGGGCTTTCTCAGCTGCAGAGACTTCAGCGCTTAAGCTCACATGACAGCAGTTCGATCACAGGAGCTGCCCACAAGCAAAGCTGCCACTGACAGAGCAAGTGGCACAGTACAGCTGCCAAGAAAATGTTTTTCTTCTGCATTACCGGACAAATTTGCTCAGTTATCTAGATCTAGGGGAGCCCCTACTCCTGAAGGGAGAGGTCTTGGAAACCTGCCCATGCTCCCTTCTTTGGAGCGGGGTACACAGCAGCTTAGTGTGGTGGCCGTGGATAAAAGTGGGGATGCATGTGGTGGGTTGAACCGACCTGCTGCAGCACGTGGCTCTCAGGCACGCAGCCCTCTCCTCTCACCTTCACAAAGGTGTTGACTGCCATGATAGCCATGTCTGGCTGGCTCTTGGCATAGTTCATCAGGTAAAGGTAGACCAGCTTCTTCAGCTCCAGGTTATCCGTCTGCATGCAGTTGACCACGTCCGGGAAGAGAGCGCTGAAACACAGAGTGCCTCCATGAAGGCAGGACATGGCCACACTGCTGAGCCGGGGAAAGGAGATGCCGCTGCCTACAGGACCCCACACTTCCCCAGGTGTGTGGCCATCCCCTTCCCGTGGCTCAACCCACTCCTGAAGCCAGACAACCCCAGGCTCTCCCATGACCTGAGCCTAGCCTGCAGCAGATTTGGCTAAATCACCCATCCCCAGCAGGTTTTTGTTTACAGATCTGTATCAAGAGTAGCTCGAAATGGCCCCTAATGGACTGAAATTGAGCTCTCCCATACCGCTCTGCTGTATCCCAGCTCCAGTATGTGCCCACTGCCCTGGGAGAAGGTGCAACATCACCCAGCCATCACAGGACTGCGCAAAAGCCTCCAGCGTCTGTGAAAGGACATGGAAGATGAGCCATTCCCCCCTTGCCTTCTGCAAAATCCCTCTCACACAGCCCTACCAAAACCATCCTCTGCTTTTACGGACATTAAGGCTGTCCTGCTGCAAACTGCGAAGTGCTTGTCCCACATCCTAACATCACGTTAAAGTAAACACCCAGGACTAAGGAACAGCCCCACTCCACCAGGCAAGCCCTGCAGCAGAGCGATGCTCTGCTAGGAAGGAGCAAAGCTGCCTGCAGGGAGCTGGGGGCTTCCCCTTCCCCAAACACCCTAGAGCTGCGGGATGCCAGAGACACTGTTTCACTGCAGACAATAAACACAAACCAATTAGACTATTAAGATACAGACAGACCAATTAGACTACTAAGCCACCTTAGGAGAGCCAACTGAGATCAGAGAGCTAACACAGGAGTTATTCCACCCCGACAGATGTCCCTTGGCTCTTGGAAGCTTCTCTGCCACTGCAAACCCAGCCATCAAACAGGATCAAACCCAGGACACCCCTATGTCTGGGGGCACTGCACGTCGCTGGTTCTCTTGCAGAGCTCCTGCTGCCGGCATTGCTGCTACCCACCTCAGGCTAAACCAAGCGTTCCTGGCACCTCCCAGGGAAGGGTGAGCTTAGTAAAGTGCTTTCCTGCAGCCCAGAATATGCACACACCAAAACAAAATGGGTTGCCACAGTCGATATTTCCTTTCCAATCGATGTAGCTCCTGCCGAGTGCCGACCATCCATGTGGAGCTCACCCCATCCCATGTGGAGCTGGGCAGCCCTTGTCCCTGCAGCAAGGGCTCAGTGATCTCCCCAGGGTTTGCATCTGCTTGTCCAAGAAAACGCTTTTCTAGGGAAAATTCACCCCTAGTCTTCCCTCACACCTATGCAGGTAACAGCATCAGGCGAGGCCATGTCCAGTGTCACTTTCTCCACAGAGGCCCCAAGACAGAGCATTACCTGCTGCCAGTGCTCTGGGAGCCAGGGACGCACCGATTTTCCAAACACAGAGCCCAGAGTTATTTTATTTTTCCTTCATCTACTGTCAAACGCACCATGAAAAGCAAAGCGCTGACGCGTGTAATGCCAAGGGTGTGCGGGGACAGGTCTTTGCAGGGAGCAGGGGACGGAGGGGCCACGTGCTGCTGGGTCAGGCAGATACAGGGGAAGAAGGAAAAGCAGCCGCCTGACCTTTGGGACTGGAGTGGCTGCAAAAGGCTTATCGACACCGAGGCAGAGACACTGACCCTCTGCCGTAAAAGCTCAGAGGGAGTTTCTGCTTGGTTTTAGTAACACATGAAGGAAGCGGCAATAATCCCCAACAAACTTATCTGGCAGCCAGACCAATCCTCTTTTAGCCAGATTACTACCAAAGCCAGGCAAGCCCCTGCCTGCCAGACGGCCACACTTACACAAACATTTCCCTCCCGTAGCAGGAGGTATAGCAGCAGCCAGGAGCTCGCTCCGTCCTTGCCCAAGACGAAAGCCAGCATGAAAACCCCTCAGAGGCAGCAGGGGAAAACGGGAGCCCACGAGCCATCTGGACATCATCCTGCCACCGTTTGGTCCAGGCATCCCTGGCACAGCACTGCCACGCACCTGACATCTTTGCCGACGGTCATGGATGCTATCACCTTCTTCACAGCCTCCTTCTTCTTCTCCTTCTTGTCGCTGTTCAGTTCAGCTTTCAGCTCAAATATCTCCCCTGGAGGAAGGGGAAAAGGAGGAGTTCAGGGGTGAGGGGATGGGCACCCACCCCTCTGCTGGGTGCTGCTCCCAGGGGAGGGACAGCACAGCTCCCACCTGCTGCGTGCTGGGGCTCCTTTGCCACCCTGGGTGCTCTGAGGTGCCAGGAGCTGGAAAAGGGGATTTAACTTCCCAAATGTCTTACCAAAGGCCAGGGCTGCTCTGGGGCTCAGCACTCATCCGCAGAAACGGAGATGAGCATGCTAGTGCATCCCTGTGGCTCCTCCAGCCCCACAGGGCTTTAGGGATGGGAAAGGGTGCAGGAGCGATGAGCACAAGCACTCCACACCTCAAGCACAGGACATGACGTTTATTCAGTGGGTATTTTCAGCTGTGGAGCAGCTATCACAGCACACAGTGAAGCCCCAGCCCTGCACAGAGCGGTTGGGAGGCCCTCCCCTACCCAGGGAACCCACCACAGCCTGGATGATGGCAGGCACCTGCAGCAGCAAATGCAGGTGGATTTTGGGAACTGCTCCTCAAGCCCATGCAAGGGATGGTGGATCCCAAATCCTGCTTTGCATGTGGCAGCAATCCTCCAGCCCAGCACCTTGCTGGGGGCAACCAGTGGCTCCGGACCCAGTGGAAGGGCATGGTCTCCTGCCCTCATGAAGCCACGCTGAGCTCTATTCACTCCTGGGCAGGGAGATTGAAGAGAAGATGCCACATGGCTTTCCTCCACATTAATTCCTTGGTCTGGAAAGTGCTTAAGTCAAACACCCTGAGTACTTCTGTCCCAGCCCAGGGGAGCTCAGGGCAGGGGGCCACGTCCCACAGCTGCTCCTGAGCTGCTAAAGTAAATAACCTAGCTGCCAACAGCCTTGTCTGGCTTCAGGGTGCTGCTGACAAGGTGCTCCGACCCCACGGCAGCCCAGGAGCTGCCCCAGCTCCATGGGAGCAAGGAGGGTGTCAGACACAGCATACCACATGGGCTTAGGGCATCCCCACAAGAGCTGGCACCTCCACCAGCTTCCCACCTCAGGGACAACCCTCCCCAGCTGGCTTATACAGGTGCCAAAAGAGCCTGATTATTTTGGGAAAAATTGTGTGACCCTCCTGTTCCCGCTCTTACCTTTCTTTGTAGTAGTGAAGTACTTCGAGTCCGTCATGGTGGTCTCCAGCTAGCAGCACGTCCCTGAGAGGAGAGGCAGATCAGAGAGTTTGAGGGTTGATAATTTCCTTGCTGGGGTTACTACGGAGAGCTCTAGGAAGGAAAAGCCAGAGCAGGGAAAGAGCTTGGGATCTCACAGGAAGAGTCACAAGGAGATGAAGTGCCCAGAGAAGCCCTCAGCTCTCGCACTGCCAGGGGAGCCCGTTCCCCAGGGGAGGGCAAGCGCCTTGCAGCCACACTGGCGCACCGCGGGCTCTGCCGATGAGTGGGGAATCAGCTGGTTTGCTAAAGAGGATGTGGAGGAGGAAAGCAGTTGCTGAAGATGCCAGCGATCACCCCTGCTCAGGCTGCAGCCCCAACTTGCTTCTCTCACCAGCAGCAGCCACTTTGCTCACCCCATCCCAGGCGGAGCTGGGCAGCTCTTGTCCCCACAGCAAGGACTCAGTGATCTACCCAAGGTTTGCATCTCCTTCTCCCAGAAAACACTTTTCTAGGGAAAATTCACCCCTAGTCTTCCCTCACACCTATGCAGGTAACAGCCCTGGGATGGGAAGAGGAACTGAGCAAAACCCAAGGCTCAGACCAGCGCTGGAGTGAGGGGACAGCGCAGCCAAGGGGCACAGATCTGCCAGCGCCCAACCAAGCAAGATCAAAAGCAGCCTCTTCCAGAAACCATCCCTGCTCCAGCAGTGTTGCTTTAAATTCAAAGGGTGCGAGGTTGCCGCCCAGCACTTGAGGCTATATTACATAATTCAGGCAGTTTAGGGCAGATTTATGGCTTGGCAGGCTGAGGAAGCCTGGTGTGCAGGCAGCAGATAGCCCCTTCTTAAAGGTCAGCGGGGATTTGTCTTTTCCAGCCGTTTCACCCATCTTTCCTTCAACAGCAAAGAAACCAGAGGATTGTCCTTGAAAGCCTGCAGTGGCCTTGCTGTTTTGAAGGGGCAGGAGCACAGAAAGCAAAGCCAAGTGAAAAAAAAGAGCTTGCAAATGGTTTTAAATGTAAATGAGCATCTTGAAAGCCAAACGCAGCAACCCCCTGTGAGCACACAAGATGCGGCCAGAGGAACAGCGTCCTCTGTTTTCTGTTCAAGCTGGATAGGGATCCCCAACAGGGATAAAAAGAAAATCTGGATAAAATCTGGGGGCCGAGCCTCCTAGGCAGAGCACACAGCCAGAGCCAGCTTGGCAGGCAGTAAAAGAGAAAGTTTGCATCGGTTCGGGGCTCACTTTGGGCACTGGCAGCACAGTCCCAATGCTGTTACAGAGGGGGCAAGTCTGCCACTGTGCTACCCCTGCTCTGCCAAGGCTGCCCCGTGAGAAAACTGCTTCCCGGGCAGCCTCACGTAAGACACAGCACTGCTCCCTGCTTCAGTTACCTGGGATTTATTCAGAGCCTTTTTTTCCCCCCTAGGTCGATGGCTCTCCAGCGAACAGCAGGAGCTCCCAGGCTGCGCCGCAGCAGCTCTCTGCGCCTCACTGCGGATCCTGTCCTGCAAGAGAGGGAGGAAGGAGGATTTACCGCAGTCCCTCCGATTTCACCGACCTGGCTCGCACTCAGCCCTGCTCTGCAGAAGTGCCTGGAAAGCAAACTTGAAGCCTACCAGGGAATTTCTGCAGCCGGCTCGGAGACATGAATCACGCCTGCTGCTTTCCTGCAGCTTCCCAGTTTGCCAGAGCCCCCGGGTAGCGCAACGTGTTTTAGCGATCCAAAACCCCACTAATTTCAGAGACAGAGATGGCCCCCCATCTCCCCCACTCCTTTAAGCCCTGCAGTGCCGACAGCTGCTTCCAAAAAGCAAACTGCTGCCTCCTCCTCCTCCAGCCCGAGCTCGAAAATGAAGGCACACCCCTCGCTCCCCACACCAACACCTCAACCTTCCCAGCAGCAGGACCAGACTTGCAGCAACCCAGCACCTCGAGCAGGGTGACGAGAGGCCAAGCAAGGCTCCACACACCCGCCAAAGCTGGGTGCTCTGCACCGTGCGTGTGTCCCCAGGCTAAGCAAGGGTGACGAGGCAGGGCTGCCTGCCAGCCTGGGGATGCAACTGCTGCTGGCACAGCCCTGCTGAAGGTGAATTTCCCCAAGCTCAGCCCTTGGGCAGGGTCCAATGCTGCTGTCTGGCTCTGGTTTTAAGGAGGGCAAAGGAAACGGTTCAGGGACTGCAGAGCAGCTCTTGCATTACCCCATGTCTTTCTACACATGTCTTTGCCCAGCTTGAACTGGGCAAAGGGGTGGATGAAGAAGGGGCACCTCTCCCAGGCTGGAGCCCAAAAGAAAATAAGCCAGATATCTGGCACACGGGAGCAGGAGGGGTGTCAGATACAGAGCCAACAGCCTCAGTCATCCCGTTTGGACAGATCTGATAGTTTAGAGTCATCACAGTGAGTTGCAAGTTCTCAACCCTGACTAAACACCCTGCACCCAGCGATCGAAAATGGGCAGCGGGAGTTCATCTGCAGGCAGGGAGATGATGAGCACTAGCTGATCTCCTGGTGAGGGGCTGAGCAGAGCAGCAGCTCCCGACAGCCAGAAGCAGCAACAGCACTCAGAAAAAGCAAGACACAAGATTTGCAGTGACAAAACAAGGAAGACAAAAAGTCCCTGACCTTGTGGTGGCTCAAATTTTACCCTAACTTCTTGACAGACTTATTTTCAGCCAGTCTTGCAAACTGGATTCAAGGAGTTGAAAGTGTTTGTAAGGATCTGGTCGCAAAACAGTGACTGGGTGTCGGCGGGGAGCACCCAGAGCTCACCCACACCTAGTTCAAGCTCCTTGGGTCCCTTTTGAGGACAAGCCTTTGCAGTGGCACAAACCCGTGCCCTCCCTGGAACTGCGGACCTACCATCCCAGGGCACCAGGGCTCCCACACCGTCCAACCCCTGCTCTGCTGCAAAATCCTCTGCTCCCGGCTGGTCCCCACAGCCAAGCGGCAGTGGGAGATCTCCTCTCCAAAGCCCCTACTAACGGTGAAACCAGAGTATGTGCCATCCACAATCCCTCCTGTATCTCCCACCTTGCAGGCTGCACCAGTCAGGCTCAGTGGTACGGAGAGGGAGGTGCGGGGAGCTCAGCACCACTCAGCCCTCTGTGCCAGCTGCTGGGAGGAAAGGGGCTCTCCAAAGCATTTTATCCCCAATCTTATTCACCCACGACGACTAAATTAAAGAGCTCCAGAAGACCCAGAGCAACGCTGCTCTTCCAAGACCCCCAGCACAATGGTGGCCACACCGCTCTGCCTCCCACACTCCCCTTCTACCTGCCTCAAGGTGGAAAACATCATCCACACTCATGCAACACGCAGTAGAAGCATCCTGCCAAGTGCTGCTACAGACACCTTCCTCAATGGACACAGCTTTAACAGGTTATTTTGCTCCTGCAATGCAGCACCAAGGAGCCTGTGGCCCAGCTGGAAGAAGCACCATGGTTTAGAGCATCTGATTTTCTGCTGTTCATGAAGCACTTTGAGGCTGAAGGAGAACCCGGCGCTCCTGCAGCTGAGCTCACAGGCTGAATGCAGGACAGCGTGTTCCCCCCAGGACCTGCATTTCAGAGTTGCCAGGTGACGCACCCACACAGGCACAACATGGTGCGAGCCCCCTCCTCGACCTCAGGCCCTTGGGTCAGGAACATGCCAGAGCTCAGCCAGCCCCTTCCTCCCAGCTGCCATACCAGCAGGCTCCAGAATTCAACTGTCCTGGCTGAATAAGATGCTCCTAAACCTGAGATACAGCAACAAATGTGGCATGGTGCTTCTCACCAAGGTGGGTGCTGCCAGCGGGCTCCCAGGGATGACACTGAAGCCAAATAAGCCATCACTGGTGCCACTTGTTTCCTCTTACAGAGAGTGGAAGAAGAAAACTCGTTATCAGCTACTTTTACTGCCCTGTTTCAGGCCAATTCCTCCATCCTAGAGGGCTGAGTTGCTGCTGACTGAGCCATTCCAGCAACAGAGACCTGTTGCCTGGGAAGGGATGTGAGGAAAGTGCTGCTGCTGCTGCTGCTCTTCCAGAGGAACGAGCCATCTGAGCATCATGTGAGCATTTAAACCATCCCCAAGACACCCAAGCTCCCTGGTTACTACAGCAAGAGGGCTCACCATAGCTCCACCGATCTTTCTACAGACTCTGTCACAACCAGAACAGGAGTTTACTGGCTGACAGTAAATTTTAATCTTCCCAGCCTGACACGTGTCTTCAGGAAGGTCTGACGAGGCAGGCGGGAAGGAAGGAAGCATACGTAGGGAGATGCATCCGCTCCAGCCCTGCACCGACATGCATCCCCTGTGCACCAGGGGATACGTGATGGCGCCTGATGTGGAGGGAGAGGCAAAGAGGAGCAGGAACTCAAAGGGCAAACTTCTAGGAAAGAGCTCACCTAGAAACAGAGGGTCAGCTGAAGGTTAGTAGGGAAAGAAAACTTCTAGGAGCAAGCAATGTTCGCTCTCACAGCTGCAAACAAAGCACCTGAGGTGGATCAGTAAAACCAGCAAGTTGGCACAATTAAAGAAAATTAAGGCAGGCTGAAAAAACCCTAAACATCGAGACAGGTAACTGAAGCCATGGGGACCTCACACAACTATTCTCTGTTGATATAAAGCAACTTCAAGCCAAAGACAAAGGCCAGGCAGGCATGAGGCGGTGATGGCTCCCCACACCTCTGAGCAGCACTGCATGTCCCTGGCCTCAGTGAACCCCCTGGACCAGGCACAGACACCAGCAGGGGAAGATAAAAACCCAAGCATGGAGAAGAACAAGCAGCTGAGGATACCAGAGCCAGCAGCTAAAAGAGACTCATGCTAAACCCAATTCTTTTTTCCTCTTTATTCACAGCAGTGAAGTTATGTGGTGTATCCTGTCCTGCAGACGGTGCGTAGCTGTGGGCACAGCTCCCATCCCCATGCTCAACCCTACCTCTGCCCCACACCTCTCCCTGCAGCCAGCACAAAGCCCCAGGGGCTCACACCAAGCCCGTACACGCTCCCTAGGAACATATTTTTCCTAACGACTGGCCTAACCTGGGCCAGCCTTAGCTCACGCTCAGCCCTGCAGCACGCAGCAACATGGGGCTGTGAGCCTGCTGTTGCATCCCAAGCTTGGCTCAAACCTTCACAGCCCCCAGAGGGACCAGGACTGTCCCCAGCAGCAGCCAGGCTGCGCCCAGCCATGAAACAACCCACCTGCACTGCCACAGCATGGCACAGGTGCCCTGCGCTGTGCCACCAAACCTCGAGGGCTGGCCAGACCCCGCAGCTCCCACCTGAGCTGTAAATATACTCTGCAGTGTCCCCTGCAAAGGAACTGCCTGAAGCCAGTGAGCACCACAAATTATCCTGCACCTTCTAGAAGAGGAGCCACCAAGTAACAGTAGCAGCGAGTGCAGACAACAGCCTGTGAAGCCAGTGGGCTGGCAGCCAGCGCATCCTCTCGCAAAGCTGTTACTGACCAACGCATGCGCTTTCCAAGGGGGTCCATCTCACATCAACCAACAGGTTAAGGTGCCCCCTTTTAATAACTCGTGGGTAGAAGCCTTGCCAAACTCACTGCGGTATTAGCAAGGTGCCCAAAATGGTGGCAGATCAATTCAATTGCTGAGGCGCCACTTGAGCGATCCAAAACCCCGAAGCGCTGGCACCTGGCCCTTAATTAACCCAGATGGCAGAAGGGCCACGAGAGCAGCTGTATGCAGAAAAAGTGAATCATGGCTGATACATCCCATCAACCAATAACTGGGGAATAAAACCCACAGACAAAGAAAAGTCCCAAGGTGTCCCTGCGCCACGCACTGCTGGGCAACACAGCACGTGGGGATCCCAGCACTGTGGGGCCTGAAGCAACGTGCTCCAGAGAGCTGGGGGGGATTCTGAGCAGCATAAGCCCAGAGATCACCTTGAGCAGGGATAACACCTCCGTGTCCCCCCTCCTATAACACCAGCTCAGCACCCTCAGAGATGCTGAGGACCTTGTTCTGGAAGTGCTGGAACACAGCATCTGCCCCAGCGACAGCTTCCTGTGGCAGAGGAGATGTTCTTCTCCTGGGAAAGCCAGGCTTTGCAGGGCTCTGAGGCCACACACACCCTGCCACGGAGTTCCTAGCCTGGCTTGATCAGAGTGTGGGCCAACACCTCTAAAAAGCCCCTCAGGGTCCCAAACTGTCAGGTCTGTTCAGTCCAGCAGCCTGAGCCACGCAGGAAGCAGCCCACGGCTCCCCTGGCTACATCTAGGGGACAGCAAACCAGACGGAACCAACTGCTTACCCAAGGCCTCCCTTTAACATCCCACACCCCAGGCAAGAGCAGATAGCAAAACCCCACGTGAGGCCCCACTGCGACTCCGGGGTGCTAGCCCTGACAAGTTTCATAACTCTGCTAAACCCTGTACACTATAAAGCACCTGTAGAGAAGAAGGAGAACACCTGTAACATCTCCTTTAGGCATAAGCTGTTTCACAGATTCCTTTTTATCAGGCTTGAGGTTTTCCCCCAAAAATCTCCAGAGGAGGCAGCAAGCACAGGATATCAGACCAGGTGTCTCCCTGTTCAATCTGTGCCCAGTTCCCAGCTTATTTCATGTCTTAGAGCCCGGTACTGACCTCTTCCTACAGATCTGCATGGTGCCTTGCTGTGCTCTGAGTCACAGCGCTGCCTGCACGGAGGCCAGGCCCCCGCGGCCCCAAGAAGCGGGCAGCGATGGCAGCAACAGCTTCCAGCCCCCAAAGCTGCCCCAGTCCCACCACACAGCCCAGGGCACGTTTCCATCCAAAAGCAGAGCAGGGAGGGAAGGGGGTTCCCCTTTCCCCCAGCCACCCCCAGGCCAGGTCCGGTGTGCCGGTGAGCTCCATGTGCCCTTTGGCTCTCGAGTCCTTTGCCTCCCACCCGGGAGGTGTGCGGGGCCGTGCCGTGCCGTGCCAGCCGGGGCACAGGGCTGGGCCAGCCGGACCCGCTAAGGCCAGGAGGCAGGTGAAGGGGCACGGCCCCTGCCTGGCAGCCCCTGTGGGCAGGGACACCCGTGCAGCCAAGGGGTCCTGCCCGCCGGTGGCTCTGGCTGCGGGTGAGGACACGGTGCCCTGGGCGCTGTAGGGGGACGCAGCCGGTGGAAGGGAGCAGGCTCCGGCGCTGACCCCCCCCCCCGCACCACCCGGGACGGATGCGGAGGGCCGAGCTGGGCCGCGGAGCTACGGGAGGGCCCGGGGGGAGGCGCAGGCCCGGCGCCCACCCAGCACGGTGGGGCGGG
>JAVJGI010000001.1:93192936-93213341 GCA_035590275.1 Ibycter americanus
TCCCCTCGGGGAGCTGCAGGTTTCGGGGCGTTCCCGGGCGCTCCCAACCCCGGGCTGCGGGGGGGACCGGGGCGGGGGGGGGGGGGCTGGGAGCTGCGGGGGCGCCTGTTTGTTTGGGCTTGGTTTGTTTGTTTGCTGTGTGGCCTCTCGTTTATTTTGATCAGGCCCGGTTGCCGCCGCTGGGTTTAATTGATTTGCGGGGCGGGCAGTTGGGACCATCAAGGGAAACTTCAGCCCTTGCAGGCTGGAGAAAATAACGATCGTATCGGTGAAACCAACGTGAAAAGCAAACACAGCCTCCCCCTGCGTGTGTTCGCATGCAGACAGGGATGCGGCCGCCCTGGAGACCCGGGGGTGCCCGGGTGAAGCTGCAGGGCCGGCCCAGCCGCCAGGGACACCCCCGGGTCCGGGGGGGCGCCCAGAGAAGCCCCCAGCCCTCTGCTAGTTGCCCGCTGTTGTCTGAGAGTTACCAGAGGGAAGAGGCCAGCTCCACGGTGGCTCTGCGGCCAGGATGCATCTGCACCAGAAGGGCTGGAAAGGACACATGGAGAAGAGTGGCCAGATTCACCCCCCGAGGCAGATTTCCTCTGTCCCCGAGGTGAGCCAGGCTGGCCAACTCCATCCTGCCTCCAGGCAGCTCTCCTTCCAGCTCTGTGCTTGGGTGCCTCTTCCCTGCAACACTGTGGCTCTGCCCTCTGCTCACTTCACTGGTGCCTCCTTGCCACCTCTGTGGTCCTGGGGGATCCAGCCCAGCCCACAGGACTGATCTCAATTTCCAGTACATTAACGGGGCTCCCTGCCACGCCAAGACCATCTCCCACCTGCACTTGGGTCAATTCAGGTCACAGAGTGGGTCTCACAAGTCTGGAGCAAAGCAGAGGCTTAAGCAAGCCTCAGGTCATGACCTGCCTTGTAGGGGAGGGCTGGGTAAATCAGCTTGATGCAAGGGTTCTCCAGTCACTGCCCAGGCTTGGCAGCTCAGAGCTGATGTCAGGCCTGCTCTGGCTCGGTCCCTTGCCTCTTTGTGACCCTGCCTTCCAAGGGGAGATCGAAAGCCCTCCTGTAAACAACTGGTGAAGGTCAGGGGAAGGAAAGCCTGACACCACTTAATGAAAGACAGTTGCAGACAATCTTTTGCTCAGTTGTCCGTGTCTGGGAGGCGTGGGGATCTCTGTGTTCAAGCTTTTTAATTTCCATTCTAATTTGCAAGTCATAAAGGGAGACAGTATGCAGTCCATGCTCTCCTGTTTAATTTCTTGTCACCCTAATCATGCCAGTTTAACCCTCACTCGCTTGCCTAGGTGCTTCTTATACTCAGCCCTAGCTGTCATCTCCTCTGTGAAACAGCCTACCCAGACACCGTAGTGTCCTGCTTGCACTCTAGATCTGTAGTTCTAATACTATTTCAGTGATGCCTGCCCGGATGCATTTGGGCAGCAACACTCCGTAGGAAGAGCAGCAAAAAAAAAAACCACAAACCCAAAACAAACCAAAAACCATAACAAACCTGCCTCCTTTTGAATGTTTGGCTGGGTGCTTTTTCAAGGGAGTGGCGGGAGTGAGGATTACTTTTTCCGAGCTCTGCCCGCCTGCTTAGAACTGTCTTTTCCCTCGGTGCGCGGACACGCGTTCAGGTCCCTCGGACGGCTGTGCAGAGCCGGGGGACGACACAAAGCCTGGTCCCCTTCCCGTGCTAGCGGGGGACGGGGACCCCGCGGCGGCTGCCGGGGTTGGGGCAGGCCGAGCGGGCGGCGGGCGCGGCGCTTCAGCACCCTGGACAGCGGCTGCCCCGCACACGGGATGGCGGCGGGCGCGGCACCCATGGGCACGCTGCCCCCCCGCTGCACTGTCCTCCCCCCTCCTGGCCGCCCCCCAGAACCCCCCAGCCTCTGGGGTGGTTGCAGGGCGCTGCGACAACCCCCCCCACCCCCAGCATCGCCCCAGGAGGGTGCGTCCGGCCGGAGCCAGGCGTGGCAGGGCCAGCAGGCAGCACCTCAGACCACAGGGGCTGTGGCAGGAGCCGAAAGGGAGAGGGGGGTTTGCAGCCCGGGTTTGTGCTGGATAAAATCCAGGATGGCAAAACCCCGTCCTGCCCGGGGACCTTCAGCTCCCTGGCACAGAGTCAGCACAGATGCAGCAAGTGCTGGCAAAGGCAGCGCACCCAGGGACCTCCCCGCCAGGGCTGACTCTGCAGAGGACATGCACACAGGGGGTGTGCGGTATTAAAGGATTTGAGGTTCCCCAAGAAGCGGGGGACTGCAGCTTCTCCTTTCCCCTGTTGCAGTGAGGCTGGACAAGCTCTCGGAGGTTGCTAAGGTGAACACAGACGCCATCCGCTTGGCTCAGGAGGAGATCTCTGAGTACCGCCGCCAGCTCCAGTCCAAGACCACAGAGCTCGAAGCCCTCAAAGGGACCCAGGAGTCACTGGAGAGGCAGAGGCAGGACTCAGAGGAGCGCCATCATGCAGATGTCCTGTCCTACCAGGTAATGTGGTGCAGTGGGCAGCGTCTCCGGTGGGGAGGGACCATCCAACTGCCGGGGAGGAGCAGCGCTGGTGCTTTGGCTTCAGAGGTGGTGATGACCTGTGGCAAACACTAAGGGCTGTGCCTAGAGCCAGCCTTCCCCAGCGCCAGGTACCCAGAGCCTGAGAATGCATCTGGACTGTTGTGTCCCTCAGCCATGATGGACCTGTCACACATCTCTGCCTGGCTTTGAGCTGCCCGTAATGTTGGTCACAAACACCACTGAACCATGACCAGGATTCAGGCCGTGTTTTGTGCCGCAGGGCTGGGAAGTGCAGCACCGAGGCCTGCACTCGGTGGTGGCCATGGGCTGAAACACTGTCCCCAGGGTGATGCCCCATCCATCAGCCTCAGGCTCTGGGGTTTGGTGGCCACCAGACTCACCCAAGTCCTGGAAATGTTCCCACAGCTTATCCCTGCTGGAGGGAGCTCTGGAAGGGGGCTGGGGGCTCAGCTGGCAGCAGTGCAGTTCTCACCCAAGGTGGTGTAGGGCTCCTGCCAGATCCTCCAAGGGAACTGGACACACTGAAACAGCCCCTGGATGCATTTCCTTCCCTCTGTGTCTGCAGGGGGAGGTGGCTGCACACACCTCTGTGAGGGAAACCTGGTGCTGGATGAGCAGTTCTTCCTCAGAGACCACAGGATGGTTTAGGAGTGCTCTGTGTGTCCCTGCTCCTGGGGACTGGCTTCCCCCATGTCACCAGCTACTCTGTCTGCCCACAGGAAACTATTCAGCAGCTTGACAGCGAGCTGAGGAACACCAAGTGGGAGATGGCAGCTCAGCTCCGGGAGTACCAGGATCTACTCAACGTCAAAATGGCCCTGGACATTGAAATCGCTGCCTATAGGTATGGGGTGAGCAAGGTGAAGGTGGGGGAATCTCAGCCAGTCCCTAGTGCTGGTGTCTCTGGGGACGGTCCTCAAGGGCCCTCACTAGCACCTGCGCCTTTCCTGGTGAGAAAGACACCATCCATCCTCCAAGACCATGGTGGGCAACATCCAGTTAGGTGACCCAGCCCTGCAGGTGGCTTGTGGAGGGAACGGTGAGAAATCCTGCACAGCCCAGGGCATAGGGGCAGGAGGGTCAGCTAGAACATTGAAAGCAGGGCAAGGAGGGAGATGGAACTGCAGGGCACAGCTGGCAGCTCCTGGTGATGGGAGGTGGTGAAAGCTAGGTGAGAAGCAATCATTGACTGTCCTACTCTTGTCTCTTCCTGGCAGAAAGCTCTTGGAAGGGGAAGAATATCGAATTGAGTCTGGCTTTGGGATGATCTCCTTCCCCGAGGTGCCCCCCAAGGCTCCCAGCATCACCACCAACATCAAGGTGAAGAGTGAGGAGAAGGTCAAGGTGGTGGAAAAATCTGAGAAGGAGACTGTGATTGTGGAGGAGCAGACGGAGGAAATTCAGGTGACAGAGGAGGTCACAGAGGAAGAGGAGGCTGAGAAAGAGGCTGAAGAAGAGGAGGAGAAAGAAGAAGAAGAGAAAGCTGAAGCAGAGGGTAAAGAAGAGGCCAAGTCTCCTGTGAAAGAGGAGGCCAAGTCGCCAGAGAAACCTGAGTCCCCTTCAAAGGAGGAGGCCAAGAGCCCAGCTGTCAAGTCCCCTGAAAAGCCACCAACCCCCTCAAAAGAGGAGGCCAAGACCCCAACGGTGAAGTCCCCAGAGAAACCTGTGCCCCTCTCAAAAGACGAAGACAAGAGCCCTGCTGTTAAATCCCAAGAGAAACCTGCACCCCCCTCAAAAGAGGAGGCCAAGACCCCAGCTTTGAAGTCCCCAGAGAAACCTGCGTCCCCCTCAAAAGAGGAGGCCAAGACCCCAGCTGTCAAGTCCCCAGAGAAACCTGCAACTCCCTCAAAAGAGGAGGCCAAGAGCCCTGCCGTTAAATCCCCAGAGAAACCTGCACCCCCATCAAAAGAGGAGGCCAAGAGCCCTGCCGTTAAATCCCCCGAGAAACCTGCACCCCCATCAAAAGAGGAGGCCAAGACCCCACCAGTAAAGTCCCCAGAGAAACCCGCACCCCCCTCAAAAGAAGAGGCCAAGAGCCCTGCCATCAAATCCCCAGAGAAACCTGCACCCCCCTCAAAAGAGGAGGCCAAGACCCCAGCTGTGAAGTCTCCAGAGAAACCCCCAACCCCCTCAAAGGAGGAGGCCAAGACTCCAGCTGTCAAGTCCCCTGAAAAGCCACCAACCCCCTCAAAAGAGGAGGCCAAGAGCCCCACCATCAAATCTCCAGAAAAACCTGCACCCCCCTCAAAAGAGGAGGCCAAGACCCCAGCTGTGAAGTCCCCAGAGAAACCTGCACCCCCCTCAAAAGAGGAAGCCAAACCCCCATCTGTCAAATCCCCAGAAAAAGCCCCAACCCCCTCAAAAGAGGAGGCCAAGACCCCATCTGCAAAGACCCCAGAGAAGCCCCCAAGCCCCTCAAAGGAGGAGGGCAAGACCCTGACAGTGAAGTCCCCTGACAAAGTCAAATCTCCTGTGAAGGAGGTGGCCAAGTCTCCACAGAAGGAAGCAGCCCCAGCCAAGGAGCCCACTCCCTCCCCTCCAAAGGAGCTGAAAGCCCCTGCAAAGGAAGAGCAGCCCAAGGAGGTGAAGGCTCCCTCCAAGCCCACACCTGAGAAGGGCAGGAAGGAAGAAGCTCCCAAGAAGGATGTCCCAGCCAAGGTGGAGGAGAAGCCTAAAGAGAAAGCGGCTGCAGTGCCAGAGCCTCCAGCTCCACAGGTGAAGGAAACCAAGCCAGGCCTCAAACCTGTGGAAGAAGGAAAAGCCGAGAAGGAGGCTCCACTAAAACCTCAGCAGGAGGTCAGCAAAGCAGCTGTGAAGGAGGCTGAGAAGCCAAAGACTGAGGTGAAGGCAGAGGAGCCCAAGAAGGAGAAAGTGGAGGATCCCAAAGCTAAAGCGAAACCCAAAGAAGAGCCCAAAGCCAGTAAAGACTCCTCCAAGGCTGAGGCCCCCTCTAGCAAGGAAGCCAAAGCCCCAGAGCCGGCGCCCACCGCAGGGAAGAAGTGAGCAGAGCCCTGGGCGCCTAAGAGCACCTCTGGGTGCAGGAGCTGCTCCGCTCCCCTCCGATGGCCGGGCCCGGCTTTACCTTAGCAATATGTCCGTGTGAGAGATGCAGCCCCCCGCTGCCCTGCCCCGGCGGTTTGGCCGATAGCTTCCCTAGCAGAATGTGATACATGCCGAGCGCCACATTTAAACACTTGAATTATAACTGAGGAGAAGAGACCCCAGGGGACCCGACTGCTTCTTCTCCAATAAGTGCATTTATTTAATGTATGTGCAATTGATGGATGAGTGCAATGCAGAGCTCTAGCTGCTTGGGAGGGGGGCTGGTGGGTGCTGAGGGTCCTTCCCTGGCCTGGGGGTGATGACTGTCCCTCCGAGCGGTGACCTAGGCTGCAGCTGGCTTCGGTGGAAGAGGCTGGGTGCTGCAGGAACGCTCACAGACACATGGTGCACTAGGAACCTCAGCCCACTGTTACTTGCTTTCTGTGCAATAACCAAATAAAGTGCTTACAGAGATGCCCTGGCTTTGCTGGCCTCCTGTCGGGGGGGTGGGGTGGGGAATGGTGGGGGAGGTAGGCAGGAAAGCTGGGCTGGGACCTGTCACCCGGGCTGCAGGGGTGACATGGGGCTTTCTAGCACCCTGTCTGCATTCCAGGGAGGAAAGCCCAGCCGTTGTCTGCAGCAAACCCCTCCCACTGTGGGCACAAAGGACCCCATGTCCTGGTGGGCTGCCTGCACAGGCGCTGGAAACAGGGCCAGCCCCACCGCTCTGCTCCGCAAAGGATTTCAGCACGTTTTCTTCTTCCTCCTCTTTTTAAAGCGTGGCTCCCAGGGGAGTGGTAGGGCCTGGTTTAACCCAAGCGCTGCGGTGCAGCACTACACTGACAGCAGGGGCTACATGGGGGGCACTGAGAGGGTCTGTCAGCCTTCCTGGCGGAGAAACCTCCCACGGGGGAGAAAGGGAGAGGCTGGCAGCCAGGAGAGACAATGGTCTTGGGAGCAGGGATAGAGCCCCAACTCAGCCAGCCTGGACATAGGACAGGAGCTGTGGTGGGGAGCTGGGATTCCCACCCCAAACCTCAACCCCTTGCTGGTGCCGTGAGGTCCTGCCTCTCACAGGACACTGCTCTGGTCCCCCCCAGCACAAGCCCAGGGAAGCAGCGAAGCCCCCCCTGCTTCATTGCGGGGTTTGTGCTGAGCGGGCTGGCAGCCAGTGCAGGCAAGGACAGGAGAGGGCTGCAGTGCGGGCTCTGAAAAGGGGCTATTTTTAGCCATCTCAGTTTTTAGCCATCTCAGTTCCACAGTCCTGAGGCAGGGAGGGAGGGCAGGAGGCAGGCAGCGGCAGCCCAGGCAAGGGGACACCAGCAGCAAGAAGGCTGAGAGGTTTGCTTGCTGCAGCCCCCACAGGTGCCCCCATCCCAGCCCTCCATACAGACCAGGCAGACACACACTTTTCACTCAGTTCAATGTTTAACCCCTTTGGTTACAAAACCTTCAAAGGAAACCCAGTATGTCAGAAAAGAAACTGAAATGGTGGGACGAGGACATTCCTGCTGTGGACAGGATGAGGCCCATCCCAGACTGATGCCCAGGGAGCACTCAGCGATGGCTGAAGAAGCCCTGAGGGTAGTTGAACTTGAACGGCTTCAGGCGCATGGGTCCCCTGGAAGAGAAGGAGAAGCTGACTGACCCACGGGTGTCAGGAAGCCCACAGCATCCCGCAGAAAGGGTCTGGTCCTGGGGCACTGCCCAGCTGCAGGGGGGCAGGTCCCCACAGGCAGCTAAAGGAGATCCTTCAAGGTTGGCACCAGGTCAGGCAAGTCTGTGCTCCAGGGGACAGCAGTGCTACCACCCTCACCCCCACCCAGCTCCCCCAGATGCCCCAGGACACCAGGCTCCCACCTGACCAAGCGCAGACACATCTTCTCCTGGGGAAACTCCTTGGGCCCCTCCACGCTGGTGTCATGGGGCTCCGTCTCCAGGTAGACATCCAGCACCATGCACAGGCGCTGCAGCTGGTTGGTGAGGAGCTGGTAGCCTGGTTTGGGCCCCCACAGCTCCTTGTAGTTCACGTTGACCTCGCTCTCCATGGCCTGGCAGAGGAATCAGTACAGCGCAGGCTTGGGTCTCTGCTCTGCCCTCCCAGGACCCGCTGCTGCATCCAGCAGGTCTCATGGGCCCGGCCTGGTCACCAGTTCACCCTGATGGCTCGCTTATTATGGACACAGAACCGCTAGGAACACACCCAGCAAGTCAGCGGTTCTCCAGCCTCCTCTCCCACCACCCCAGGTTACCCGAATGTTGTCATCGTTGCTGCCGGTTCGCTCTCCTTTCCAGTTCAGGCACAGGCTGAAGATGGGCGACAGCGTGGAGTAACCAGGGTTCAGGACCACAGCTGCCTGGAGCTTGGCTGAGCAGGGCAGAAAAGAAACATCACTCACAGCCCACGGGGCCTCCAACCCAAGCGATTTCCATGAAGACCCCCAGAAGCTGCCCTGGGGGAATCCGGTGTGGGAATTAGAAATTGCCAGGGAAAGGGAACATGTCTACCTGTTCCCCTTTCTATCAGGGCCATGTAGTAGAGGTGAGTGTCTTCAGCCAAGCCGGCCTCTATCACATCTTTGGTGTAGGGCAGCTCCTGCAAGGAGAGACAAAAGTGAGCAGCTGCCAGCACCATGCGGGAGCTGGAGGAGATACGGCCTCGCACTTGGCACCTACTGCATAATCTTCAAAGGGAATGGCAGCCCACTTCACCAGGCGCGAGACGATCTTGGTAGGGAAGAGATGCTGGCACTCGCTGGAGACTGGCACGACGCCGTGCTCTGAAACCAAGGACAAGGCCACCTGAGCAGGGGAGGGCTGGGGACAGATTTCTGTCACTGTCCTGTGGGTGGGGATGTTCCAAAACCAGGACCTGGGGACATTGTTACCCTTCCAACGCCTTCACCTGGTGCCTGGAGAGGAGCAGTGGGTGCCTCGGCTGCAATCCCACTGGAGCTCACAGCTTGGCAGCACATGCCTGGCCTGCTCCACAGGCGCACGACATGCGTGGGTGTGTGGTTCACCTCCTGCCTTGTCCTGAATCAATTCCCAGTGCAGGGATGGCCAGTCCCAAAGGGGTGCTGGGCACTGAGAGGGGGCACAGCCTTCCTCTCCCACCCAAAACAGGGCATCCCTCACAGCCCTGCTACTGCTGAGGACAGAGGGGATGACTGAGAACGCAGAGGGTGACACTACAGATCTGTCACATCATTAAAGGTGACATCAGTCAACTCTCCTCTGCAGGAGGACCCTGCTACTGCACTCCCAACCCCAAGCACAGGTGGGGAGCCAGGCACTCACCAAGTGATGCAAACTGCTTGTGGAGAGCCAGGCGGGACTGCAGCCTCGTCCGCAGCAGTTTCACAGTCAGCTCCATGTGGCTGGCGCTCAGCGAGTTGTCCGCAGTGACTGTGTGCTGTGGGCAGGAGGGACTGTCACCATCACATCGACCTGTGGGTCCCCACTGGGGACCCCATGGTCCAGGAGCCACCCCACCCAGCCATGGGGACAGGCACACACTCAAGTCACTGCTCAATGCATGTAGCATGGCTTAGACTGTTATATGCAGCAGACAAAATATGTTGGTGTGGCCCCGCTGCACAGATTCACCCCAACTGAGCCTGTCCCAGCCAAGGGTGTACCATGGTTTGGGAGCAGCTGGTGCCAGCAGGAACTCTGGAGTCTGGGGGGACAGGACACGACAACTGTCCCCAAAGCCCCCCCAAACCCCAGCTCAGCGTTCTGGTGGAGAGGGGGGAGGAGGTGTGACATGCCTGAGGCTGATCCTTGGGGAAATGCAGGCCACCCAGCTTCTGCACCCACACGTAGGGGTGCCCCAGTTCTGTCACATAGTCGCTCAAGGTCAGGATGCTGTGGGGACAACAAGGAAGGGTTATGCCACCCCAGAGCATTCCCTCCGACCCTGTCCCTCCCAGTTCCCAACCTGCGAGCCAGCTGGAGGGAGCAGGTGCTTCTTTCACCTGCACTCCAGGCTGTGCCTGCTGAGCCCACCCGATGCCAACTGGCAGGATGCTGCCTTCCCAGCCACTGAGCCCTCCCTGACAAGCCAGGGAGGGATGTGCCACGCTGGGAGCGGGGCGCTCACACCAACCACCTGGGCAAAGCTGCCCCAGCTGTGTGGTTCAGCACCCCACTCACCCCACTTTGTCAAACTGGAACTGGTTGGCTGGATTGGGCGTTTTCCTCCCGTGGTCTCCTGGATAGAGGCAGTTGAGGAGGGAGTCTGGTGAGAGCAGGTCACTGGCAAGAGGAGGGAAGAGATTAATGAGCAGCAGCCTGGGCTCCGTGTCTCTCCGTGGCCTCTTAACAGGCTCTGAAGCCCAGAGAAGGGGATTGCGAGCTCCACGAGTTGGGTTTCAAGCCCAGAATGGCTCTCCCCTAGTTCCACTCCAAAAGAAGATTGTCTCCTCCCTGTCTGTGAAGAAGGTAGAAACCACAGGGCACCCGCTCCCTGGTTTCCCAGGAAGCTGCTCACTCCAGTGTGTTAACTCCAAAACCTGCTGATTTGTATTGAGAAAACATCGCCAGCATAGGCAGGGCATGACCTGATAGCTGTTTGCCACCCAACAAGCTCAAGCAGAGGAATTCTGCTTTATGAAATAAAATTCTTCGGGTCTGACTGTATTCACAAGCCCAAGCAAGCATAAATAAAATCAGCCTGACTGATTTGAGGTAATGCAGCCAAGGGCAGCTGCAAAGGAGGGAGCACCCTGCACAGGAACCCTGCAGAGAGACTCTAGCTGCTGTCATGAAGGGTTTTGGATACCTACAGGGAAAAGGGAACCCGACGAGGATTGGGAGGCCTCATATGGGACAGGCTGGGAGGCAGCACTTGCTTCCAGGTAAGCCCAAATCAGCCTTTCCTGCCTCCCTCTTCCTCAGGCACCTCCTCCTGGCCTGGGGAGAGCCACCGGAGAGCTGGCAGCTGATTGCAGCTCCCCAGGCAGGCTCCCACCGCTGCCATTTCAGCTATTCCTCACACAAATCAGGCTCCAGTGGTCTCTGGGGAGCCCAGGGAGAGGCAGCTGCATCTCCAGCACTCAGGACAAGGTGACCTGCAGAGCAAGCAGGTGAAGGGAGCTGCCAGGCACAGGCTGCAGGAGGAAGGAAAGCAGTTCAGCTGCAAGAGGGTGACTGAATGTGACAAGCAGGAGAGGTTCTCCCCAGCTCCTGACAGGTCTGGCACTGCCCCCCTAAAAGGTTCCCAACCTCCCTGCCCCTGGTTTGTCAGGACAGAGGGAGAGGATGCTGCTGCTGTCTGGGCTGCAGCAGCCTGGTAGGGCTCCTGGCAAGGCCCTGGAGCCAAAGGGAAGGATACCACCGGGCAGAGGATGCACAAGGTGAAAGCCCTCCCCAGAGGCAGAGATGGAGCTGTGCTCTTCAGGGTCTCATTTACCCATCAAAGGACAAGCCAAGACAGCACTCTGAAACCACAGCTCTGCACAAAGGCTCTTATGGTGGCCCAGGTGAGGCACTGAGGTTAAAACCTCACCTGTTGGGAACAGGCAACTGGGCACGGAGTGCCCTTGGCCCACTGGCCACAGCTACAGGAGCTACAGCTGAGTAGAGGACATTGCCACTGCATGCTGCTCTTGGCACTGCATCGCTCTGCCAATGGGTCACTCTGAGCATGGCAGGACACCAGGGCAGGGTGTTTGTGGCAAGTGGAGGGGTCGCTGCCTGATGAGCTCCCGACTCAGTGCCCAGGGGCTCCCCTTACCCGGCACTAATGGCAGTTGTCATCTCAACAGCAGTGGTCACCTTGGCTTTCACCGTCATGACATTGAGGTTCATCAGGTAGTAGAAGGTCAGGTGAAGCACGTTCTCATCTGTGCAAACAGAAGAGGGGTAACAGTGCTGTCTGCACTCTGCAGGGGGGGGCTATACATGCTCCTCCTCTGCTAGGACAACAGCAAGTGGGGCAAGAAAGCAACATGGGGAGTAACTGGCAACCGATGCATTGTAACCTCTAATGGCATCCCATCAGCATTTGCCAGGCTTTATCTGTCAGGCTCAAGACGCCACCACAAGAGAAAAGCTCCCAACTAGATGGAGGCAGCTTCAGAGCAAGGTCATCCCACCTGCATGGGTGGGAGGAGCTCCAGCAGACAGCTGATAAACCACCTCATTCAGTTTCCCCTGGAAGGCCACGCTCACCCCTGCCAGGGCAGCAGAGCCAAGAGCAGGAAAGCCTCTCTGCACCCTGCGCTCTCCCTGAGGATCCCAAGCTGCTGCCAGGCTGCTCCCTGCTGTCACACATCCTTGTGCACTTTCCACCACGGGCCGCCAGACCACACTTACCCTTGCACTTTAGGTCAACAGTGACGGACAAGGGGTGCCGCTTGAGCATCTCCTTGCGCTTGTCATCCAGCTGCACACCCAGGGTGGGCCTGCGCCGCTTCTGGGGAGGGCAAAAGAGCTATCAGACCCTTCTCCTCCTGCTCTTCAGCCCCAATCCTCTTCTCCCACTGCTTCTTCCTTCTAAGCCTAGTTCCCCAATCCCCCAGTATCACAGCCACAGAGCAGAGCAGCCCTGGGGATGGAGGGGAGCAGGAAATCCTTGTCCTGCTGCAGGGCGAGGACAAAGCAGCTCCGGTTCCTGTCATTCCTTCAGCTCCTAGGAGTGTCCTCAACACTGCGACATGAGGCCAAGGACCTGTTTGCCCCAGAAGCTTCGCCACTGTGAGGCGGAAACTGAGGCCCTTCCCTTTTTTCTTCCCAACAGCAACAGCCCCGATACACCAGGCACGGCTGCTGGGTGGTGGGAAGTGGTGGCACAGACCTTCCTCGGGCTTCGATGCTGGGGGCAGCCAGCACCTACAGCCTCGCCCCAGCATCCAGCAGGTACAAAGTGTAGGACCTAAAGGCCTCCCCAAGGGAGTGCTGAGCAAACCCTGGTGCAGAGTTCAGCTCAATGTTTTCAGCAGATGACAGGGGACAGACACGGATCCCTCCCTGCCGGACACCAGCCTCCCCAGCCCAAGACTATTTATACAAAGTGGAACAGCTCCAGCTGGAGAGCTGCGAGACAGCTGCTGCTGCTGGGTGGGATGGGAGCATGGTGGGACACAAGCAGGGCAGATTTGTACCCTGGCTTTCCTGCATTCAGGCCAGAAACTGGAAATAGCACCTCTCTCCTCCCAAGAAACTACTGGATTTAACGTCACTGCACCACCACACACATCCACAGCACGTAGGGAGCAGTTCCCAGCCCCATTCAGGCCCAGCTCCCCCAGCACCTTCCAGTTACCAGGTGCAGGTTGGTTTGCCCATGATACGGTGTTGAGAGAAGACCCAGAAGGGGACAGCGCTATCCCTTACCGTGGTCTGCTCCTCCTCTGCATCAGAATCGCTTTCGTCATCTGCACAAAGAGAGGGGTGTAAGTGGGGACTGCTTGGCGCTCAGCAGTTTTCCCCACAATCAGCAGGACTACCAGCCCTTTCTCCAAGACCACAGCTCCCCCAGACATCACTGTCCCCCCAAAAGCAGGGCCCTAGCAGGATGCAGACACACAGGAACATGTCCCCAGTACTAGGAGTCCGTCCAGCAGATGAGGGGCTGTGAACATCTCTCAGGAAGGAGGAGCTGGGGACAGAGGGGATCAGCTGCCGGGGACTTTGGCCAGCAGCGCAGACACCAGGCACTGTGCCATTTCAGCACCCACTCCCCTTGCTCCTCTACCCAACCCTCTGCCTGCACAGAGCATCAGGGAGCTGGCCTGTGGCAACATCATCCCAACTCACCCTGCGAGTCCTCAGGTGGCTTGTACAGAGCTTTGGCTTCCTCTACGCTCCCTTCAATGGCCACCACAAGCTTCTTATCTATAGAAGAGACATGAAAACTAAGCTATGAACCCCACTTCTGTTTGGGAAACGCAGCTGGCAGAAGCAGCTCTGCCCTGAAAATCTTCTGCTAAGTGGCTGCATGAGGCAGAGCCCCATGGCAGAGGAAGCTCAAACGAAGGGTCAGTGGGAAGAGACAGTTGCCCAGAGCGCTCCATGGGACCACCACAGGGCCAGATCTCCTGGGTAGGATGGGGTAAGAGGAGGGAAAATGCTGGGTTTTGAGGGACTGTCCCTGGAAACCACAAAGGCCAAATCTTTCTCAAGAGTCAAGAGAGGTTGCAGTCTGGCTGGCACAAGCCACAAGCAGGGAGGAAGAAGCTGTGTCATCATGGCTGCAGATGCCCATTAGCAGGGACCTGGTGTGGCCAAGTGCCACAGTGTCATCCTTCCACACTCCTCTGCTGCCTGCCCCACTGCCAGAGCAGCATGAGAGCAGGTGGCACTGCAGCTCTCACACTGTACTACAGCCCTCTCCCTACAGAAGATGCGGACAGCCCAGGGGGATTCCTGAGCCCTGCTGAGAAATCTCTCCCAACTCAGGGAGGCTTCAGAAAGCTCTTCGAAACACAAACCTGCCTAAGGGGATGACGGCTTTCAGGTGAGCTGCAGGGATGGACCTCTGCAAAGGCAGGCAGAGGTACTGCCTGCTCTGGAGTCATCACTACCCCCCATGGGTGGCACAAACGAGCACCCACCCCATGGGGTGACAGCCCTTGGGAGGCCGTGTCAGCACTGTGCCAGCTTGCAGGCTGCGGGGACATCCCTGCCAACCTTGAGAAGGGGGGCAGAGGTGGGAAGTGAGCTTCCCAAGCAGTTCTTCCAGCAAGGGAGCTGAGCAAACAAGGTTTCAAATGCTGCTGCCTCATTGCGCCTGGCTGTGGGGCCCTCCTGGTGCTCTGGGCTCAGCAGAATCTGGCAGCAGAGCAGATGAGATGGAAAGAACCCCCCCAACGCAGTGCCTTCTGCAAGTGGGATTGAAATCTATCCTGTGGGGGGAGCATTGCCCACCAGCCCTAGCTGGTGACAGCCCCTCATAGTGTCGCTGAGGACTGCGCCACCCTCTCGGTGCTCACCGCAGGCCTGACCGTAGGCGCTGGCTTGAACGAAGAGAACGTAGAGAGGCGGCGGGAGGTGTCGGGCTGTCTCGTACTGTTTGTGCGCCTGGTCAAAGGGCATGAAGAGATACTCCTGGACAGGCAGGGAGGCCTGGGGGAACAAGAGGGCTAACATTCATCAGTGGGAGCAGAACAGTTTAACCTCCTTACCCCTCCTTCACCCCAAGTTAGCAAGTGGGAGACTGGAAACCAGCACAGCAGCTGTGGTGCAGGGTTAAACACAGCCACGGGTACTATGAGCCCCCAGGGAAGGGCTGGCAGCTCTCCTTTGCTGGAAAACTTTTGGATCTCAGAATAACCCAGTTCCTTCTCCTGTTCTTCCCTCCCAAGATAATCACAAGGAGCTGGAACTGCGTGTCACTCTCTAGGGAAAGGCCCATTTAATGACTCCTCCATCTGCAGTTCTGCAGGAATTGCCGCATAAACAAGGAGGTTGTGGAGGAATCTCGGCACAAGGCAGATCTACTCCTCGTCCACCCTGACTGGGAGGAAAACATCTCCAAGACAGAATCAGCCCAGGCGTCGTGCATCTCTAACGCAGCCCTTGGAGCATGACCTCAGCTTGGCCCTGAAGGCTGCTTCCCCTTCCTGCAAAGCTCAAGTACCTGCATGATGCTGTTGAGTCGAGGCTGGAGGCTGCTCAGGTACTCCTTCTTCACCTCAATCTCTTTCAGGATCTTCTCCTTGCTGGTCAAGCATTCCTTATACTTCTCTGCCAGCCTAGGGGTGAACATTCAGTCATTGCCACACATTACAGCTACAAAGCCTGCTGAGGTCCGCCTGGGTCATGGGCCCCAGCTCTCCTGACCTGACAACAGTTACTGCAGGAACCAGGAGAGCTCAGACATGGCGACAAACAAAGAGCTCTTAATGCCAAGGACAAGGGGAGGGAGAAAGGAACCCATGACAGCTGGAAAACAAGTAGGGAGAGAAAGTGGAAGCTCATGCCTGTGCTGAGAACGGACAGCAACCAGACCATCCCTCAGCAGATCCATTCCCATGCCAGCCTTTGCTGCCAGCAGCCACACTTGACAGAGCTCTGCCAACCCTCCCAAGCTTCTGAAGAGGCTTTTCCACTTCCTATCACCAGAATCACTTCATGTCCCGTCAACTCCTTCTTAGTTAAACTCACGAGAGTCGAGGTTTAATCACAGAATGGTCAATACTGGAAGGGACCTCTGGAGATCACCTGGTCCAACCCCCCTGCTAAAGCAGGTTCCTAGAGCAGGCTGCACAGAGTTGTGTCCAGGCAGGTTTTGAGTGTCTCCAGAGGAGACTCCAGGCTGCTGCTTGGCTGAAAAAGCTGCTGGCTGTTACCAAAACACAGGAACATTGTGTCATATTTGCTTTTCGCATGGGGTAAGAGTCGATGGAGCCGCTGAGCCACCTGGCCTGCCTGCACCAGCCGAGGGACTTCGGTGGTTGCAACGAGGAGCTGGCTGCCAGCACCAGGACAGCACTGCCTGCTGCAGCACAGCCAAGATCAGCGCTGCGCAGGCAGCTCCCCACGGTGGCAAGCATTAAGAGCACAGGCAGGAATGGCAGCAGCACCAGGCTGTGCCGGGGTGGCTTAATTTTGCTGCTTGGACCATAGCGTGGCAGACAAAACAGGGATCGCTTCGCCCTGCGTGGCATATCATGCACAACCAGGTTCTGGATGGAAGTGTGTAACCGCCTATCCCTCAATATCACCCCTACAGAAGGTAGTGTCCCCGTTCCCTGATGCAAAAGCCTCCAAGCAGACGCTGGGGAAACATCAAGCTATAAAATTCATTTTCCTCCCTTGATACTCAAGCATCAGCGCTGATGTTCACTGCCTTGGTGAGAGAACATGTGGGCTTATGAGGAGAACCAAAACACCTTTGCTGTCATCACCCAGAGCACAAGGTGTGGTCCCAGCCAGACAGCCTCTCTTACACAGCGGCTGCGGCTGGCTTGGGACTTCTCTCACACTAGTTTGGATGTTGCTCTGCTCCCCAGGATCCCCCAGGGTGCCCTTTTATCAGGCGTGTGAAAGAAAACTCCCTGATCCATGAAAAAGGGATCCCACCAAATCCAGCTCCACACAAAGAGTGAATCTCCATACCAAGGGTTCAGTTATACAACAAATCTGTCACTTGTTCTACACTGACTGTTTCAAGAGGGTATTAAAACCTTAATCACCCACATTCACTTCACACAACAGCTGTGTGACTCGCTCCAGGGTTTTACCGAGAGCCCTACCCTGCAGCAGGCCGACACTGAACAGAGATGCTGCTGACCCACCTCTTGCGCTGCTCCAGCTCCCAGTCCAGGCGGGCCAGGGTCTGCTGGTGGGGCTCAGACAGGGTGATGGCAGGCCGGCTGATTTCAGGGGGAGCCTCTTTGTAAAACTCTTCCAGGCTCACCAGTTCGATCTCCTCATGTTTTGACCTGCAAGGATCAGATTGGGGAAGGGTGGGAAATGCTGCAGCACAGCCAAGCTCAACCATGTCTCACAGGACAGTGCTCGGTGCCAATGTCTGTGCCCTGGCTTCACTCTGCTACGTGAATACCACAGTACCAGTGAGCTGAACCGCAGCAGAGAAAGGTCTGAACGGGGTCCCTACTTTCATGGAGACACCTTCCCTGGGCAATTAACCAAAGCGCTGTTTGAGACATCAGTCTAAGTACAGCCGTTCTGGCAGTAGGTCAGAGCACTGCTCATGCAACAGGCATGACGGAAGGCTTAGCTTTTGGAAGAAAATTCCTGATATACAGAGGCCAGAGAGTCCTTCAAGAGATCAGCATGACCATGTCTTTGACTTTTACTCCTTTCCTCCTCCATTGTCCACCTATCAAAATAGATGCCTTCTTCCCTCCTCCCTATACAAGCCTCTTTCCCTGTGTCCCAGCACAAGAACTCTGGGATACTCTGTCTCTCCCAAGTGGTGGCATCTGGATAATGCATCTCCTCCTGCAGAGGGCTCAGGCAATGTGGCAAGAGATCCCAAACACTGCAGGCCTGCACCCCTTCCCAGATACACTGTCGCTCCCTCTCCTCCTCAGCTAAACTCACTTGAACTCCAGGCATTTGGTGATCTCTTTCTGCAGGTGCATCACCTCGTAGAGCAAGTTCTGGAGCTGCAGGTGATACGCATCAACCTTCTGCTTTGCCTGAAACAGAGCAGGGGATGAGGCTCTGTTGCCTTCCTCCCAGCAAACATATCCTGCAAAGGGTCACCAACACACATGCTCCTCACCATACCAGCTAGGGACAGTGGGGTTAAGGGCATGCAACAAATTTTCTGTTGGGAAAAAAAAAAAGACATTTTCAAGGGCTGGGAAACCAAATGATTGTGACATCAAATTGATTCTGCTCCCTTCCAGTATATTTCAGGGACAAAGCATGAAACAGGGTAGACCTGATGGGACACAGAGACCGAGTCCCCTCCTGTCCCTGTGCCTCAGTCTCCTCAGTGGTACAATGAAAATAGTGTTGTTCACAAGCTGCGGAAAAACTCTCCCAGAACTCGGCATAAGGAACTTTGGGGCCAATCATATACACATTTCTCAGGCATACAGCACACCAGACTCTTGAGACAGAGCCTTCTGGATCCCTGTTTTATTCAAGACAGAAGCAGACACCACTTCTTCGTTATTCATTATAATTACAGCTGCCACTGCTCCACGGTAAAGTCTCCTGTTAAACCTCTCATTCAAAAACCACAAGCTAGCTGGTGCTGAATTCTTCCCGTGCATGCATCCATACACAACAGGCAGAAAAGACACCATTTGTGATCCCACTAAATCCCAACCTGTATTCATCACCCCCGAGCCCCCTCTGTACCTCATGGGTTTGATCTCTCCCTTTCTTCAGCCGAATATGAGCCAACCGGTTGAGCTTCTTCAGGGTCATGAAGTGGACACAGCTCTGAATCCGCCGCTCATCTATCTCTGAAGCCTGAGTGGGAGGAAACAGGCATTTAAAGCAGGAGACACAACTGGCATCACAAAGTCCCTTTGCTGTAGGTACCTCCTGCCAGTCCCGTCACAAAGGGGCTCCATGCTTCACTAAGGAGACACAATTTATGTCACCAGGGCTTCTGAGGGAGCCTCCTGCTGCCACACTCACAGGTCATTAGCTGGAAATAACCTGGGGGGGGTTCTGGGCTCACTTTAGTGATTTTTCTCAGCAGCAGGAACAGAGGCATTTGGGCCTGAAGCACCCACCCTGACATTCATGGGACATCACAGGCAGCTGCAGTGCAAGCCTTCCCCGGCTGAGGCTGTGGGACAGTGAGAGCCTGGCCACCCCCATCTGCAGTGAGCAGGAGCTCAATTCCTCCCCCAGGAGCCCCCCATCCATTGGCACGTTTCCCAGCAGCACCCACAGATGCTTTACGAGATCAGTAACTTGGTCCGTATAACATCTGCTTGGTCAAAGACCAAATGCCTCATCTAAATGGCATTTTATTTTATTTTATATAAGGGAGGCTGTTTCATTGTCCTGACTCTCCCCAGAAGACATCATGGCTTCTGCTCCCGCTCCTCTCAGATTAATGGGAAAGCACTAAACACATAAGAACAGAACACATTAAATCAAGCACTAATGCTTCTTACATTGTCCTTCATGCCCCTGCTCTTCAGCTCCTGGATTTCTGCCATCAGTCTCTGAAGCTCCTGGCAAGTTTCTCTGTAAAGTTCATAGTCTTTGATAGGGTCACGAAGATCTACCTCGCACTCCTCACTGTAGTACCTAACATCCTGCAGAGGCAGAAAGTACCTTCTGTGGCTTGTTCCTTCCAGCTTCTCTGGAAAGGGCACTGGGAAACAAACTGCTCTGTTTGCAAGCCAGTTCCCGGCTCTGTCCATTAATCCCATGCCTGAGGAGACTTTACACACAGGACAGGACCCGATTAACAATCTCAGACACAAACACTACCAGTCATTAAAATGCTTGGGAAGTTCAGGCTGTCTTTTACATAGCTGTTATAAATTTAAACTGGTACTCATCCTGCACCGGTGTACCTACAGGACTACAGAGAATAAACCAGGAAGGCAATTACTTCCTAAGTCCTTATCCCCACTTTGGCTGAACCCAAGTTACCCTGCTGCTCATGGGAGTGTTTTAAGGCAACATGCAAACCCCCGAGGGACCTTTCAGCCTGGTGCTCCCTCTCCCTATGTCTCCAGAGTACTGTCTGACTCCTTGAGTGCTGTGCTTCCTAAAGGAGATGGAAGCAGGTTCAGAAATTCGGAGCAGCAGTTTCAGAGGCATTGGGAGCTGGAGGAATAATGTCACAACTTCCCAAAAGGGAGAATAAGGCCAGCAAAGAGCAGGTGTGAGAACAACCCTGTGTAAGGCAGGACACGAGCACCCTGCTGCAGCAGGCAGGCTCTGCCTATGTACGTGGGCAGCCAGGGGCCATACCTGGTCGGCGTCACCCTTGCCCCGCTTGCCCTCCTGTGGGCCCCCATCCGTGCGGATCACTTTGGGTTTCCTCTTCTTGCTGGAGTCTGACGACATGGTGCTGCCAGTCAAGGACTGGGGGAGGAGAGGCAAAGCTGTTGCCCACAGGGAGATGAAGCCGTTGTCCGTGGGTGCCAAAGCTGCCTAGGGTGGGGGCCATCCCCGGTTCCCTCCTGCCAGCCTGCCTGGGACACCGCACTCTCCCAGCCCCTGCACCGCCTCTCGGCCCACCCAGCCCCGGGGCTTCTCTCCGCCCGCTTCCCCCATTCCAGCACTCAGCCCCACCACAGACCCCCGCACACCGGGCCCGGAGCCTCGGCTCCTCCGGCGCCCCCCAGACCCCCCCGCACACCGGGCCCGAGGCCTCCGCTCCTCCAGAGTCCCCCAGACCCCCCCGCACACCGGGTCCGGAGCCTCGGCTCCTC
>JAVJGI010000001.1:93221882-93233963 GCA_035590275.1 Ibycter americanus
GGCGCGGGTGGGGGCCGGCCCGGCGCTGGGTGGGCCCTGCGCGGTGAGGGAGCGACCCCCGGGGGCTGCCGGGGCGGGGCAGAGCGGGGTGTGCGCTTCTGGTGCCTTGTTTGTAACTCGCCTTCGTTCTCGTTACGATTCAGCCGCCTTCTGCCATCGCAGCCGGGGGCTACCGTGAGGAGGCCGGCGGTGGCCCGGGTGGCCAGGCCTGAGCCCACAAGGGTCTGGCTCAAAGCGCTCAACAAACACACACAAATACATTTTTCACGTTTTCACGAGTTATTAGCTCAGTCCTGGGGATGAAAGGGGGTCTGGGGGGGTGTGTGTGTCCTGCTGCCCGCTCCCGCTGTGGCTGTGACTGCTTTTTCTCTGATATTTTCCTTTTTTTGGCCCTTAAACCTCCCCTGGGTGGTTGCTGCCAGGCCCCAGGGTCTCGTTTGTTGTCGCTGTGTTTGCAGCCGATCTACAGCGCTCAGACATTGCAAACATTGAAAGCCATTTCTACCCAGTTTAACATTCTTATTTAATAGGTTTTATTTCATTAGTCTGATGCTAATCTTGATGGAATCCCAGTTCCCATAAGCTGAGGGGTGTTTGTTGTCATAAATTTTCTTGCTTTTGACAATTGTTGTCCGCTCTGAAGAACTTTCTGCCTTTCCCAGGGGTAAGGATTTATTTGTGACAGTAGTCGTGTGAGCTTCCCACTGTTATGCTGCCAGGAGAGTTTAAGCATCCTGGCACTGTTCTTGCATGTTTTTCTGAGGCTGCCAGTAATAACGTAAAGTAAATAATTATTTTTTTTAATGTTGCGGCCATTTGTTGCTTCACATTGGGATTAGGGGATTTGTGCAGCAGTGAGGCAGCGCTCTTGGGTGGGATTTGACCCAAGCGCAACTTGTGCATCTTCAGATGACTTTTCGGGGAGGTTCCTGCCAAAAAAGCTTATCGCTGGAGATAGAATTCTCCAGCCTTTCTGGAAGTACAGGAAGGAGCTCCTCAGCAACGTGTATGGTCCTGGTCTGGTCTCCTGTATCTTGTCTGAGCTGATGCATGGGGGAGTTCAGGCATCCTTCAGCACAGAGTGCTCAAGTGGAGGGGAGGGAAATAGTTGGATGCTTGTGAGTGATGGGGCTGTTTCACACCATGCTTGGTGCACGTGAGCACAGGGCAGTCCATGATGAGGTGTGAGTTTTATTCAAGCTTTATTCAAGCAGTCCAGCTCCCTGGCTGTGTCTCTGCCCCTGTCTTTGTCTTGTAGTTGTACGGCTGTGGGGAAAACTCCTTGGCTGCTGACTCTGCAGAAATGCACAAACCCAGCTCCTGACATTGCAGATGGATCAGACACAGCCTGTGGCCTCAAGTCGCTGGGGCTGATGTGATGGAGGGGATGGGAAGGTGGCCCAGGGAAGGGTTTGTCTCTGTCCTTGCTGTGGCAGCCTACGGTGAGACCTGGAGCCAGGAGCAGAACTTGCGGCCTTGGCCACTTTGCCTGAAAGTCAAAGGGGTGGGAGGGTTGATGATCTGGGGAGGACCGTGCTCCTTCCTGAAGGGATCCGGCCCCTGTCTGAAGCTTTGCTGGGCTGAGGTTGTGGAGGGGTGAGATGGGAGAGGAGCGAGCAGCGCTATGTTTACTGGAGTACCTTGTGTGTGCGTTGTTGTGGTGGGTTTGTTTGGATGGGAAGGACTGCTGACCTGAGCAGGAGGCTGAGGAGGGGGAAACCTCTGCTGCACAAACATGCATCAGAGGGTTAGTGGAAGGAGGCGCAGCGGGAGTCTTGCTGTCATGCTGTTTGAGGGGGGCTCCTAAGATGTTTTTTTGCAGTCTGTGAATGGTACTTGGTGCTGACAGGGATGGATAGCCGTTGGTTTGTTGAAGATCTCACTGGTAGCCTGCTCCTGGGGGCATGCCACTCCCTGCTGAGCCGGGCAGGGGGGACCACTGCTGCCTCTTGGCTTTTCCTGCCTGTGCTCATCCGCTCCCTCTCTGCCATTGCTGCTCTCCAGCCATGGGCACCTCCTGGCTCCACCAAGGGAATGAGCTAGGGGTTCAACAATTCCTCTGTAAGTCCAGTAGTCCTAGGGTTGTAGCTCTGGTTTTGGTGTGTACCTGGTGTGCTGCTCCCTGCCTTGGGCTTGAAACCCCATGGAAAACAGCAGCTGAGCAGCCAGAGGAAGGAGTGCAGGAGCGTTTTGCTGCCTAATTTGTGCTGGCACCTTGGCTTGACCTCGGGTTGCCCATCCAAATGGCCTTGCCAGGGACTCCTACCTGCTTGGCAGTCGTCCAGGGAATGCTGTTTTGCTTGAGCCTTGGGAGCTGGGAGGTGGGTGTTCAGAGTTGGAAGGGACAGTGGGAAATTGCTGCTCCCTTGTGCATCCTCTACGTGCTGGTGCTGCAGGTCCCTGGGAAGGAGAGGCTGCGGTCTAGGCAGTGCAGGCTGATTTCTGTCATCCTGCCCTGCCATCTTGTCATGCCCTTGATCCCATCCACTTCCAGAAGTCTCTGTCCTCCCTCCACCCCACTGCAAATAGCCACAGCTCATCTCTGTGCCCTAGCTCTGTGCTCCCAGCCTTGCTCTGAGCATTGCTGTGTTTCTTTTGCCCCCTCTTTTCCTTCTCCAGGAGCCGGATGCCCAGCTGGTGAGCGGTCTGAGGGGTGTGAGGCTGTTCTGGGAAGGCTGATACTATGTGTGCTGGTCTTCAGCATAGCATAACCGGTGGCTTTCTGGACAGGTTTTGATCCCCTTGCTGGTAAACACGTTTCAGCAATGAGTTTTTCTGTGTGGGATTAACATAACGAATATTTTTTCTTTAAACATTGGTCCAGAGATATTGAGGTGTGCTCTGTGTTGTCACGAGTTAGACTTCCTAGCCCCGCTGTGCAGGACAGAGGTGCTGTCCTCACCTGGAGGCAGTGGCAGCGGAGGCCCGAGACCTTGAGGCTGGCCAGGCAGCTGGAAATGGTGGAGGCTGTGGGGTGTAAGACCTGGCAGTGCCTGGCTGGGCACCGTGGCGGGCAGCTGGGGCTAGCGAGGTCTGCCCCAGCCCTTGGGGGAGAGCGTGTGGAGCAGCTGAGAGATCTGAATCCATAACCTGCTGTGGCTTGATGGCTGGCTCTTGGGGCTGGACTGAAGGTCGCTCAGTGCAAGCTGTAGGGCCCTGGCTCTGGTCCCAGCAGTCCTTCTTCTTTTGACCCCACCAACACTGCCATAGCTGTGAGGGGGACATGTTATTTTTCTTTGTTAATTTTTCAGTCTGCCCCGTAGAAATTCCCAGCTGTGTATTTTAAGAGATTAAACCCACTTTGCATCTGTTTACTCTGCAAATGATGTCTCTAAATCGAGCCTAAATCTAAAATAATTCACAGAAATGAAATTTTAATCTTTCTAACATGGTGATGAAACTTAATAATCACGGTTGGGGTTTCACTTTAAAGACTTATAATTTGTTTGGGGAAATCTTGAAGGCACAAATTGAGTGTCTTCCTTTATGTTACTTCCATTGCAGCTGTTTGAGCCTGGTACCTAATTAATTGATAGCATCTTGAGGAAGGATAGACATTTGCATAGCTCTTAAAATCCCCATATTAAACCAATGCCTAGCTGCCTCACCTTTCTGAGATCACCCTCAGATAGCTCCTGCGGTCCCTCAGCTTTTTGTGCTTGGATAGCAGCACAAGAGAAATCTTGTTGAAAGACATTTAATGTTGATGTTCTCCTGCGATTAACACCATGATAGGCAGTACGCTGCTTGAGTACCGATTCGGGAGGCTATTTTAAGTGGCATTAGTGTAGAGCAGAGCTCGCCAGGGTGTGGTACAAATGGCTTGATGTCAGTTCAGAGCGCAGTGCCAGGAGCCTGCTGGGCCCAATGGTTTTCATCTGCTGTTGCCACCCTGATGGTGCAGGTTGCTGACAGTGGCCCTGAACTAAATTAAAGTAGTCAATGTGGCAAAGTAATGTGATTTTGGTGGTGCCTCTCTAGATGAGGTAGTTGGTTGTCCATTATCTCTGGGATACATCTCAAAAATCTGTGGTATTTTTGAGTCCTTGTCTTCCAAGGCATCATTCATCCTATTCCTCCAGCAGGACGGTGGTTGTGTAACGTGGCTGGTGTCAGGTTGATCTCACGTGGACCAGTTGCAGGTTTTTTCCTCCAAGAACCAAGTTCCCTGGTTGATAGGAGAACCCATCGATCTTTCTTTTGGTCTTGTGCATGTCTTTGCCCATTTCTTCCTCTTGCACTGGTCAGTCAGGTTAGTGGCTTTTCACCTCTGGAGCCACAGCACCTTTTCTGAAGGGTGGGTTTTTTCATTAGCCTTTTAGTTGTGCCTGTGATCTTGGGCCTGAAACTCCTGCAGGGATGGTTACTCCACCAAGGTGCAGCTAGCTGTCCAGCAGCTTCCCAACTTTAATCCCTTGACAGTAGCAGCTTCTGTGGATCATAAGTTAAAAATGAATGGAAAAGCTTTACAGCCAACCTAGAGAAACAGCTTAAGTGTTCAAGCAGCAAGAAGAGGCAAGTTTGGACTGATGTATTTGCTGGTCCAAACGTGCATCCTGTCACTGCTTCAGTGCTTAATCTGTTCCTCTCTGTCCAGAGAATAACCTTGGTTGTAAGGGATCTTTTTAGCCCAGTGCCCCACTCGGTGAAGCGCCAGTTGGACGAGGTTAGTTGTAAAGCTTTTCTGTTCGCTTGTAAGTAGGCAAGACCCAATTTCAGCAGTGTGCGGCCAAGCGTTAGCCTCTTTGTTAACAGACCTAGGGAGTTGCGTAGCTGAGCTGCAAAAGCTTATCCTCTGAAACAGGAGCAAGCAGAGATTTGGTGGTGAAAATCTGGAGCCAAATAAGTTTTTGAGTAAGAGCTGGCACAGTAAATTGAGGTCGAGTTTTGAGCTCTGTCTAGTCACTGCACCAAAATAAAAAGGCAAGAGAAGGAAGCCAGGAAGCAGAGCACCCTCAGCTTCCTTCTGTGTTGCAGGATCCTTGGGTTTTATAAAAATCCTCCCATCCCCGGTTAAATATCTAGCAGCAGCTCAGCGATGCTAGTAGGGGCAGTGACCTCTCTCACTGCTGCTAAGCTTCTGCAAACAGGCGGAAAGTTAACTGGAAAAGACGGATCTGTGGGCAGTAACAACTATTTTAAAAAAGCTGAGAGAAATAATCCCCCTCAGCTACAAAATGATCTTCAGTAAATTGTTGGGATACCAGCTGTCAAGTCAATGTTCTGGTTCCTTAGCACACCCATCTGCCCCGATCCTGCGTCGGCTCTCCGCGAGCACTCAGGAGTTTGTGCTGTTTGGTTGCTGACCCCTCTTTAAATATGAGCTGCAGGTAAGGGCTATTTTCTCACTTCGTGTCTTGGAGGGGTTTATGCCAAAAAAGGTCAGAAATTCTGTTGATTCACAACAGTGTCATTTGGGAATTAATTTTTTAGAGATGTCTTGCTTGGTGCAGTTCGGTTCTGCATTCCCTTAAGCTGTGCGCGAGTCACATGAGACTTGCTATGACACAGATCCTCTTTGGCTTCTCTCTGCCTCATCCTGCATCTGAAATGCTCTCTGGATCCCCTGTGTCCCACTGTAGCCGCTTCTGAGCTGGTTGTGAAAGTCTGAGTTACCTTGTTGCCTCCAAAGGTGGTTCAAAACTGCTGTCAATCCTCAGTCTCTGTGGTTAATCCAGAGGAGGTGTGTTGGTGCAAAGGGGAAGGAGTGAAGGCATTTGGGACAGAAAATCTTTCTCTTTTGGTGTACAGACTCTAGTTTTGATGCTGTTTAATACCTCTTCTTTTTTTTTTTTTTTTTTTTTTGGTACAGACGGTGTCTTTCACGTAGGTGGGTTTTGAAATTAAAAGTACTTGAACAGGGAAGCAGCCCTGGAAACAATCTACTTGAAGCTGGGAGGCAGCGCTCTGTTAGAAAATCAAACAGCCCTTAAGATTGGAAGAGAGGCGTTTGATAGCATACATGGTTTAGCCTTGCTTCATTCAGAGGTAAACTTGCTGTTGCCAGGGCAAGGCTAACCTTCTCTCCTAAGGCTGACAACACTGGCTTCTTAAAGCCTAGCGTGGCTTTCCCTGCGGTAAGCTGTCTGTTTTCAGAGTGCATCAGCAGGCAAAAGATCATCAGGTCAGGCTTGTGCTGAAATACCCTGTGTCGGTCCGCAGTTGGCTCCCACACAGGGGCTTGGCTCGACTCTGTGATTGCCGCCCTGTCGGGCCCTTCCTGCAGCAGGGAGGACTGTGCTGTACTGCAGGCTGCTGTCAGAGACAGCTCCATCTAATCTTATATCCCTGTGCATCCTTGGCACAGGAAGGCTGGAGGTCCCTGCGTGAGCAAGATCCTTCTCTCAGCCTCTTGGATCTTCTTCCCCTGTGTCGAGCTGCTGCTTGACCCCGTAACTATTTGTGCAAACTCAACTTGTGGGGTGAGGTGAGGCTTTGGGACATCATCGGTTGTTGTCCCCTCCGCCTCTCCCACTTGCTTCGGTGCCGGCTGGCCGGAGCCGCAGCAGCTTGTTCTCCCATGTACCCCGCTCCGTCTCTGTCTTGGGCAGACATCACGAAATGTGCTTGGCTGCACCATCTGTGTCCTTACGCCTGGGCGCATTTTTGGCCTCCTCGGTGGTTAACAGAATAGGTTTTAATTAAAAGCTCATTATCGAGTTGTCGTGTAGCATTAGTAAATAAAAATAACTTTTACAGCCCTGTCTTGTGGCTCAGTAAGTGGCAATTGAAAGTATTTGACATCACTTTATTTTTTTTAAAAAAATGGAAGCATATTGCATATTTGATTCCCCATTCACTGCAAATGGGCTTTAAATCCAAATAAATGGTTGTCTGTGGCAATCCTGATATCATTCAAGTTCAGAAGGAGAAATAAACGTGGTCTGCAGTCTCAAAAGTTATCTCCATTTCAGGCGTAAACTGTTGTGGCTCATTTGTTTGGGCATCTCCTGGTGGGATGGGGAGCAGATACAGCCCACCCATTTATTGTTTCCCAGGTGGTTAGTGGAAGGGTGCGCTGCTCAGCCCCTACCGCCTCCCTTCTGCCATCTTCCTCCCTGTTTCACTGAAGAGGTGTCACATCCTCTTGTTAAAACTTGCTTCTAAATGGAAATAACATCACACGATGGAATGTGAGCACTTCTTCCTGAGGCTTGGTCCCCTTTTCTGCGTGGTCTTTTAGGCTGTCATGTCACCACAACAGGGGCTCTGTGCTCTCATCTTGTCTCTAGCACAGAACTAATGCTTAATAAAATGATCTGCTGAGGTGAAAAGCTATTTTCTGCATTATTTAAAGATAAATTGGTGCAGTAAAATCTATAAATGTTAGTAATTTCTTCAAGGTCATGCATTAACCTAGTGTTGTGCCTTCTGCAGAGTGGCTGCGTTGCACGGGGTGCAGAGGGACCGTTGGCAATGGATTTTCCGTGGGAAGCAGCGTGCCTGGGCTGAGCTGGTGAGCGCTGCCTTAATGCCCTCCAGTCACTTGTTTGTGCCCTTATTCCCCAGCCTGACCCCAGGGACAGCTGAAGCTCTGGTGGTTTGTGTTTGTGATGACGAGGAGGTGAGATCTTCATCTCCCGCCCCCGGACAGAGCCAGGTTCTGTCCCCTGCAGTTTGGGCACCTTGCTGTTGTCTGAGGAGAGCTTCTCACATGAGAAACCTTAATCTTAAATGGTTTAAAAAGTATCTGTCTTTTTTTTTTTTTTTTTTTTTTTCCCCCCTCCCCAGAGAATTATTTACTTTTCCTGAGATTTTTTTACCCGTTTGAAGATGCAGATTCTCAATCTTTCATTCTCCTAGTGAATGAATCCATGGCTAAGACCTGACTTCCAAAACGCAGATGCTTTGTACTGGGTTTAAAATTCCAACCTTCTTGTTTTCTACCACCATCCCTGACTGTTATCAGCAGGTTACAGGTGATCTCGCTCCCTTCGTCAAGATAAAATTCACAGCTACAATTTCATCTCCTCTGATAAAACTCTTCTTAATCAGCCAACCATAAGTTCTGTGCTGAACTGTAGTAACTCAGGATATAAATGAAAGCATGACATCTGAGGTACTGCCAGAACTGTTCCTTCTCGGCTTTATTATTACTAATTTAATAGCAGACTTGTGGCCAGTTAACTGGCATCGATGCTATTTGTTGTTACTGAAGGTTAAAATGGAACTGACTCTCTGTAGATGTTTTCTTAATGCTGCTTTCATAACTGATGCCAGACAAGGTGACTAAATCTAATACACCATAAAAGTTAAAATGGAAAATAAGCATCAGCTGGCTTAGTTTGCTGTTGACCAGTCCGAATGCCTCCAAACGGGAGGCAGCCCGTACTGTTCTGCCTGGAGAGGCTGTGTGTTCCTTTTCAAATGGTTTCTTAAGTTGGTTTGGAATATTAATTTCTCCTCTGACCACGTACGGGTATTACAACTGTTGATATTTCTGTTTTGGTAAAACACTATGTACTGCCCCTCCTCAGATGCTCACTGAGCATCTCCACAGGTGGTAGTTTCTAAGATTTTAAAATAATGGAGGATTCAGAAAAGGAATTGGGCTCAGTTAGCAGTATCAGAGCAGCCATCACTTGTTCACTTACCAGTTAAAAATTGGGATAGATTCTTCTGTAGGGAAGCAAATATTCCACCTGTTAATTTGAAAGTTTTCAGGAATGGGCCTGAAATAAGGAATGAACTTTCAGAGTACCATTATTTACTTTTCAGAGTATCCTGCCTTGTACAGGAATAAGGAGTGATAGGTGGAGTGAAATGTGGAGTTAAGGAAACCATCTTTTTTTTTTTTTTTTTTTTTAAATTCCACCTTCCTCCATGATGAGAGAGCAGGGGTAGGTGATACAGGATGCATTGCCAAATGTATCAGAGCAGTCACTGTTTTACAGTAGTGCAACTCAGTGATTTGCTAATATGCTAAACCATCAAAGATTGGAAGGAAAAGGTGGGAAGCGCATTTGCTGCTCCAGTAAAAACTTCTTATGTTCCCCAAGAGTGGTGTGACTCACTTCGGTGTCAATGAGAATCGGTTTTGCATTTGATTTATCCCTTATCTGATGTGAGCATTGCATATATATAGATACATGTTCACCTGTAGGTTGCACCCACTTCTGAAAAGTCTTTACTAATGGGCTGGGGCAGAGGCACTGGGGTTTGGCTGGTGGCTTCCTATGTGAAAGATCATTGCAAGGGCTGACTTCATTTTTGAAAGGATTGATATTTATGGCCAGAAATAACTGTGCTTTCAGTATAAGGATATCACTCACCAAGGCTTTATTTGGGAAAAGGTGGCATGGCTTCCCAGGTTCCTGCAGATTAATTCTGTGCTCATGGGTGGTTTTGCCAGCATGGTAGAAAGGCTTGAATGCTTTCAATCTGGTGCACGTCTGCCCTTGCTGAATTAAACCACTTGTTTACAAAACCGTGATTGCTGGTAGGGTCTGGCAGCAGTTTTGAATTTGTTTTTCTTCTATCAGGTTTGTAGTCTCTGATTTTGGTTTTCTTCCCCCCCGCCTCCCTTTCACAGCTAATTCATATCACAGTCCCATTCCTGCCTTCAATGTGGGTGTGAAAAGAAGCCTTTTGCACTTATTAGAGTTTGGATGCTGAGACTGGCTTGGTTTTCATCAGGATGCTCTGGCCACTTACCTCATGCCAAATGCATGAGCAGAGCAGAACTAAAGGGCACAGAGGGCGTGAGCTTCTAAGGGGATGACAGCAGGGTCAGTTCAGCTACCTAGCTTTCATCTTTCCTAGAAATAAATAATAAAAAAAATACAATACCCCTTTCTTTCCCCTGAATCTACAGAAGCAAGGCAATTTGAAAAGTAATTTTTTGTGATGTACTCTTTATGTAACTTGGTTTAGTGATGCTGATCGCTACCAATCCTGCACTGGAGAGTTCCCAAGGATGACTCCATAAGAGGAGGCTCAACTGCTAAGCTGCCAGAGTGCAGAGGATGGCTCAAATAATTAAACTCACAAGCCTATAATGAGTTGCACTGTAATTTCGTTTGGGTTTAGAGTTTAGACACAGCTAGGAAGGCTCAGGAAGAAGTCAAATGGCACAGGATAAGGATAAAACCCAGCCCCACAGTCACACTCACCAATTTTAGGCATGTGCTTCCCTGCCCTGTGATGTGTTGTAAACATCTGGGCTATTTACTAAGCTGGGATGAAATCAAGCGGGGGTGGCCGAGTGGGGTGATGCTGAGATGACGGTGCCTGACCCAGATGCCAAACAGTTATCTAACGGGCACCGATGCGAGGCTTTGCCGGGCGGCGGGGGCGGCAGGCGGGCTCTTTCCCTGCTGGTGCTGAGTCTGAACGGCAGGTCACAGCTGGAACCTGCTTGCTGAGCTCTCTCCGAAAAGGTATCCAAGTGAATAATACACAGGGGAGATGGAACAAAACGCAAAGCACTTATCGGTGTGTTCACTTTTTCCTTATTCTTCCCTTCCCAAACGCTACTGACCCCAGCACACAGAGCTTCATCACAGCCCGTAAGTTTTCCCTGGACTGTAATTCCCTGTAATTCTTTCACTCTCAGTTGCTTATCTGCTGTCACCTTTTTCTCCATCCTCTCAAGTCTCATTTTTGTCTCCTTTTTTGTTGCCCCTTCTGTCTCTTAGCAATCCTACCATCCTTGGTTTGTTTTCATTACAGCCTGCAAAAAATTGCTTTCTCACTTGTGCTTGGGTAAATTAGCTTTTGCTGACGTATGTGATTCTCTTCCAAAGAGCTCATCAGTCTGGGCAAGAATGCTTGCCTTCAGCTTCCTCTGCTGTGCTTGGAGGCTTAGAGCTGCGTTTGATTTTATTAGTTGGGTTTTTAATAAAAAAGAAACATAAATAGGAATCCAGCCATGTACCTTCTTAAGCAATTTTCTTGCTGATATTTCACTTAAGTACTGCTCAGTATTCCGACTTTGGCATATTTTTCTACGTTAATCCTAAACTGGCAAACGGTTCTGGCTCTGTACGGTACCTTAGCAGGCAGCTGAAGGCCAGCAGAAGTACGCGATGCCTGAGTCATGGTCCCATACTTTGTGAGAGGTGGAATTATGATTATTTCATAATATTTCGTATTTCATATAATATTTCAGGAGCGTGACTGGTTATTTACCTCCACTTGGGGATGCTAAATGCAGTGCAGCTGTCTTGTTCTTGCTGACCGAACAAAAAGGCAGTAACTGTCCCAAAGAGCTTAGGAGCTAAGAGTAATGCCAAGGTGACAGATGGCTGGGGGCAGATGCGGGAGCGCACGGACACAAGACGTGGGGTTTGTTCCTTCCCTCACAGTGATCCCCAGCAATGCATGCTTTCTCTCAAGAGCAAAAGACAAAATGTGTTACCGAGCCAGAAACTGCAGCAAATTCAGATGCATTTAGCATAAGGGATTTTTTTTTTTTTGCTCTTCAGTTATGGATTTCCGATAACAGGAGCCAAACCAAAATACCTGCTGCAACCACCTGAATATAATCCTGGGCAAACAGACACTTGATGCACTGTTTGTTGAAATAGTCTATGAAAGCAGATATTAGTGTGAGGTGAGAAATGCAAACTGGAACTCGGTCTAGAGAGTGAAAAAGCTGTGAAGCGCCAGCTCACGTGGGGTACTGAAAACCTCAGGCCTGATGCTGTGAACCTGGCTCACCAGGTGGGTGCCCTTAAATTCAGTGGGATGGTGCAAGACCACTGTAGAGGGTTAATTAACATTGATAATATACAGTTGTGGGCTTGCTTCTGGGGCGGTGGGTTGGCTGACGTGGATAACGTACAGCTGTGGCTTGTTCAGGCTAAGTAGCTAAATAGCACTGAGGAGGCTGGAAGAGAAGGAGCACTGGTGGAAGAGGAGCAGTGGGTGAAGAGAGAGGAGACCATATGAAGAAGAGCCAGGGATGTAGGGGAGGCCCTGGGAGAAGCTGAGAGAAGAAGGGGGCCTGGATGATGAGAGGCTGGCTGGAGGAGAAGCCAGGAACCCAGAGGCAGCAGAGGCAAGAAGCAGGGTGGAGTGGCCTGAAGAGGATGAAGAAGCAGCACAGACAGTAGATGAACTTTTGGAACCTTGTGTGGG
>JAVJGI010000001.1:93234063-93286094 GCA_035590275.1 Ibycter americanus
TGCTGGTGTCTGAGGAGAGCTTCTCACATGAGAAACCTTAATCTTAAATGGTTTAAAAAGTATCTGTCTGGTTTTTGTTTTTTTTTTTTTTCCCCCTTCTCTTTTCCATGTAGTTGGTGTAAATTCAATTTGACAGCGTTGGAAGAAAAGCATCAGCCTATGCCAATGGGTTTGGGAATCTCTTTTTTCCATAGACCACCTGCTCAACCCTCTCCATGCAGGATGGCTGCACCCTCTTGTGCCTAGCGCCCAATTTTTGTAGCACTTCGCTACAAAAGTGCCGACTTTGTAGTGCTGGCACTCCTTTCTTGTCACCCCACAGCGAGGGAGTCAGATAACCCTTCGGCTCATTTTTGCAGCTGGTTTATTGACTTGTTAGCTAAGGAACAGTTGTGAAACTTGACAGAAAGGTTGTGCACCAAAATAAATTGTCCAGTTGCCTGCTAGTTGGAAATGACTCTTGGTGCAGGTTAATAAATAATGCAAACCCTGTTAATCGACGCCAAATGCAATGTCTCCGCTGGAGAAAAAGATGATGCCAATAACTGGTACTGGAAGCACTCTATTCTAGCCACTGGCTGCTGACTTTTAAGTGTTTAGTGCTGTTTACTTAAAATGTTCTGCTGATAAATTGTAAACACTCTGTACTTAGTAAAGAACATAAATTCCAGCTCTGCAGAATAACAGCCTTGCAGCGCTTCCCCTGTTTATAAAGCAGCTCGTCCACGTATTCCTTCAACGACTCGCTGGATATATCTAACAACCTGTGTTGCGATCATGCTAATGGAAGAACACAAAGCTGTAAATGTAAGAGGCGATGCCTGCAGCTGATCGAGGATGCTGAAGCGACGCATCCTGCTCCGTCCTGTGGGTCAGGTTCAGGTTATCGTGATGTAGCTTTTTATTGGGACATTGAGCTTTATTATAGCATCGTGCCAGCCGCTCTGGCATATGGCTGAGAGGGAATTTTTCTGCTCTGAGCCTCTTTGTTTTGTTTTCAGGAGCTCGTAATGGCTTGTGAAACCGTCTTTGTGCTTCAGGTGTCACTTTAGTGCAGAGCAGGGGAATGGCGTTACTAGCAGAGGATGGGATGGGGAACTGCTAGCCCATCCTGGCTCTCCCCCAGGCTCTCTGCCCAGTCTTGGACAGCAGCTCTCCTCATCTCCTCATGCCTGGGGGAGGCTTTTTTGTGTTTTACAACCAGGTAATGTGGCAGTTAATGATGCGAGTCCTATCAAGTAAGGGTAAGGAGGGCTGAGGTCCTGAACGCCTGTAAAGCAGTTGGAGTTCAGCTGTCAAAAGATGCCACTTGAATGCAGATAGTTATTTTAAGTACCGAGGTGTGGAATGAAATCATGTATGTTGAAATAAACGTGGCTGCTGTTCCATTTATATATTTAATGAAGGTAATTCAGCACAGTCAGGGAGGCTGTCTGTGCGTGTTACTGTTGGAGACTTCAACACTGTGCGGGCAGGAATGTTAAATATATATTTCTGCTATAACGTACTCATGCAATGACAAAGCAGCGGTGTAAAATCTAGCAGCAGAAGCAATCGCTTAAAATATTCCTGTCACCAGATTAAAATTGCAAGGCGGGGGAAAACATACAAAGCTCTTGCTTTCATGCACGCTGTTGGTCTTTGAAACTAACTGCCGGCTTGCTTATGGGGGGGAAGTCTTTGGGTTACGCCAGCTGCTGCAGGGTGGTGAACAAGGTTGGGGTGCCTGCGTGTGAAATTCTTCAGGGATGGTTTGGTGCGGAGTCACAGCTGGTGGAAATCCCAGCCGAGGTGGGGGCTCGGTGAGGTTGTTCCAGGTTTCTTCAAAACACTGATCCCATGGGATGTGGAGCGACGTCTGGGGAGGGGACACTCCTGTTAGCAACACGCAGGGGCCTGTCCTGGGAAAGGTTTGGTGCAGGGCTATGTGCCTGCAGGCACCGATCGCTCCTCTAAAGCAATAGGCTGTAATGTGGTCCTTGCAGAAAGAAAAAAAAAAAAAAAAAAAAAGCCGGTAACGCTTTATGCAAAGCAGTTTAATTCTAGTTAAGAAATAGCCCTTTGATGGCAGCCTGTTTTTATGTGCCTACAGAAATGGTACAAAATAGCTGTTTAAATGTGTCTCGCTCTGTTTTGTCTGAACCCTTGAATTAACCTCCCTCTTAAAATAATAGTCAGGAAAAGATCTTCTACAATCTGAACCATCCTGTGCCGAGCTGGAGCTCATCATGGGGACTGGAGGCTAGCTAAATGTGTGAAATTAGGGTTTTATAATTACAACACTGCGAAACTTGCTCCTCCTGGTGTTTTTGACCTCGAGGTGTTGACGGTGGTTGATATGAATTGCGGAGAGGCTGTGGCGAGCCGTCTGGGGGTGTTTGTTTTTGAAGGGTAACATTGACTTTATTCTATTCTGGGACTGTCAGTGTGTGTGTTTGCATGCCCTGGGAGGGGGAGAAAATAGCGATATACTCATTTAATCAAAGCCAGCAGAATGGCAATAAGCTTGTCCTCGGCGGCTTTGCCCACAAGGCGGCAGTGGGTGACAGCGGGAGCGGCGCGACACCAGCACCAGCAGTCCCTGCCGTGCCTGAGCATTAATATTGATGCTGTCCAGGTGGCACCAAGATTGAGTTGTAGTGACAAGAGAATGTGCCGAGATCCTTTTGCCCTAGGGCTTTGGAGTAATGGCCATATGTCTCGGTCCAGCAATTGTTTCCACTGTGCAGATGGAAGACCAAAGTGGCTTTGGCATATTAGATTAATCTGTTTTATGTCCCTCTTCACCTTTCTGCCTCCCAACACCTTCCGTTTTTATGAGCAAACTTCAGTAACAACATAGATGCAGCTGCAGGATTGCTCAAAGGACATGGTCTTCGAGCAGGACCAATTTTCTCTGCTCCTGAGCTACTTTTGTCACCATTTTCAGCAGAAAATGCAGTGTTGACTCTATCAAAACATGCTCTGAGAGAACCATTGACTTCAGTGATAATTATTTTTTTTTCTGAGCTCTTTTTCTCTTTTACCTGTGCAGGGTTGGTAGTAGCTCTGGATGAACACACTTTGCACATAGATTGTTTCAGTTCTGAGTTTTGGGAGTGCATTGCACCCCTGTCTGTGAAACCCTGTTGCTGATGCTGGAGCTTGCGCAGGGCTTCCTGGGGCTGTAAGTGGAGCCATTAAAGCCACTAAGGGGCGGTTAAGAATGATTTTTATTTCTTGATGGAAACAGGCTGCTCATAGCAGTGCATGGCTCAGAAGGAACCTGAATGGACCCTTCAGGTCCTCTGTTGAATGTTGGTGGGTTGCCAGAGGAAGAAACAGAGGGCTTTACAGCATCATTTTTGGAAGGGGGGAAATCACATCTCTTGTTTCCTACTGAGGGAGGAGCTGGTGATCTGCAGATAAGATCAGATGGAAGGATATAAAGTATGTTTCGTTAAGATGTTTTCTTATCTGTACCAGATGCCTTCTCCACACTGTCAAAGACCTTGTGAGGTGAAAAAAGAGTGGATTTGGTTGAACGGAGATGAAGTTCTGAAATCTATCTTTGTAACTCCGTTTCCTGTTTGCTTTCCTGCAGGTGAAGTGGAAAGGGAAGGACCTGTTTGATCTAGTATGCAGGACACTAGGACTCCGAGAAACCTGGTTCTTTGGGCTTCAGTACACTATCAAGGATACGGTGGCTTGGCTCAAAATGGACAAGAAGGTTGGAACCAAACTTCCCTTGAGAGGTCGTGTGGGATGACAAAAGACTATGTGCTTTACTATTTCTTGGAATGCTCAAGGTTGTGTTATGTGTGATGCCAAAGTGAACTGGGTGAAGCGTATTTAAATCTCATCCCCATGGCATCTGTAAGTTAAACCAGGAAGAGGTGGCAGAGATACCCCAGCTCCTTCTGAGCTGTGAAGCCTTGGACCATACACACTGAATCCCCTTGAAGCATGCTGGGAGACAGCCATGCTGGGATGCTGGACTTCAGAGGGACTGTAACATAAATGCAACCTAGAAGTCTCTCTTCTGTGCCCCTGAATGACAAAACCATTAGCGGAAAAGTCAAATTGCATCTTGGCTTTTTTTGTTGTTGAGATGTACAAAGAGGTGGGGAGGGGGAGAACCGGAGGAGTGAGAAGGAGATGGAGATAAGAGAGGAAAGGCTTCCCAAATACGTGAGCCTCCAGGTTGCTGAGGGGTGGGTTAGAGAAGTGATAAATGTGTTCCTGTTTGCATCCAAAGGATGTTATGCTAAAACCAGACAGTAATTGAGACTGTGAGGGAGGTCTGGGTGTCTCGCATGTTATGCCAAGGTTTTAAACTAACACGAATCTGAACTGGGCAGTGCCAGCACAATAGAAAGGTAGCAAGGAATAGCACTGAAATAAATACAAGAAGAGGCAGTGCAGGGAAACAGCAAGAAAGTTCGGATGGTGGCGTAGCAGGATACAGCACTGCTGTGTGGGGTTCGGCAGAGGCAATGTGCGCATAGCAGATCAGGATCAGCCTTTGCTGTCTCATTTCGCATGCTGTTTGTTTCTGACTTGTTTGTTTTCTTGCATCCTTAGGAGTGTCAGAAATGTTTGTTTGTTTTCTTAATTGTGGTTTCTGAACTACTTAGCTTAATTCGTCTGTTCTAGGTGTCTAAAGTGCTTGACAAAAGATGTGCTGATCTGAACAGAAGGGAGCTGTGTCTTGGCTCCAAGAGACAGAGTGCTGAAGAAGCTGGAAAGAGTAGCTGAATGGCTCTTGTATCCCACAGGTTCTGGATCACGATGTTCCAACAGAGGAGCCCGTCACCTTTCACTTCCTGGCCAAATTTTATCCTGAGAACGCAGAGGAGGAACTGGTCCAGGAAATCACACAGCACTTGTTCTTCCTGCAGGTGGGAGCCACATCAGTACACTGTTTTCCAGCCTGAGGGAGAAGGAGCCAGGATGAGCAGAAGTGTGAGAAGGTTGCAGGGTCAGAAAGCTGGGCAACAGAGTGTGGATCCTCATAGTAATGTTCACACCTCTCCGAAGGGAGTTGTCTTCAACAACTACTTTGTAAAATAGGTCAAAGATAGTTTGTCTGGATGGAGCAGTCACAGATGCCCAGACTTGCAGACCTCGTAAACTTGCTGTCAGGAATGATTAGGTGATTTGTAATATTAGTGTGTTGTAGCTAGGGGAAATGAATCTGTCAGATGTGGGCTTGAATGACATACACAGCCTTGAAGTCCACCTCTCTGCAGGGTGTGGATATCAATTGTGCTGAGGGATGGCAATTGCCTTTGTACATGATAGCATTGTTATGTGAAGCAGGGGAATTTCATCCTCAAGAACAGAATGCAGCCAACCTGTTTCATGTTCAGGCTGTACAGCAAGGTTCACCTCTTCAAAAATCAGCCTTCAAATAACTGGAGCGGAAGAAAATCCCAGAAGCAGAGCTCCATCAGAGACTGATGGCAGAAGCACAGGAGAAGGGGAAACCTAATGGTCCCACGTGCCCCTGTAACTCGTGCCCTTATGTTAAGCATTTGGAAACTGTGGTGAATGCATCTTCAGACTTTTTTATTTAAAGTACGCTACAAAATTTTGCATCCTGAGAAATCAGCTCAGCTGATGTTGTAGCAGTGCTGCCTGGCTGGTAACAAAGAGCTTCTATTGCAGGAGCTCTCTTTCAGACAAGATCAGTTTTCTGAAACTATGTCCTATAAAGAGTTGTGTCAACTATGATTACTGGGAGTAGAGTAGTCTTAGTCAGACCCCCTAGGCACTTATTGGGATGGTTCAGCTGCTCTGTGGCTGTTAATTTGAAGTTTGTAAAATAAATACATTATAAAAATTTTAAAAAGACACTGAAGTTTGTCACATCAAAGTAGAGGCAACCTGGACTTGGATGCTCTTGGAAATAACCACTGTAGACTTCAGTGTGCCCTGCCCTTTCAAAGGGATATCAAAGTGAGCTCAACAGCTTCTTGGTACTTCTCACTCTTCCAAAATTCATCTTTGTTTCTCAGAGCTAAAGGCTTCTAAATGCAAAGTATTGCTGTTAATTTCCAAGTTCTGTCTCGTGTGCTAGTGTCTCCATAGGGCTATTTTTAAATGTCCAGTTTGCCATGGGCTTTATCCTTGATGAGGAAAAATGTTGTTGGCGTCTTTGAAAAGAAAAATCAGAGAGTAAAAGCAGTTAGAGCTGCATTTTTATAAATGCAGACTGTGACTTTGCTACTAGGATTTCTGATGATGAGAGGAGCCTGGGCTCCTGTAATGCATATGGGAAACAGGAGCTCACGTAAGCTTGCAAACTCTGCTGGTTTTTATCTTAATGCAGTGGAATATCTTCTGTGATTGTGTTGTAACCAACTTTGAGGACTCAAAGCATGTTATAAATTCAAATCGATGTTACTGCATCTCTGTGACAATCCATTTAAGTCTCCCAGGAAATAGTTGCTTTTTTCCCTATTTTTATTAAGGAAAATTAAGTGTGCAAAACCAAAAAATATCAAACATGACAGGTGTAATTTTTTAATGCACAGAAGCTAGGAAATGTAAAGCTGTTGCTTTTGGGAACTGCACATTGGTTCCTCTGGGAGTGTGCACAGGGCTTTGCCTGCTGCTAAAAGCACTGCCACGGGGGTGACTCGCAGCTCTCCTTTCTGCCGGTGGGATTGGAGAGAATTAGCCTCCAGCACAGGTGAGCACTGACTCATAATGAGGTCTGAATATCTCAGAGCAAAACCTTTGTGTGCTCAGAGACTCAGCTGCAAACTTCATTTTTTAAGTTAGTGGTGCGTATAGATGTCGTATCCATCCATAGCTTATACCTTAAGAGGTTTTATCATTGTGTTTACATGCAAGACTTTTTTTTTCCCCTCTTTGCCTTTAGCAGTGGTATATAGGTTCTGTCATTTTCCACGTATAAACTTAGCTCTTCTTGCAAACCTGTCTGAAAAAGGCGGCGGGTGAAAGCCTGAGCCCTTCCCTTCTGAGCCGCCAGAGACTTCTTGGGCCTGAATTGTAATTAGTGTTAGGAAAATTGTTAACTGTGTGGTTGACAGCTCGAGCTAAAACAAACTGTAACCATCTGTTGTGACAGTCATGCTTTGCACTGCTCTACTAAATGTGTGTTATGTGTCCTTTACTTCTATGTGCAGGTGAAGAAGCAGATTTTGGATGAGAAGATCTACTGTCCTCCTGAAGCTTCTGTCCTGCTGGCCTCTTACGCCGTCCAAGCCAAGGTAGGCACATGGGGTTTCTCCAAAGGCCTGCTGATGCTGGTGATGAGTTAGCGTTGCTCCTTGGAAGCGAGGTGCTTTGTGATATACCTGCTTCCTGAGGAAGGGGAAGACAGGGAAAGCTGTTAAAAGTTGGAAAGTGAGGGGATTACACCAGCACTGCTGCCTTTTCTGCATGACTGGTTCCTGACTACCTTCAGACATTGGACAGATTTTTGCTTGCTTTTTCCAGGACTGTTTAGCAAGCGCTCAGCTTATGAGCTGCAGTGCCTGCTCAAGTGTGGCTACTACTGGAGCACGTGAATTCCCTGAGCCCGTGCTTTTTTGGCTCCTCTCTCTGCTCTTGCCATTGCAGCCGTAGGCAAGCCAGCGATGGGACTCACAGCTCCGTTGCTTCCCCAGAATACCTGTCATCATGATAACTACTTTATTTTGAGTGCTGCAGCTTGCCACATAAATGTTATTGCAGTGTTAAAGGGCTCTGTCTGGCTTCTCCCTTTATCTTCGGTGTTTGGCCTCAGTAGACGGAGGAAGAAGTCAATGGTCACTAAGGTCCCCTCATTCCTTGACTGAATTCTGCTCTGGACCCAGAGTCAGCGTGTTTTGCTGCGGATTTATTTAAGAGAATGCTGTTTTCCAGTCTGGAGCCTGCAGCCTTGGACAGCTTGCAGCAGCCCACAGCAGAGGGACTCCTGGGACAGAGGGAGCAGCGCAAGGTTCAGAAGTGGGGACGTTCTTGCAGGAAGGGAAGTAATTTATCCCTGTATATGCACAACATGTACTGCTGCTCAATTAACAAGTCTTCCAGCTAATCTCTAGTTTGTGTGTAAAAGATAGTGTTTTTGGAAAAGGAGTGACTGGATCACAGCCCAGCTATGTTATTGCTGTAGCTTCGTGGTTGTAGTCACTTCTCACTCTCTGGATGTGATTTAGGGAGGCGTTTTGGCTCTCAGGAGTGCAGGCAGGTGGCTGTGCCCTGGGTCTGGTTCATTTGCCTGTCTTTGAGGGGCATGACTGTTGAGCAGTTTAGCGGAAGCAGGGTAGCTCTCTGGTCCGTGAGACCACCTTAGCTGACAACGCGGGAGAGGGGATTTGGCTCTGTTGTCTGAAGAGCGGGCCTGATCCAGGCTGGTTGGAAACGGAGGCCAGTCCACAGTGTTTCACTGTGGCTTTTTCTGTCTTGCCGTATAATCTTCCTCATAACCCTTCAGTCCATGCTCAGTTTGTCTGAATGCAGCCCTGGGTGACATGCAGCAGTGTTCTTTGATGATGAATGTTTGAATTTACTAGAAAAAGATGTTTTCTCCTCATAGCCAGAATATTGATGAAACCGTATTTTTTTCAAGAGACTCATCAGGCAGGGAAAGACAAGTTGCTTTTAGAAATGTTTCTATTCGTGTGAAACATTCATCACTCTTATTAGAGTGCATGAGTAAACACTTACTTGGCTTTTTCTCTGTTGACCTGCTGAGCTGAGGATACATTGAGGATGACTTTTCCTGTTGCCGAAATGAATAGACCATTGGGTAAATATTGAGCGCTGTTAACTCTTGGCCCTGACAGCTTCTGCTCGCGTGATCAGGAACAGGCTGTAATTTGGTACAGGACTGTTGTGCTGTCCCCTTTCTCTTCTTGCAGCTTGGCTGCTGACCTTGTGCTCAGTAGCACGCTCAGCATGCTCAACACTCGGTTGTCTGGAGGAGGTTGTCTGGAGTCAGAGCAGTTCTCTTAACCTTGCACGTCTTGATTCCGCACAGAGATTGTGAGAAGGTGGAAGAGGGATGCCTTTTCTGATCTTTGCTAAATGTGCTTTCATGTCTGCATCAGACGTTGCTTTTCCTTGCTGCCCCTCCATGCTAGCCAGGCTCCAGGCTGGGTTTCCCCTTCTGCTTTTTTTGTGGGTTTTGGTGGGGTTTTTTTCAGCAAAGGAGAAAGCTGGAAGCACGTCTTTAGTATGGAACTGGGAAGAAAGATGTTGCAGGTCATCTCCTTCCAGTTAAATAGGATAATGATGTCCTTTCTGGACAAGAAAGCGGCCACTGAGCACAGTAATTTTGCTAATAACATGCTGATTTGCATGATTAGGGGCATAATAGCCTGTCATAGCAGTGTGTTTGCATCTGATACAGCCATTTGATTGACAGCCAGGTTGGTTTGTACTGTTGTTGCACACCTACCTGCAATAACAAAGTAAGCGTGTGGGTCATAAAAATAAAAGCTTATTTATTTCTATATCATTGTGTTCGTTTGGGGAATTACTATGTGTTTTCCCCTCTAGCCCTGCATTTAAACCACCCACGCTGCTTTCAGATGTTGGAGGTGGTTCAGGTTTTAAATAGCCGGGAGAGATGTGGAATCTACCAAAAAATGCATCCCGGCAGGAAATGATGATGTCCAGGAGGTTCTTCCATTTCTTGCTCCTTAAATGCAGATCACTGCTGTGCAGCAGCCTTCTCAGCACTTCAGATCTTTTAGCACTAGCAAAGGGCTGCTCTTCCCCCCCCTCCCTCAAAACAAACAATACTTGATGTTAATAGTTTGAAGATGAACATGCCTGTGTTTATCCAGGATGATGTAAGCCAGGTGTATGAATGAGGAAAATAGAACTTCCATGTGTAACCAGGAATATTAATCAGACAGTTCAATTAACAGGAGCTGAAATTCCACAACAGTTTTGAAGTAATGATTTAATTGAAAAGGTCTTTAAAAGTGTGTTTGCCAAATCATTTGAGCCAACATATACTGCAATACTTAAGCCATTTGTTGATTTTTGACTTCTGAATAATTAATGTTCTCATCTAGACTCCCTCTCGGTACAAATATTCCTTTGGGACATGGCGATATTTTTCACCACATAAAAATCACATAATCCATACTTAGTCTTGGATATCCATGGTAGATCACAACAGAAAATAATCACATTAATCCTATCTGCTGTTATTTTCATCACCTAAAAATGATTTATTTTCTGCCTCTACAAGGTTATTGGAGTTGTTTCCTTTGCCAGTGCCATGTTTTTATTACTGCTCCCTTTTGATGTGGGTTCAAGGGATGTGTACTTGCAATGTGCTGCTTTCAGAGGAGCTCCAAGCATCTGTAGACCTTGGAAGACAGACAGTTGCTGCTGCTCAGCACCCTCCCGAATGAAATCCATGGCGGTTTTGTTATATTAATTGAAGTCTGAGTCAGTGTTGATTGTTGCATGCTTCCTTCGTATCTGCATTGGCTCCAAATCAATATTTGTGTCTTTAATCCCTGCTTGTCGTCTATGAAACGTTGCTTGCTGGGCTGTGGAGAGGATGTATGCGTAGACTCTTGATGCTGAGCTCTGGTTTTAGTGTACAACATGATGGTTCTGTCATTAAAAGGAAGCTGATATGGAAAGCTTCCTGACTTACTACATGACCACCATGTGTGTTTTGGTCTTGGTTTTAAAATTTGTCACCATTTTGTACTTCCTGAGCTGAGGTTCTTCAGAAAAGCAGGGAGGGAAGGGCTGTCTCCCTTGCAAAATGAGTGACTTGAGCGAACGTTGCCATGTCTTTTGTAATTGGGTAATGTCACTGCAGAAGTCCTGTTTGCCAGGTGAATGAAAATCGCAGCATTTCATGTACGTGCCTCACATCCATCATCCTCCTTTCTTGAACTTGCTAGGTTATTTGAGCTGCTGTTTTCTGGCAGTTTCCTGCCCTCTTAGGCTGTACAGGAGGTAAATTCATTTTCACATGCACTGCAGGGACACTCGGCTTTTCAATCTGTTAATAAGCAGTTTTATTTCTCAGTCATTTTGTATGCTGCTCAAAAAGATGTAAATCTAAACAAATACTAGTAATTACTGGATGCACTTAACAAATCTGAATTGGATTCCATGATCCAGTTGCACAACAGACCCTCCGGCAGAAAAGCTGACACCTGTCTGAGATGAGTCTGTCAAACTCCTGTAATTTTTTTTTATATTTGTTCATTAGGGTGGTGAGCAGCAACAGAGAAACCGCCATCTGCCTCACCTGAATTACTGGTATCGATCAGTCTTTGGGGACAGGTCTATGTCTATATCTTGACGCTCTTTCCCACTATCAGTGGGATGGCAAGGACGTCTCAGCTATAGAGTGAGTCTTTCCCGGTGTCGGAGGAAGTGTTTGCTGGGCATGGTAATTAGAGTAGACTAGAATCATTCGGTTGGAAGGGACCTACAGTGATCATCTAGTCCAGCTGATGGTGGATGTCCACTGGTGGTGGGAAGTTTTGTTCTGCTTCCAACTTCTGCGGCATAGTAGGAGGAGGATGTTAGTTTCTATTAGCAATCAAATAACAAAGAAAATACAATTGCTAAATCTACCGAGCAGCATATGTTCAGTGCTCTAGCAGGTTCTAACATGAAGGGTGGAAGCGGTCTGCATTTGCTGTCTCCTCAAGGGGTGGATGTGTAAGGGTGAAGACTTTACTTGCCCCTGTTGTTAACGTGGGGTGGGCATGCTGTCTGTGCTTCTTTTCAGTATGGTGATTATGATCCCAATGTCCACAAGCGAGGCTTCTTGGCACAAGAGGAGTTGCTTCCAAAGAGGGTAAGAAGCTCAGCTGGGTGGAGGATTAGGTTTCCAAGCCTGCTGGTGTTCTGGGTAAGACAGCCTTTTGCAGACAGAGTCTTTGTGGGACTGCCTGAGCCAGTGCACCCTGGTTTGTTTTCCTTGGGCTTCCTTACCAAGGCAGACAGTATGAAAAGGTGTATTGAGGGAGGAGAATTCAATCTCTGTGTGACATACTTTAACAAAAACAGAAGCATGTGTGTTCTTTCTTTTCATGGTTTCATCCTACCTGCATCTCCTCAGGATGGCCTGGGGACAGTTTGCCTGTGCTGTGTGATCGGCAGGGTTGAGTGAGCACTGGGCGATCACAGGGTGTGGGGTTGAGCGTGCCCTACTGAGAGTCACCTGTCCTGAGGTTGGATGTGATGCTGGGGAGGGGACGCTTGGGGCTCAGGTGTTTCTGGCTTGCTTGCTGGCTAAGGAGACTGTGACAAGAGCAGCAGTGTGACCCTGGTCTCTCTCTCCCCACCTACCTCAGGTAATAAACCTGTACCAAATGACTCCAGAGATGTGGGAGGAAAGGATAACAGCCTGGTATGCAGAACATCGAGGCAGAGCAAGGTGAGTGTGTGCTGCAGTGGTGGGTCAGGGTCAGTCCCCTCGCTGCAAGAGTCACAAGGGTTTGGGGAGCTTGGACAGGTGATGGATAAGCTCTGCTGACAGCAGGATTAATCCCAGCACACCTCTGTAGCAGTCTCATGAAGGGCAAAGGGGTTGCTTTGATTGCTCTGCATCTGCCCTGCCTGTCCCCTTGTCACTGACAGGGTCCTAGAGAGGATTTAGGACTGATGCTCAGTAAGGGACCACCTGCAGCAGGGCAGGGAGGCAGGCAGCCTGCCTAGAGGGTCAGGGTGCTTTTTGGGCTAGCAAAAGAAATGCAGATTCAGCTTGGTGAGGTGTACTGCTGCCTTGGGTGGTAAAATGCTCCTTGAGGGGGATAAGCCTAAAGCCAGATGGATCTGAAACAGGGGCCTCACAGTCAGGGACTGCCTATTTATGCTTAAGGGACTGGGAGATGGACAAAGTGAGGCTTGAAGTGCTGCATCTCGCTAGGCAGGCGTCAGCAGCCATTAAGATGCTGGCAAGCTGCAGAGTGGGATTTGCTGTTGGACTTTATTGATCCTGCCAGCAAAGACAGGATTGACCTGTGTGATAGAGACAGTCCAGGCTTCAAAGCCTTGTGAGTACTTAGGATCAGAAAGAGCAACCATTCCCCTCTCCCTGATTCTAGCAAACATTGTAACACTGGCCTTTTTTTGTCTGACAGAGATGAAGCTGAAATGGAGTATTTGAAGATAGCTCAGGACCTGGAGATGTATGGAGTGAACTATTTTGCGATTAGGGTGAGTGCAGATTGTGGGTCATGTTTTCTTGCCAGCATAGCTCTTGTGTTAGTCTTAATCTGTTGTGTTGCTGTGAGATTGGATGAGTGGAGCCTTCGAGAGCCAGCAGACTTGGGAGATGGCTGCAGTGTGTTGGTGAGAGTCCTGCTGCAGTGTGCTTCATTGCTGGGTTCCGGGGAGGCAGAAGCTCTTCTAATATGTGGTGCTGGTGCGTCACTGCTCAGGGCTGGTTGATGAAACTAACAACAATTCATGTCAGACTCTCCAAGTGGAATAAAAGGGTTTTCTGTGCTTTTCTTTTCTTCTGTAGAATAAAAAGGGCACCGAACTACTCCTTGGAGTTGACGCCTTGGGTCTCCACATTTATGACCCAGACAACAGGTTGACTCCTAAAATCTCCTTCCCGTGGAACGAGATCCGAAATATCTCATACAGCGATAAAGAGGTATAGATAAGTCTGCCCTCTTCCCTGAGGGCAGTAAGAACACAATTGCAGTATAAAATGATTTCTCTTGGCTTCTCTGTCTGCTGTGCTTGCTATCACCAGCTTAGCTAAAGGCAGCTCATCTTCTCCAATTGAAACTTCAATTCCAAGCCTTTCTGAAACTTTCCAGGAGTGGGCGTACAAGAGGTCAACTGGGAGCTATTCTCCTCTTTGGTTTTAGAATACGTTCAAACTCTCTGTGTAATTTTTTCAAAAAACCAAAATTGCTGTTGATATGCTTAGCCCAAATGTCAGAGTTCAGCAGTTGAGATCTCTGCTTTGCTGTATATATTGCAGTACATATTACTGTGTGTATGTATTGTATTATGAAATATAGTGAGATATATTCCTGGTGGGAAGAGCTCTTCCCTCTTGCCATATCATTACATCATCTCGAGTTTTCAGGCTGCTGGGCTTGACATAACAGTTCGAATCTCTTTAGGAAGTTGAGTAGTTTAAGCCCACTATTTGATAGATATTTATTAAATCCAGAGCATAAATATGAATCTTCTGAATTATTGGCCACCAAACCTAGTTGAGAACAGCAGTAAGATTGGCTGTGGAGGGGGAACTGATCGACTCAATATTCAATCTGAAAGAGCTGCTCAAAGAAACCACCTGCCTTCATGGTAAGGAAGAAAATTAACTTCTTAATTAAAAGTTGTTTTTTAATCTAAACATGCTATTGATCAGGGTAAAAGCTAAAGGTTTCTCATCAGCTGCATTTATTGCATGTCTTGTGAAGTTTTATAAGTAGTAAGGCTGTGCTGGAATTCTCTTCACTTGTTCTAGTTCTTAAAAATAAAAAGCTTTGCAGCTCTGCAAAACAGCCCAGCACTTAGTGACTTGCAAAGGCTTTCCTGCCCGTGACAGATGAGTGCAGTGGAAGCTGTCTGGTCAGGCATTGTCTCAGAAATCTGGGGATTGAAGCCTCTGTAACCAGGCCTTGACACAAGACTGTAATACAGCTTTCTCTTGGGGGAAAGGACTGCCACCTTCCATCAGGTCAATCATCTGTGTAATGAGAGGACCACAAGTAGACCTGATGTGATAGTAAACAGGCTTAATAGCTGGGTATGACAGCTACGTCAACACAACAGAGGGGTTTAATCCGTCGTAACAAAGATTGACTGTTTATGTGGAACAAAATTCCTCTCCTGACATGTTTCTGCTGTTGCTTTCAATGTCTGGTAGGGGTTCTGCTAGAGCCAGAGTCCAGGGACATTCACGCACGTCTGCCTGTGTGAAAGTCTTAAAAGATTGGTTCTTAAACTGACAAAACAAAACACTGCCAGGGCAAGTTCTGCTGAGCCCCTTTCAGGCAGTACAATATATTGACAAATAGATCTACTTTAATGGACACAGAGTGCCTGCTCGAGTGCTATCTCTTCAGCTGGTTATTTTTGTAGTGTGTGGGGGAGTGATGGAATATATGCATGCCTTCTAAAAAATGCGGTGTTGCAGAGCACTTCATCTCCTCCAATACCCTTTTGTTAGTTCAGAGTCTTCTGTCTGTCCAGGAGCTGTATTACCAAAACTCTGTAGTTTGGCAATACCACCTGTATCCTCTTGAGACACCCACTGTGGAAAAGGTCTTTGGAGAGGGTAAACCCAGGCCATGGTTAGAGCTGTTTGGTTGGCACATGAAGTATAAATGCAAGTTAGAGTGAGGGAGGTATTTTGAATTGCGGAGCAGTCTTGTGACACGGCTGACTTCTGGAGAGCAAGATGCATGGAGAATCCTTTTGGGGAGCCCATGCGAGTGGAGGTGTTAATGGGAAGGGCAGCAGCTCCTGTTGCTGTGTTCCTAATGCAACCCTCCTGCCCATCCACCAGGCAGCTGAGCTGGTTCTTCCTCCATTCAGAAGTGTCGTGAGTTTCTGCTGTAGGTTCTCTGTTCTCTACACCTGCCAGGAGAGCAGCATCTTGAAAGGAGGTTGTAGTGAGGTGCGTGTCAGTCTCTTCTCTCAAGTAACAAGCGACAGGATGAGAGGAAATGTCCTCAAGTTGTGCCAGGGAGGTTTACATTGGATATTAGGAAAAATTTCGTCACCGAAAGGATTGTCAAACGTTGGAACAGGCTGCCCAGGGAAGTGGTGGAGTCACCGTCCCTGGAGATATTTGAGAGATGTGTAGATGTGACACTCAGGGACATGGTTTAGTGATGGACTTGGCAGTGCTGGGTTAATGGCTGGACTCTGTGATCTTAAAGGTCTTTTCCAACCTAAATGAGTCTATGATTCTATGATTCTGTCTTCCCTTGGGAGGTGCTGAGCTGTCTCTGCCCTCTGCAAGGTGCTCTGCAGAGGACACCGGCTGTCAGGCATTGCGGTCTGTACGTAGACAGCACTCAACATTGCTTCTGTGGCACTCACATTCTTCTGACTGGAGGAACGGTTGTCTCCTTTGTTGCTTTTGATACTAGTTCTCTTGCTTGGCTAAAAGCCACGGGGACAGCTCTCAGCCTTGTTTGTCTGACACTGCTGACCTCCTTTGAGCCAAAGCTTTCAGTAAGACTTTTATAGCTGCATTTTTATTAAATGCACCACTCTCTGATAACTGTCTCCCTCTCTGTTTTTTTCTTTCAGTTTACGATTAAGCCATTGGACAAAAAGATTGATGTTTTTAAATTCAATTCATCAAAACTGCGTGTGAATAAGCTGGTAAGTCTACAGACAGAGTAATTTTTATTGCCTGCAGCAGCAGTTTCTGCAGGCAGTACGAGACAATGTTCTTTTGGGGCTTTTTCTTCGAGCAGTCGGAGGGAGCATGCTGGCGTGGCTGGACCGTAGATGTGATTTGGTATAGCAGTTACTACTTGGTCACAGCCTCTAGAAGAGAAGGGGGAAGCTCAAGTCAAGCTCCTTCACAGAACCTCTCCCCCCTCTCCTGTTCTTGTGCTCCCTTTCTGAGCTCTCGGGTTACAGCTGACCTGCATGGTGGAAGCACTTAGTAAGTAAAACTTTCTCATCACCCCCATCTTTGCTCCACATCTCCTTTCTTCTCCTGTGATGCTTTTCTGTTCTGTCCTGTGACGTGGATCTCACTGTTTTGGAATGCGCTGTTATCAGTCGCAGTCCTGGCGTTTCCTAGGCTGGTCCCCTCTGAGGACACTCTCCTCAGTACAAGGATGGAGGGGGCTGCGTTGAGCTGTTCTGTTCAGCATCTGTGTTGAGACCAGCTTTAGCTAGTGTTCTGGATTTGGTATCTGGAGGAGCTTTGGTCCAGATTCTGTGGTAGCTGTGCACCGTTGTTAAGTTGCATGAGGGATGTTTGCTGTCCTGTACTTCCCGTGCTGTAGGAAAGGGGCACCTGCTGACAAAGGTCTCATTCACTGCACTCATCAGGTTCGTGGTGCTGAATCTCCTCTGACTCCAGAGGAGTCATTTGTGACTTGTGAAATGGAAGAAGGGCACATGAATCAGTCCTTTAGAAAAGAACCCAAGTTTAGAGACCTGCTTTTATTGCTGAAAAGAGCTTCCACTCCTCTGTGTATCCACCCCTTTGCTAACCCTCCTCTAGTATTGCCACCTTCCTTGATCTCCTTGAGTACCAGAGGAAACCACACTGGTGCTCAAAATGCTTCAGCAAGGTTATCTGAAGATGTCTAAGGAAGGTTTTGATAAGTCTTCTGTTTGTCCAAGATGGAAAGTGGTTTTCTTTTTTTTTTTTCTTTCTTTTTTTTTTAATCTCCATGCTTTAAACACGCAGCTGGGAGAAGGTACAAGTTCATCTTGAACCTACAGAAAGGGGGCAGTGAGAACCAGGGAACCGATCAGAGCTGTAGAAGTCTTTGTTTCATTATTTGGCCTAATACCTTTTTAGGGCAGGTATAAAACTTGCCAGAACCGTGCTGTGCTTGATGCACAAAAAACAGAAAATTGGTCTCTGCAAAGAGCTGATAGCCCAGGAGCTGGCATTTGGTGTGGGACTTGGCTGTGCCTTGGCTCCCTGCCCCTCGTATGGGTATGAGAGCTCACAGGGTTTGAGATCAGTGGGTGGAAGTGCTTAAAAGCACCAAATCAAAGCAGTTCTACTGTTTTTGTGTGTCAAGAATACAAACTACCTCATCATCGTCATGTGTACAGCTGTTTCTCTCCGCTCTTCACCCTTGACTGGAATAGATTCTTCAGCTGTGTATTGGAAACCACGACCTCTTCATGAGGAGGAGAAAGGCAGACTCGCTGGAGGTCCAGCAGATGAAAGCGCAGGCCAGGGAGGAGAAAGCCAGGAAGCAGGTGAGAGATATCTCATATAACTAGACCATGAGACAAAATCAGAAATGCAGATGAGCTTGGGATGGAACAGTCTCCAGAGTGACATGAAGCACACAGAGCAGCTTTGAGGGATGGTCCAGCTGAACATCTCTTTTTTTAGTAGCCTGCTCCAACCTTGCCAGTCATTCTCAACTTGGCTCTGCAGATTGATGGCAGCCTAGCAGCCCAAGTCCAGCCCCCACACTCGGGAACAAAACTGGGAGGATGAGAGGGAGGAGCTGATCTGAGTGTCCTACAAGGGTGTGTGCTTCTTCCCTGCCTTGGTTTATGCCTGGGCTCAGTAGCTGGAAAGTTGTAGTATGTTGGGGTAGTTGCTTGTAATTAAAGCAGGGACTGTGAGGGGGAGCTGTGCTTTGCCGTAGTTCTTTGCCTTATTTTCTAATTACATGGTGATGGAATGCACACTGACATTTCGGGGTATGCAGCCTGCATGCTAATTCCGTGCTGGCCTCCTTTATCTGCTGCAGGTCAGCCCAGGCAGTGAAAACAGCTCTTTGGAGGCAGCAGTGTGTAGCCGATGAGCATATATCAGCAAATTGGATTGTATGAATCATTGTTTTCTGCTCGTAGACCTTTTCTACTCACCGAAACCCACACAGCTAATCTGAGTACTGGTGCTTAGAATATAAATGTCCCTTTTGCAATAAAGCCGCTAGATAGCAGCAGAAGAAACCAAAGCAGTCACTTGCACCTAGGAGGGCTTTATGCTCAAGGGACTTCCAAGTTAATGAATTCACAGAATGGTCAGGGTTGGAAGGGACCTTTGGAGACCATCTAGTCCAACCCACTGCTAAAGCAGGTTCACCTAGAGCGTGTCCACAGAGGTGTCTGCTTGGTGTTGAGGTGCTCAGCTGACCTGGAGATGTGTCGTGGCTTGTCTTGCAGGCACCTCCTGAAGCAGTTCTCCTTCCTATAGCTTGTGGGGTGGCAGGAGAGGACAGGACATGAGTCACTACGAGGGTAGACAGGCCAGCTCCTCTGGGGAAGGGGGGGCTTCTTGCTTCCCGCAGGGATTCCCCTGGTCAGTAAGGAGTTGGCATTAGTGAAGCAAAAGGTCCTCCTTAGAAGGAGCAACATGGTGTCCAAGCACTGATGGCTTCAAAGACAGGTTTTAGTGTCTTGTGAGTTTTTAATATATTTGAATAATGCCAGCAAGACCTGAGATCCTGTGCTTAGCTGGGCTGCTGGGAGAGGTGAGGGCGCTAAGAGTGAGCAGAAGCTTATCGCTTTGTGTGAGCTCTCAAATCCAGAGCACTGGTGCTCTACAGAAAAGGTCAGGCTTCTGTTTGGGTTGGCTGTCCTCTCCTGAGCTAGCCACTGTGCTTTCTCGTCTGCTCTCTCCTCCCTTCCCAGGAACCACAGTTGTTAACTGGTTCCGGGTAGTCCTTTTATATTGGGAATTCTTCTTAATGGAAGTCCTGAGTGGGATGCAGATTGTAATGATAATTAATGAGGGGAACCTTTAATAGAAAGAAGCAGAGCCGTTACAGCAGTGGGCGTCCCGCTTTCAGAACACAGTTGGTGTCCAAGGAGCAGAGAAATGTGCCTTGTCGCACTTATTTCCCTTATTAAACCCAGCAGGTGGCCTGTGCAATGCTGTGAGTCCTCACTGCAGCGTGGATATTTATAATGCACCCATCTCTGTCGTACTGGAGTGCTTAAACTTGGTGTGTTAATTAGCTCGATGGCTCCCTTTGGGCACTTGGCTAGCAGAGAGGCAGTTGCTGGGCATGCTCTGTCTGCACAGCACTCTCAGCATCTTCTGGGAAGAGGTGGCAGATTCGGGTGGGTTGTCTCATCATAGCTTGGATCTTCCCATCCTGGAGAAGCGTTGCTATTTCCTGCAGGCTGAGCTGGAGGGAGAGAGTTTATTGTATCTAGGAATTGATAGAGGTGGTCGGACTCTTTGTGACCTCCCTATAAATGAGTGGAAGTGAAGTTTCCAGCATGCTGGGTTAGATGTCTGATCAAAAGTAGCAGCTATCCACATCTTTCAGACACCTGCCTGTGCTGTGTGTATATTTGGTATTTTGAAGATGCCCTCAGACTGCCCTTAAGCTCAGTTTTGCTGTAAGAAACTCTAGGCATAGCTGGAGCTCTTGGGACCCTACTTGTCTGAGTCTGCCCTGTGAGTCAGCGTAGGAGGGTACTGTCTGGGGATGTAATCACCTGCAAGCAGGTTGTGCAGCAGTGCTGTGGGTAACAGCCTGGTCAGAGCATAGGAGATTGTCTCAGGAATGGGACTTCTCAAGGGAACAGGTTGCATCAGGTCACCAAGTTTAGTGAAACTCCCCATCTTGATAAACACAGAGGAAGCAGTAGTGCAGTCCTGTACTCTTAACTCCCAGGTAGTGACCCTTTCCTACCCTATGGAAAGCCTTTCTAATGTATATTATTTCTCCTCACTTTCCCCAATACCTTTTTCCTAGATGGAGCGGCAGCGCCTGGCCCGAGAGAAGCAAATGAGAGAAGAGGCTGAAAGGACAAGGGATGAGCTGGAGAGAAGGTTGATGCAGTTAAAGGAGGAGGCAACGATGGCCAATGAGGCTCTGGTAGGTCTCTGGCAGGTTGTTTCCCGAGGCACTGCAGCTGTTCCTCACTCTTTCCACTGCTGAAGTGTTTTAGGAGGCATACTGTGACTGTCCTATGGCTATTCTCAAACTGCTGCTGGTGGACAGTGATCAGGAGACTGGATGGAGTTGATTTCATTCTGCTAGTCTGCTGTGGGAGGAGCACAAAGGAGGATGATTTGGGACAGAGCCTGGGCACATCCAGGTCTTGGCTGCAGAAGGTTGCAGGCTTTCATGGAAGGGAGGGACTCTACGGGCCATGGCAGCCATGTGGAGTGAGCAGCTCAGAGCCTTGCTCCAGGGGTTGTAAGCACATTCGGGGAGACATTCATTGTGCTCAATGGCTTAATGTGCCTTAATTTTCAGATGAGGTCTGAAGAGACAGCAGACTTGCTGGCTGAGAAGGCTCAGATCACGGAGGAGGAGGCCAAGCTCCTGGCTCAGAAAGCAGCTGAGGCTGAACAGGAGATGCAGCGAATCAAAGCCACAGCCATCCGGACGGAGGAGGAGAAGCGGCTGATGGAACAGAAGGTGCTAGAGGCAGAGATGTTGGCACTGAAAATGGCGGAGGAGTCGGAGAGGAGGTCAGAGGGTACAACCTTGCAGCTGCCTCTGCTTTGCTTTCCAACCCCCTTCTGACTTAGCTGAAAGATTGGCTCATGCCTTGAGTTAGTCCATCCAGCAGTTTGCAGCGAGCCCTTGGCTTCCCATGCATGTATAACAGCAAATGGCCTCGAGGCTCAGCTGGTTTCTCTCTCCATGTTGCTGTTTGCCACAGCTGGCTGTCCCTGAATAGGAAATGGTGCTGGTAAAGCAGTGGTGGCCCTGATCTTTCCCTGGATTGAAGCTGAAGATCCTTCTCTGCAGCCTTCTTTGGGAGAGATACTGTGGTGAGAGCAGCAGGGAAAGGGGCCGTCAGCTAGCAGGGGAGAAAGTACTGTGGTTCTTGGCACTCTTGCTTTCTACGCCTCTCATGCCCTGACAGCAGCAGGGGAAGCCAGCTCTACTTCTGGGTTATTTCTGCAAACACCCACTGCATCCCCCAAAGTATTTGACAACATTAATAACACTTGGGGCTTTTTTTTATTCTGGATGGTAGATCTACATTCCCTAGTCTCTCTTTACTCTTCTGCTTACCTTTCAGTTTTTTAGTTCTTCTTACCAGTTGTGAGGTCTCTGTTTTGGGTTAGCCTTGAGGTCTCCCTAGCTCCTGGAGTTCTTGCTTCTTGTTAAAACTGGTGTTTCCATCCTCTTGATACCAGAGCCCAGGTTCCATGGTGCATTTGGTAGTGAGCAAGTAAACGATCGTTTGTGTTTCCTTCCAACTGATTAGTCTTTTCCATGTGAGAGGTTGCTTGGTGTCAGCTCATCTGCTTGGATGGACGCGGCCCTTGTCCATCTCTTTTTGCCTTGGTTTCTATCTTGTGAAGTCTCCACTCAAATTTCAGTCCAGCAGAGAAAGCATCCTTCCCTCCTTTGGCTTCCTTTGGGGGTGGTCCTTGAACCTCAAGGGTAACAAAACTAGTTCTAGAATTGTTGGGCCATGCAAGCAGGCAAAGCTGTGCAATCTTGGGTGCTTTTTTCTTTTTGAATGTAGTAAGTAATTGTTGGTAGAGGCTTACTTGTCAGAAAACTGCCTCTCCTGCTGCAAGTCTGAGCTTAACTTTTGAAGTCGTTCTCCCCGTCCTGGTGTCTTAGCATGCTTCTCCAGCCCTGAGCCTTGCTCACTGATGCTCACACAGAGCCCATGTCAGAGCTGCCCTTCTATTTTTGTGGCTTGGATTTTTGTGCTAATTAAAATGTCCCACATGTCAGAGGGTTCTGGCATTTCCCTTGCGTAAATGATTTCTTAGTTTAGCTCTTGTTGCAGGACAAGTTTCGACCTGTTCCACACCTACACTGTAATCCTGCTTCTCCCATCTTCTCATTCCTCTCAACTTCAATCTGATATTTGCCATTTGCTGTTTTCCTTTGTAGGGCAAAGGAGGCTGATCAACTAAAGCAAGACCTTCAGGAGGCTCGTGAGTCTGAGCGGAGAGCAAAGCAGAAGCTTTTGGAGATCACCAGCAAGTCGTCCTACACAGTAAGAGCGATCTGTATTGTAGTCCCTAGTTCCCAACCCATAAATGTGCCCTCCTCTGTAGCCTGGAGGAGTCTTGTATCTCCATCCCAGCCGTGGAGGGGTATGAGCTGTCTCATTGCATTGTTTAGCAGCTGTTTAGAAATGCTTAGCAGTGCTTGCCCTTTTCATCCAGGCACCCCATTCAGCAGAAGATCACTTTGCTCTTTCACACACACACACACACGCACACTCACCCTGCCTCACGCTACAAGAGCAAGGGAGCTGCTAGTGAAATTAAAGGCAGCAAATTTTGAACCAATTTAGCAACTATGTCAGAGCCACGCTTTGCTGGCACATGTGGAGTGTACCAACTCAGCAACAGCCTTTAAAACAGCGTTAAATACTTACAAAACAGAGGATGTCCTTTTTCTTGTTAGGTGGGATAAACATTGTCCAGAACCTGTAAATTCATTCTTTGGGCATAAACTGGACGCTGTGCCTCAGTGTGGTGGAAAAAAAACTTCCTTGAAGGAAGATTATTCCGTAATTGCCCATTAAAAGGATTTCACACCTTTCTCTAAAGCATCTGGTCCCAGTTGCTGCCGGGGACTGAAATGCCAGACTAAATGACCGTTGCTCCAATCTGCCGGGCAGTTCCTTTCCTCCACTTCTCTAATTGTGCTGCAGGGCCTGCAAAACCGATCAAGTGCTCCCCTCCCTGCAGCTCACACCTGCCACAGTTGCCCATTCAGCTGCCTTGCTGTCCTGAGGGGGGAAGAGGGAAGAGCTCGACAGCTTCAGGAATAGACTCAACAGACGTACATGGGAGTTATCGACCTGCCCAGTACTGAAATTTTAATTTTTACATGCAGGCTCCTTCCTCCTCTGGAAACTTTTGAGGAGCAGATTGAAGAGGGCTTGAGAAGAAGTGACTTCTTATCCCGATTCTCTGAAGTTCCCTGCAAAAATGTTCAGAAGCTTTTAAAAATGGCAGTGATGGGAAATAGTCAGGTGCTTTTAGCTATGGGACAGTCCGTCAAGTGCTAGCTACCTCAGTGCTTGATAAAGCTTAGCTTTGGAGTGCTCCTTGTTTTACAAGTCACTAGCATTCTGGGATCCACCAGTTCTTTAATTCTGGGTTTAACTTGTGCACAGCGTGGAGTGTCCTCACTGAAACTCATACTGCATGGCTACATCAGCCCAATGTTGATGTTTGGGCAGCTCTTACACATCCATGTTCCCTTGTGTTGCTGTGTCCATCTTAGTCAGACTGGCAGAACCTCAGCTAACAAGCCCTTTTGTATAAATCCCTGTGCCTGTGCTGGTGAGCAGCCCCATGGCTGTGTTCCTGCCTGCGAAGTTAAAGGCTCATTAGTGGGAATGTTGTAGGGTTGCATGGAGCACAGCTCCACCCCTCCAGCTGCATCTGCCTGGAGGCAAGAACTGCCACGTCCAGACACATGGTGCTGCTGCGTCCTCTCCTTTCCCTAAAGAGCCTTGGCCTTCCTGACGTGGCTGCCTGTGCCAGGAGGGAAGGGAACATGCTTTTTTCCTCCCCAGTTAGGTGGCAGGGTCCCCTCACGCAGCTGCTGCTCCTCCTGCCCCTCTCAGAGCCCTGGCAGGAGTGCCACGCTGCACAGACTCGATGGCTGTTGTTTTCCAAGGTCAGGAGGAGGCAGGTGTGACTGTTGTGCCTATATCCAGGTGATGACACTTTGCTGGGCTCTTCCATGCCCTGTTACACCTGCCTCGCTTCTCCCTTCCCCTGTGGCCTCTCTCATCGCTCAGCTGCGTGCGTGTTTGGGGCAGACAAGTGAGATGTGCTGAGATCCTGTTCTTGCGCATCACTTGAAAGAGCTGGATTTGGGTGAGCCTGCCTCCCCTGCCAGCACAGGGAGGCACCCAGCGGGCAAGCACAGCCCAAGGGAAAGAGTGAGCCCAGGGTGGCCTGAGGCATGAAGCAGTATTGAAAGCTGCATGTTGGGAGGCTCGCGTCCCTCAGGTGAATGGCAGCTCTGCCAAACGGTGCAGTATTCCAGCTCCTCTCTTCTTTAATGAGGGTGTAACACTGAGCTTGTGCTTTTCTGTGGTCCCAGTGCTTGTACTGTGTTGTCCCTAGGCAGGACGTCCCTCTGGGGGAACAAGAGCAGGAGAGGAAGCGGGGAGTGGATGGATATAGAATCATTTAGGTTGGAAAAGACCCTTAAGATCATTGAGTCCAACCGTTAACCTAACTCTGTGTTGCAGAAAAGGCAAGAAACAGTTAACTTTTTAAAAAAAAAAAAACTTTCCAGTCTCCAATCCTTGTTCTTTAAAGCTTGTTTTGGTGTCTTTTTAGTCCTTGAAGCCCTAGCTGTTTTTGTCATGTGACTGGTAGGTGATGCATGAGAAATAAGACGTGAATCTTGAGTGTCAGGCCGTCAGGGCTAAGAGAACAGTTCATTCTTTACTGACTTGGCGACGGCTCTTTGCCTTCTTCATCGCCCTTCAGGTACCACTCATGGCAAGACTAAAGACAGTCATCTCTTCTCTGCTTCTCCTGAAGTAGTGAGTGGCTGTCTTGGGCTCACCGAAATTCTTGAGCAGCGAAGGAAAGGCAGTGGCAGCAACAGGAGGAGCCCTCCCTGTGGGGGAAGCCTCATGATGTGACTTGCTCTGTGCTTCCTCCGTATCATCTGTCTCGCTTGCTCTGTACTCCAGAGAGATGACCACTGTCAGTGCGGTGCTTGCCTCTATTAACGGCAGAAAATTGCTTTAATGCAGTAACAGGGTTACGCAGTTTGTTCCAGGTGAGGAAATACATAAGGGAAAAGGTCTGTGTCCCTTTTACCACCACGTGTCCCCCGGATTAAAAATCTCTGCACCTTCTGCAAGACTTGCGCAGGATTATTGCAAATAGCAGGGAAATGCTTTGCTGCAGATATTAAGCTTGTGCCTTTGAAGGCCCTCAGCACGCTTTCTTTGCTCTTTTCTTACTCTTCCTCACTGCTGCTGCTCTCTAACTTCAATTTTTTTTTTGTTGCTTCATGAAGGAGCAGTGCTGAGGAAAGGCAAGGAAGTGGCTGTAGTAACCCTGACAAATTGGCATCAGGACTTAATGATTGCAGCAACAGAAATTCCTGCTCAACTGTTACTGCTGCTGTTTGGGTGGGTTTTTTTTAAACAAAAAACAACAAGCTTGTGCTGAAAAAAATGCTAAAGGTTGTTTGAAGGCCAGCAGGCTGGTTCTGATGATCGTGGCTCCCCTGCACAGCAGAGATTGTAGAACCTCATGTGGGAAGGGTTTTGTGAACACCTGTGTGCCTTACAGGGAAGGGACTTGAATGTCAATGGGATGCAGGTATTTAAATCAGTTAAGTGCTTCAGCAGACCTGTCCCCTTTCCTTTGAGACTGGAATTTAGGTACTGGGCTGTCCCTTTTCAGCGCCTGCTCCAGAATTAATTCAGCTGTGTTCTGTGCTAGCAACAATCGCAAAGGGAAGTAAGAAATCGTGTTTTCTTGTTGCGTGAGTCTAACTTACCTGTAATGTTCCAGCCAGGCCAAGCAATGCAGTTTCGCCTGCCGCGTTGTTTATGCTTGTATTAGGTGTTTGCATTCCAGCTTTGCCTCTACAGGGTAAATGAAATGTCGTCCCTCTCAGGTTTGTCCAGCCAAGGAGTGAGCAGGGGATGAGCCCTGGCTGTTTGTGAATTCCAGGCTGGCGGTGAGGGAAGAAGCAGGTTATTGTGCAGAGTAAATCTGTCACGGCCCCGGTGCTAGCAGTTCTTGTTGAAGCAGAGCTAGCTGCAAACAATCCCTAGAGTAACCCAAATAGGAGAAGTGAGGAAGAGAAATAACCAGCTGAAACTCAAGATCTCATCTGTTGGAGTAGGTACCCTAGAACCATCCCACCAGCTTTTGGTGTGTGCTGCCAGAGAGCTTGTCTCTGCAGCACCATCTCCTGCCGTTCCCCCAGTCCAGACTGGTATGGGCACATTTTCATTACAGGAATCCTGTAAAGCAAGAAGGAGCATCTAGCAGAGAGGTGGGTGACCTTTTGTACGCTAGGCTGGATTTCTCATGTCCAAAATAAAGGCTGAGCACGCTGGCAGTGGTTCTGACTCAGATCCACGCGTGCAGTCTGCCATCTGAAGCTGCTGTGCCATTGTTGACGTATGTTGCTACTTGCGACCTCATGTAATGTATGGCAGGAGCAGAGTGATGATTTGAGTCAGGATGCTTTTCCTCTGCTGGTAATGAGCCCGTTTATTAGAGATGTGACAGAATTTTTGACTGAAAGAGGGTCATTTTTTTAGGGGAAGGTAAAATCTGAGGGCTGGCAGTGTGTCTCAGTGGGGGGTATCACAGTCACAGCATTTTGCAGGAGGAAGAAAGTCACAAATCCTTGTTCAAGTGCGATATGAGTGATTCCCTATGTTATCGCTGCACTTCCAACTGAATCTAGCAGTGGTTCCTAAACACTTGGAACTGTAAATTATGGCACAGATAAAAATGTATCAGTGCATCTCCATGGACCTTACTGAAATTGCATCCCAAGTTAATTCTTGGGGTTATGCTGTTCTTTGCTCAGGCTTTGGGGAGCAGTGGAGTGCAGGACTCTGCTGTCATACAGGGTCTTGCATTGCCCCTGTTCACAGCTTGCACTTTTAAAATCTGCTTTAATGTTAAATAGCTGTCAGATGTCTCCCAAGAGGTAGCGTCTGTCCAACTTTGCTTTCAGTGGCATAGCAGTGATAACACCTCTGTTTTACCAAGTTTCGTCAATAGATTTTGAAGGCAGGTGGTGTTTTGTTTCCTCTTGACTACTGCCAAGAGTGGGGTCCCAGAGGAGCAATAGCTCTAAACTGAAGAATAAATTGGGAATGGAGGCAAGGGGGTCTTCAGGCTGCTCTAGTGCTTGGGGCACTGGGCTTGTTCACTGCTCTGCTTCCACCTTCTGTGTTAAAAGATCATCAGCTGAAAAAGAGCTTCATAATCTGCTCTCCAGAAAGTTTAAGGCTGGTTCAGACAAATGGAGTTGTGTGCTGTGTTGCATGAGGAATACATGTGCCCCTTCCCTTTTGCCATGCAAATGATAAAATCTTTCCAGTTCAAGGCCGCTGCATGGTAGAATGCACCCAACTCCAAGGAAGGTGTCTTGTTACCTGTGTGAGTAGCAGATCAGGACCTTATTACAGCATTAGTAAGTAGCACCTTGTACTGCGTGCTTAGGTGTTGCTCTGATTTTACCTCTGTGTTACAGAACATTTGCTATAGGAACACTAGCGTGGCCAAAAATAATTAATTTGTACTCTCTCTCTTTAGCAGTCCATGAACTCAAGTACAACAGCGTTGCCTACTGACCTGTCAAGCTTCAACCTCATCAGCGAGAGCCTGTCCTTTGACTTCAAGGATACGGACATGAAGAGGCTTTCAATGGAAATCGAGAAAGAAAAGTATGTGGCATGCATCCAGTCGGGGCTGGGGCTGGGATTTGTGCTTGGTTGCAGTGGGAGACATTGCACCAGGGCTGAAGGTAACTTTTACGTTCCAGACGAGCATGGCATGAGGAGAAAGGGTCCAAAGTCTTTTGGATTCACATTTACCAGGTCATTAGTAGCTCTGCCCGGAACTGTAGCTACTGGTCGCCCATTTCTCTGGGTGGGGACCAGGTGTCACAGATGCATGTCTACTGCCTGCTTAAAGGCGAGTTTAAGCATGCTGAGCCCTGCACCAGTCAGTTCCTCTCTGTGTGGTTCACCTGGCTCTTGCTTAGGCTTGAATTGTCTGTGTTGGTGGTAAGAGTTAACAGCAGTCTGAGTGCTGCTGCGCTAAGCTGTTGCAGGCTGGCACTTGTGCATTTGCAGTGTGTCCAGAGAATGTGCAGATAGCTGGAGTGAGTGCTAAGGTCCTACGTTAGTGCTTTAACCCCTTTTTCTTGGAATCTGTGTCATGTTTATATATAAAAAGTGTGCGCAAGCAAGTTTGGATGTGATTATGAGCTTTGATCTCTTGTTTTCCTGAGGGTGTAAGTGTAGCCTTCAAAATTACAAATTTAGCAGAAATCAAAGCAGATCAGATTTTAATCTCAGTAGTAATAATGTGCTTTGTTCATTGATTGGGTAGTAGATCAAAGCTAGAAGGGCTCTGCCATAGCACTCCAGCCAAAACTTCTTGGGGCTGCAGTGAAGTGCCTGCGGATCCCAGAGTGTGGTTTATTTTGCTTCTGCTCAGTACCCTCTCCCGTGTATGAAATAACAGACCACTGTGCTAGAGACAGAGCTTAGAAACTTTTCCTAAAGCCAGAAGGAAAAAGAAGCTGAAAATAACAGGATAATTCCTCGTTCTGTACCCAGGTTGCTAACTAGGTCATCCTGCTCTCCTAAGCAGGAAGAACTTGGCTCTGCCAAATGCTGAAAGCAATAGCATGCTTTTGCTGACTTCTCCAGCTCTGTTCTCCTTCCTCGGGTGCTGAGATGAACCTCGCTACAAATTTTGGCACCCTGAAGGGATTCTTGTTAGTCTGCTGGTACTATGACCTGGGTCTCGGTGTTTAATCACAAGTACAAGGCTGGCATGGTATGATTTTTTTTTTTAATAATTTTTTTTATTTTCTCTGTACTCTAGTCGATGCTTCATTGCAGAAGGCAGTTAGGGCCAAGTCCTGAGAATGGCTGGGCTTGTGGGTTTTGGTTTGGGGTTTTTTTTTTTCCCCTTTCTTTTCTTGGGAGACATTTCTCTCTCTCAGGGATGCTGTGTGCTAAAAGAAACCTGATATTTTGGGGGCAGTGCTTGCTCCCACATGGTTTACAAGCTAGATCCCTCTAAAACATGGGAGGTCAGTATATCAGGGTGCTTCCTTACTGGAAGGATTTGTGCCTTTGAGTTTGTGAGCTGCGTTTGAAGAGAGGGTGCAGTGGAGTAGAGCAGCGCTGCTTAAACTGCTATCTTGTAGACTGAAACTGTGTAATGTTAACCTAAATCATGGTGCAGCTTCACTCAGAAATGGGGAGACATACAAATATCATCCAGCAGCTCCAGCTTCGCTTTGTTTTTTTTATAGTAATATAACTTAGTTTAGTTCTTGGGTCAGCTGTCTGGGTCCTCTTTTTAATAACCAACAAATCATTGCTTGGAGTAGTTTACTGTGTGCTGTAAACTAATGTTGTCAGTTCCACACACACGAAATAATGAAGGTAAGGTTTTTCTGTTACAATTTCGTTATTGGCTGCCACGATATCATGAAACCACGTGCAGCTGACCAGTACTAACCCAGGACTCTTTTGTGTGTGCTAGGGTAGAGTACATGGAGAAAAGCAAGCACCTGCAAGAGCAGCTGAATGAGCTGAAGACAGAAATTGAGGCACTGAAGCTGAAGGAGAGAGAGACAGCTCTGGATATATTGCACAACGAGAATGCCAGCCGAGGCAACAGCAAGCACAACACTATTAAAAAGGTATCGGAGGGCTCCAGTTTGTATCTCACCTGATGAAATCCTTTAAAAACAACAACAAAATAACCCTTCCATTTGGTTTACCTTTTGCACAAGTTGTTACAATAAAATTGTTTGATCTAGGCTTTCTTCCCCAGCTGCTTAGCTTTTAATCAGGGTGCAGAGAATTTCAGCTTCTGCTGGTCGTGGCTTATATATGCCACAACCAAGCCTTGTCTCCTCAGTGCTGTGTGAAGGGATGCAAAGGTTTCAAGGTTTGAAGGTCTTGCTGAACCTTACAAAAGCTGTGAAGGGATGCAAAGGTTTCAAGGTTTGAAGGTCTTGCTGAACCTTACAAAAGCTGTACAGGGATGCTGTTAGAAGGAATCTGCTACCCTAGTGACCCCAGGAACAGGAAAAGCCCTACCTGCCTATTGCAACCATTCCCTACAGGCATTACAAGGAAGCAGCATTGAGCTTGTCTGGTGAATAATAAGGGCAAAAATACTCCTGACTTATGGACTCTCAGTAGAAAAAGCCTCATCCTCTCTTTTAATGTGTTCTCAAGTAACCTGTAGTGCAGCTTCAAATACTAACGGTAAAATCTCTTGCTAGCAGGGTGTGTGTGAAATGTCTGCTCCCTGTGCTGTGGACCCTGGAACCACCTGCCTCTAGAAATGCGGTTGAGATGACCAGCTTCGCCAAAAAGTTAGGATGGCTGGGTCTGCTAGCCCGGGGGTCACCCCTGAAAGGTCACAACAAAGCCCGTTCTTTATTTTCACATCCCGACTTTTTCCTTTTGCTTAGTAGCTCTGCTGTTCTCCCAGCTGGGTCTAGTGTAACGAGGGGCTGGGGGCACGTCCATAGTTGGTATGCTGGGATGTAGTGGTTAGCCCCACTCACCTGCAAAGGCTTTTACACTGCAAAGGCTTTTACCCAGCTGGCTTTCTGCTAGCAGCTGTCCTTCTGAACGATTTGGAAATCTGCATGGCATTGGATGCAGGCTGTGGTAACAACTCCAGGTTTTAAAAACAAATCCCTCTTTCTTTACTACTCCCAGCTGAGAGTTACATCTGAAAGGATTTAAAAATACTGGTTCATGCCAAATTTCCTGGCTGGCAATTTATGCTCACTGAATTGGGGCAGGAAAATGAATCTGGTGGGTCTCGCTTCTTGGTTTCCCTGTGTTAGCCCTGAGCTATTCAGGTTCCTGTCCCACCAGAGCAGAGAAAATAAAAATCTTCACAGGCCCTTTTGTCATCATAGAATCTGAACACATTTCTGCTCCCAGTAGGTTTTGTTAGGTTTTGTCTCTGTGCTCAGAGTCCTCAGTTTAAATGGAAAATGTTAAATTTTCACTTCTGACAGAGATGAATTCATAGAGAGCTGATGGTCCCATTTGTCTCACTTAAAGAAGGTGGCTGGGCAACCATTTCGATGTCTTGTCAGGGCTCATCGCTGTAATTGGGACTGTGCGGTCAGTCTTTGTTCCTTTGAAGCTGGAGTCTTGTCCTGTCCCCTCCCTTCAGGAGGGAACCGAGGCTACACAGCCCTACATCTTAGCTGGAGGAGCAAAGGTTTTAAACTAATAGTCTATTAGTGGAGCACATCAGAATAAAATTACAGTCTGTTTTTGTTCCTGTCACCAGAAGGTCAGGAGAGCTTTTGTCTTTGCAGTTGTGATGGTGAGAAAAATGCAAGACAAGACACTGGAAATGGGATAGCAGTTAGGCAATACTTAAATAATACCAAACCTCTGCCCCACCTGGAAGCCGCTGATCACTTCAGCGGTCCAGGCAAACTGTACAGATTGCACAAATGACCTGACGTTACTCGTATCACAGAGGATTATTTTTTTTGTTGTTGTTCATTTTATTTTGCTGGTTTAGCCTCAAGCCCAGGGCAGAAGACCTATCTGCATTTGAGACTTCAAAGTAGGTTATTCCAAGGTACTCTGCGTGGGGTGATGGGATCACTGGCTGTAATACTAACCCATGCATGAGCTTGCCCGCAATACGCACCGCTCTAGCCAGCTCCCATTGCTGCCACCCTGACAATGCTCCTTACGCATCGCAGCAGGGTGCGGTGCTGGTGAGACCGGGCTTGCCGCCCGTGGCGCAGCACCCTGCCTGTCCCTGCGGTGAACCCATGCAGCATGTCGCAGGCAGCCGCCCTGCCTGGCTCTCGCTTCCTCAGTAGTGTTCACAGCGTCTCTGCATTCGTTTTTGCACCTGATCCTCTGTGCTGGGAAGTGTCTTTCTTGGCAGAAGTTGAGTTGGCAACGTCAGTGGGGGAGTGCAGGCGTAGATGCTTAAATAATTAAACATGCCTATGTTTGCTCTGCTGCCACTGGCTGGGAATCTATCGGAGGTGCAGGGTGGCCTTTGAAGATTTCTTTAATGAAGTAAATCAGGGCCTTCCCCCTTGTTTGCTGCAGAAAGAAATACAGGATTTAAAAAAAACCAACCCAATCAACCAAACAAAACCCATCAACTCTTTGCTGCCAAAACTGTCATAACAGGCTAAAAATGTGCACCTCCGTCTTGGAGCAAAACAGCACCTGGACGCGTTGTCAGCGTCTGCCTGTTTGAGAAGTATCACAGGAACGTAAAGCAGACGGTTGAGGACAGCCAGTGTCTGCAGGTAGCTTTTGGGCAAGGCTGCAGCTGGGAGTGGTCCAGGGAGTCTGTGCTGGAGGTAGCGCTGTTGGTCACCATCACGCCTGGGGACACTGGCTGTCCTTCCTGCCTGCGATGCCTCTGCCTGTCCCCTGACTCCTTCAGCACGCCAGTGACTCCTGCTATGTTAGCACCATGTCTCTTTCCAGAGCCTGCTTTCCTCCGAGGATTTGCCCTCAGTCTGCAGGCCGTGTGCGTGCAGAGCATCTACTCCCTCCTTTGGGAGGATGAGTTTGGGGAAGCTTTTTTGCTCTTTACTCGACCATGGTTCTTGCACACCCACAGGGTTTTAGCGAGTTTTGAGTGGTAGCGCTAAGGGAAGAAATGGCACGGATGCTGTGGTAACAGTACTCGTGAAGGCGGGTGGCAAACCTGGTGGTAAGCGCCTTTGGAAAAGGCTTTCGTTAAAAGTTACTCTGAGGGCTTGCACAGTCCTGCCTGCATGGTGGGCGCATACAGCCAACCGTGGAGCAATTTCCCAGCGCCTCTGGAGCTCTTTAGCAGAGGCAGGAGGATGCTTTAGATGCAGACTTCTCCCTGGCTGGTACCCAGAAGCGATCAGCACAGGTTTGTGCTGTTCTTGAATGGACCAGCCCTTTCAAGGCTGCAGGCAGTGCTGTAAATCATTCAGGTTAGGGGTTTGTGCCAGCTGCATGTTGTTCCCAAGACAGGCTGCTCTCATTGTTAAGCATTTCCTTGGGGAAGAGACTAAAATGAGGGATGACCCTGCAGGTCTGGGCCACCTTGGGGGAGGCATTGGATGTATCTTTGGGGTTGAAACCCGATGTCCTGTCCTGACTGGCTTGAAGAACTCCTTGGCAGGTGAAATTGGGGCAAAATCCACTTGTGGCCACAGCATGAGGAAGTGGAATGAAGCTCTGGCAGTTTGTGAAAAGACTAATCCAGCAGCTGGGAGAGATTTGGTGCCTGGGAGGAGCCCCCATAATTAAACCAGATGCACAGCAAGTGCTGCGGTGTGACCTCTGGGTTTTGTTGCCTGCCTTTGAAGACGCCTGCTAAGTTTTTCATGTTTAATTACGTGGTTAACATGCTAATCCTTTTTTATGAGCTCTGTGGGCACAGCACAAGCACCTCATCTGGAAACTGATTTCCCTTCTCTGTAGTGCTCTCTGTCGTGGGCTGGCGCTCCTGACTCCAGCTGGCTCAGCTTCAGGAGGGTTTGCCACTTAGGCTATGGTAGAAGATGAAAAAACCCACTTCTTCCTTGCATCCTCCGGTGTAGGAAGGCTCCCAGGACAGACTGCTGCTCTAAAACACAATCGGGTCTTTCATTCCAGTTGCTTTCTTCCTGCACAGTCATGCTTATTTACTGTGATTTAAGCCCTTTGAAGTATCCAGGCAAGGAGCAAATCTTCACGCCTGTTCCCAGACAAGCGGCTTTGTCCTTGAGCAGTGCTCTGGTGCTTCGACAGGCAGGCTTGGCCTTTCCCTGCCAGGCTGTCATGTGGCTCTTGGCTTTTTCTCAGGCACAGCGTTTCTCTGGGCTTGAGCTTGTTCCTTGGGGCCAGCACTTTTGGAGCCCACAGGGATTGTGCGGATGGTGGTGGTGGGGTGAGCTATTGCTGACCATGCCCTTGCTGGCTTCTCTCCTGGCTGATCCTGATTGCGGTGCAGTGTTGCCCTCAACTGGGGTAGTACAAGAATTTTTCTTAATCATTGAGGTACTTGGGGTTTGGATAAGCTACTTCAGATCTGCTTATTTATCACCAGTAGGCTAGCCTGGGCTTCCTTCATCACTGGGCCATGAACAGTCATGCTTTACCACATTCCGGTGGACACAGCATTGTCCCCTTCAGGTTTAGGCAATGAGCAGCTCCTGGCTGCCAAGCATGGAGCGGTGAGTGAGGCAGAGCAAAGTGGGCTTCTGCAGGTTGTCTTCACTCCTCCCACCTTCAAAATATGCTGTGGTCTGTCCTATACAGCGGTGTAAGGACACTGGTGAGTTAGTGGTGGTCACTGCTGTCTGAGTCTCTCGTGATGCAGATCGAAAGCTGCTGTGCCACCACCAAATGTCATGAAGCTACTTAATCATCCGGACAGGCTGAAGGTTTTCGGGAAGCTGGCACTGGGGCAGACAGCTTCCCTCTGCCCATTTTCCAGCTATGCCTGGCTAGCATCTTGCTAGGGATCACTGAAACGTGTCCTGGAGGACTTAAGCAAATCTTGTGGGGTCTCTGTCATCTCCTGGGGTCTCCCTTCCTCACCTCTCCCCTTCTGGGACCTGCAGACTCCACTACATGAAATGGGTTTGCTTTGCTCCAGTGGTTTGCTGGGGAGATGGAGGATGTTGCTGTTCCTCGGGAGCTTTATGCTGTGAAGGGAGGGGACCAGCACAAGGAATACTCTGCTCTGGGAAGGGCAAACGGAGAGAGCCTGGGTGGTACAGAGCAGGCTGAGCTGCAAGCAGGTGGGTCTGTCCTTTCTTTGTGGATCCTGTGGCAGCCTGGACATGGATGAGGTGCTCTTTAGTCTGATGCAGAGCTGCAGCGTTGCCGTGGCATGGCTGTATAATCCACTCCCCCCACAAGAGGGGAGGGCTGTGTGCTGCAGAGCAGGCGTGCGACCAGCAAGGGACTTCCCAGGAAAAGCAGCACCAGCATTTCCCATCCCCTCGGGAGCTGTGAGGGTAGAGAGAAAAGATGAGCAAGGATGCTGGCTTCTTGCCCTGCCTTGCCCATCCCAGCTAGGATGCTGACAAGAGCCAGGAGATACCGGTGAGCAGAACAGCTCTAGACACCTCTGGGCACACGTTTTTCCGAGTGCAAGAGGAGATGGAGGTGCATCCCACGTGGGTCTTGCCCACATGTACCCGTGTGTGCGAGGCCGTGTCCCTGCTAGCTTCATTTTCTTCCTGCCCTGGTTCTCCTCGGAGCTGGGAAGTGAAACTCCCTGGCAGCTAAACTGGGACACGGCAGCCTCCTTTCCTTGTTTACAAGGAGCAAAAGGAAACTAGGAAACGTCAGGCCTATCAGCTATTTTTGTGGCAGCCTTTGAAAAGTGTTTCCTTCAAATGGAACGTCATCTTCTTTCTTTTAAACGCACTCATCAAAGCATTGGAGGCCGGGGGAAAGTTGTGCTTGAGAGAGAATAAACGGCAGCGTGGGAGTAAGAAAGGAACGGTGAGGTGGGGACTGGAAAGGGGGTGAGGAGGGAAAAAGAGGAAGGTTTTGGTTTCAAAAGTAAATGTGGGAATTGGAAGGTCCAGCTGGCCGGTGGGGACTGGGGAGTGGGCAGGGATGGAGAAAGATGTTCAGGGGAGCAGGGGCGGAATAAAGAGGATTTATTGTATGCAGCACCGGGTGATGATTTAGCAGGGGACTGTAGATCTCCCTCCCAGCAGCAGGAAGATGTCCCTGGCATCAGATGGGCTGAGGGGGTGCCGCTGGGTGCGGCACAGATCATCCTCTCCTCCAGCCTTTCCATACTGCAGGATAAACAAGGAAATAGCAAGGAAATGAGAAGTTTTAAACCTCTCCCTGTTCTTTGAGACCCGGGAGGATAGGGGAAGGTTGATGTGATTTGCAGCCCCCTTCTCCTGCCTGTGCCCCATCTCCAGTGCGTGGGGAGAGCACCAGTCTCGTGGGCTCACTGGGAGCCCCAGGCGGTTTCTCTCTATTCAGTTTGCCCGGCCAGCAGAAGTTATGTGCCTGCAGTTACTGGATTAGCCGCTCTAAACTGCGTTTGGCTAGGAGGAACTTATTGGGTTGCTTTTGTTTGTTTGTTTACCTTAAATCAAATCAGTCCAGCAGCGCTGGGTGAAAGCAGAGCTCAGTGGAACCCCAGCACAGGAATGCAGGGAGTGGGACTCTTTCCTTTCTCATATCTTGATTCATTTGAGCTCTGGCTGCTTAATTGCGCTCCCTCTCTCTCTCTAAATTTTCTTTGATGGCTCTGGTAGGGCATTGTGGAGCCCACCCTCCCTCCCGCAGGAAGGAGATTATCATAATACTGCTTGTAAATCAATTTTTTTCCCTTCTCTGCACTGACGAGAATGTAACTTGCTCTTAATCACTCTGCCTCGCCTGCACAACGTTACAGGATGGGTATATATATTTCTCCTTGCCTGGCTGGGCAGAGGGGAGGCAGAGGGGGCAGAGAGTTTGCAGAGGTGCTGGAGGCCACCTTAGGGTTTTCCCCCAGCAGATGGTGGAGAGGCAGGAGCAGGGCTGTGCTGTCCCCGCTGGCTGCTCTCCTCCTCGCTTTCACGTTCTGGTGCAGAAAAGAGCAAAACCCATTGCTCCCTATGTGAGGGAGTGGGATTTCCCTGCAAAGAGCTGTCTGGGGCTCATGCTTTTGCAGCCGAAAGGAGGTGGGAAGCGAGCTCGCCTGCAGGGCTCCCCGCGCCCACCAGCTTACGCAGCCCCTCCGTGTACCCCTGCAGCGCTGCGTGGGATGAGTCAGGCTGCCGTGGGGCGCGCTGCCCCAGGAGCTTCCCTTGGCTCTGCCCATCTTCATCCAGTGGATCCCTCGGGTTTTGTCGTGCCGCAGCCGTGCCGTGCTCGCTGTCAAGACCACACCACCAGCCAGTGGCAGGGCTTTTCTGCCGCGCCTCACCTGAGTGCTGCCTGTGATGGGAGTGAGGATAGCCCTGCCTGCAATTGCTCAACAGCAAGAAAAACAAGAATAAAAGAAAGAAAAAGGGAGGGGGGGAGTTTTCCTTCCAGGCACAGCAGAGCAACAGTGGTGGAGAGTCAGTGTGCAGTAAAGAGCAATCTTAATTTCCTCTCTGTTTATTCCTATGCCTGACTGATCAGATGTGAGAAGGCAGCTACCTGAGAGCTGCCGGGCAGCCCCGATTCCCAGTGCGATTCCCAGTGCGGGAGGTCCTGCTGGTGGCTGCCAGAGGTGGCCTCGCTGCAGGGGTGGTGGAGACAGAGCAGCCTGAAGTTGCTGGCCCCTTCGTCTGCTCAAGCCACCACCCAGGTCTTAGCAATAACCCAGCTCCTGCTAATGAGAAATATGCCAACTGTGCCTGTATCCCGCTCGTGTGATGCTTTTTTAACGCCCTGCATGTTACTGGGGAGAAAGCCGGAGGCTCCTCTTCGGGGAGCCTAAATGGGAGGAGATCGTCCTGCCCAGGTGCCAGCACCGCACGAGCCTCCTGGCTTTCTCAGAAACAGCCAGAGCATAACATGGGGGTGATGAGCGATGAGGGGGTGCCTCTGCACGGCCAGAGCACAGGTGGCAGTGTGGATGCCCTCCTTGTCACCATTGAAATCCCTGTGGCCTTTGCCTTTCAGATGGGAAAATCTGGCCACAGCCGTGTGCCACTGAGCCACAGGGCATGGTCCTCTTGGGAAGTCAGTGCTCCCACCTCTCTGTGGGCCCCCATCTCATCAAGACCCATCTTTGCTGGTGCTCCCTGTATGCCCACAGCTGGGCTACTCCTCCCATGCCTCAGTTTCCCTCAGGATAGGTAAAACCCCTGACACCAGGTATCTCAGGGAGCCTTTGAAAGTCAGGGATGATAGCCCCTGGTGAAAGAGCAGGGCTGCATCTCTTCTTTCTGCTGGTGCCCGTGCAGGATGCCCTTGGAGCTCTGCCTCCGCGTGCTTCCCCTGGCGCTGCAGCAGCATTTGCTCAGGAAGGCACAGCTTTGGGCACAGAGGCTGCTGCCTGAGCCATGCTTTGAGGTTCCCCAGGCCTGCAAAAATGCGTGGGGGATTAATGGAGAGCTGTGTGTAGCTAAAGGCGGAGAGCAGACTCAAAATAGTCAAATCTCCCTTACAAGCCTGGGGGAAACATCTTCCCTCTCTGCCTCATCAGCGGTTGTAGCTGGCTTCTTTCTTTTCTACATCGGAGCACTGAGTTTGCTGGGGGGGACCTGGGGGGCATCTGCCCTTGCTGCGCTTTAATGGAGCAGCAGTGTGAGCTGCTGCGGGCTGGGGAGGTGGTGGGATGCTTTGATTCACCATCCGGCTTGCAGAAGAGATGATTTCGGTGGCAGGGTGTTAGGAAGGAGGTAGCTGGCAGGTAAATATTCCTCCTTGGGGGTGTCTGGCCTCTCAGAGGTCTCCCCAGGTGAAACAGGAAAGCGAAGCTGCCCCATTTTGGACTGTGGTGGGCAGACAGACTCTGATGTAAGCCCTGGCACTCACGCAAACATGTGGGGCTGTTCAGCCTCAGCCACCTTGCTCCAGCCCTGTGACACGCCCCTCGCCCCCCACCCTTCTGTGCCATGGGACCGCAGTCCCTATCGTCGCACCAGGTCACAGCTGCTGGAGGCAGCAACCCTGCTCAAAGGGGAGAACCACACTGCACACCGTGATGGCTGCTCAGCTTTTATGTGCCAAATTCTCCGGCCTGTGACCCAGCCAGGTGTCTGCTTGGGATCACAGGTGGGATTTCTGCTGGAAGAGCTGAATAAAGCCTGTGCTGGGGCCATTGGTGGGGCTGGCAGCAGGCTGGGGCTGCCCGCTCTTTTTTTTTTTTCCCCTCTCCAGCCTGGAAAGGGGCAAAGAGCTGCCCAGAGCACACAGAGCCCCTGTCCCATCTCATCCACCATCCAGCTCTGGATTGGATGGGATGCTGGAGAAGCAGAGGGATGCTAAGGAGGAGGAGAGCCAACCCTGGCCTAGGAGCTGCTGCCAGCAAAGGGTATTAAGCCCCTGCAGAAATTTCCTCTGCAATACAGATTTTTTCAGAATGGCATTAGAGCTGTGAAGGAATTACTGAGGAAAGGCCGTGGGGGGAAGCAGGGAGGGGAAAGCGCTTGGCAGCTCCATTGCAGGGCTTAACTCACTGTAACGGGATCCGAGGATTCCTGTTTCAGCAAAACCGGCGTCCCCGGCGGGAGGCACCGCTGCTTAATCCAGCTGAAACGAAGCCCTCGCAATCAGCTGCCTGGTTTGGCAAAGGCTTGCGGTGATTCAGCAGCTGGGTGGAAGGTGGCACTTCTCCCACCACGCTCCTTTGGATGGTTATCTGTAAATACTGCCGGTTCCTCCTCGCCGCGGAGGGCGTTTCTTTCATCTCTGGTTTGGCCCATTAGAAAATGGGCTCACGGTTCCTCCGTGGAGTATTATTTTTTGGATAGCCTTGCTACCGCCACGGAAAGCTTTTCTGGGCTGGGTTTCTAAGTCCTACAGAGCCTTAGTTCCAAGGACACAGTCCTGCAAGCGAGGGCTCTCCGCCTCCGTCCTGCGGGGTGTGGGGAGCAGGTCTGGGGTGACATCCCACGGCAGAGGGTGGTGTCAGCCCCACGCAGGTGCTGGGATGGTGGTGCTGAGCCGCGTTGTGGCTGCTGGGACCGCACTGGGCACACACGCTCATCCCATCCAGGGCGGTGGGTTGGGGTCGGACATGAGCAGAGGATGGTCCCTACCTGGTGATGGAGGTTACGTGTACCCAGCTGGCCTGGAGGCTTTGGGAAAGCTGTGGCTTTAGGGACAAGCCTGGTTCTCCCTCTGCCCTCAGCTGATGGAGATTGTTTCTCTTCCAGCTTTGCAAGAGCCCCGTGCGTTCCCTCACCGCCAGGGCAAGGAAGGGAAGGAGCATGCTGGCCCCCAGGGGCACAGTCCCATGGCCAGGGCTGGCACCTTTGCTCCCGGCTCCTGTTATCCGACAACTCGAAAGCTGCAGCCAGGCTGGTTCTGGTGGTTGCATCTGTGGCCCCTCAGCAGCCTTTGCTTGAGGGGAAGGTGGTGTCGGCAGCAGAGAGCAGTCGCGCTCCCCCAGCCCAGCCTGCCTCCCCTTGCCCTGCGCTTTGCCTTCGGGCTGTGCTTCTTGCGGCCGGGGGCTTGGCGGTGGGGGGCTGCACGCCATCCCTGCTTCTGCCTGCCCTGGTGTTTTCGGAGGGGCAGAGGCTGTGCCAGGAGGGGAGAAGGGCAGTAGCTCCCTACTGCTCAGCCCGGTGCCCTCCCGGGAGGGTGAAGCTGGGGCTGGGTGCCTTGTGGGAAGGTGGGGGTCAGCCCCATGCCCCTTCAGCCGCCCCTTCTGCTCTCTTGCAGCTCACCCTACAGAGCACCAAGTCCCGCGTGGCCTTCTTCGAGGAGCTCTAGGAAGCGACCAGCCGCTCCGCACCGCTGCTGCCTGCCAGCCAGCTCCCCCACCAGCCGGAGCCTCTCCCCCCGGATCGGCGTCCCCAACCGGGGCTGGGGAGCTGGGCATCACCCCCTGGTCCCTACCGGGGGCTGCCAGCCTCTGCCCACCGATGGACTCGGGGCCTTGCTGCCCACGGACTGTGTGATGTTCTCTAGCTTAGTGTCCATTCAGCCTCCTCCCTGCCCCTCTTTTTTCCCTTTCTTCCCCTCCTCCAGCCTTTTTCTTATTTTTCTAGCATAGTTTTTTGGCTCGGCCCTCCAGGCTTTCCACGGCGTCGGGGAGCAGCCGTGCCCCCTAGCCCAGCAGCCAGAGGAGCATGCCGAAGGGTCTTCCTTGGCAGGGCTGCCATCCCTCTGGGCTGCCATCCCTCTGGGCTGCCTTCTCCGGCTGGCAGCGGCGTGCTGGCCCCGGAGGCCCGCGCCGGCGGTGCCTGGAGCTCCATTAGGAACACAGAGCATGTTCTAGTGGAGTGCTGTAAATCAGGGGCCGTCGCGCCGGCTCTCCCAGCGCCCAGCGCAGGCGGGAGGCAGGCGGGCAGGGAGCAGGATTACGGAGGCTGCAGGAACCTCGCTCTGTGGGGCTTGGGGCTGCTGCTTCCCTGGGGAGATGAGGCAGGGGCAGGGGGTGGGGAGGAAGGTCTCCTCCTCCTCCTCTCTGCAAGGGATACGGAGCTGAACAGCTAGTGCCAACCAAATGAAACCTTTTTTATCCTGAAAACTGTGACAAACCTGGGCAGCGTGTGGCCAGGGCATCTCTGGGTGGGGGGGTCGGAGCTGGGCTTTTGCTGGGTGCCCAGGTCTGGCACCCCTAACGTGACGTGGGGCCCCCCAGGTCCTCCGAGCCTCCCTGGGGATGCTGCTACCCTGCAGTGTCCTGGCCAGCGAGCGCTGGGGCTGCCTGCTCCTGCCTGCCCTTCAGCAGGTGCCTTTGCTCACAGCTCTCACCCCCCAGCAGCAGCCACGGGGGGGGGGAATGGGGATGCCCTGCCCTTTCCTTCATGTCTCCGTCCCAAATCCTGCCCTCTGCTTGTGGGGAAACCTCCCTTCCAGCTGTGATTTATCCTTTCATGGAGCTGGTGCTGCCCCGGGGCATCCCCTAATCCCTTTGGGACCCCCAATTCCTCCTTCCCACAACCTCGCCTGGCCTGCAGCCTCACCGGCATCAGCCGGAGGGTCAGCCCGGGGCTTGGTGTGTAGTAGATCGTGTCCTGAACCCTTTTTATTTAAAACTACACTGCCTCAGATCAACTCCCCGCGTGTGGCTGCGATCTGGATGGCTGTGGCCTGGCACAGCCGCTTTCCCGTTCCCCGGAACTGTTGTACTCAGAAGAAATAACGGTTTTCTCCTTTGTTTTAATAAAAATTCAAAGCACTAAGAGGGGGAGCTGGGACTTGTTTGGTGTTTCTTCTTTGGGAAAAACCTCACGAAGCCCTTCGCTGCTGCAGTTAACGGCAGGGGGAGGTTTTAACAGGAAGGATGGCTGCGGCCCCAGGATCCCTCTGGCAGCTTCCGAGTGCTGGGATGGCTTCCTCCTCCCCATCGCTCCGAGGGTCCCCCATCCCTGCTTCCAACAGGGTGCCCTTCTCCCTCCCAGGCTTTGGGATGCCCTGGGGGGCTGAGCCCTGTGTTTGCCATCCCTGGGGCTCTGCCCAACGCTGCCTGATCTCAGCCTGCCTGCAATAAATAAACAATGCGCTGCATTGACCTCAATTTTTTAAATTAATTATGGATAAAACCCCTTTGGTGACGCAGGGACCCAGCAGAGCTGCCGGCCCTGAGTCGGGGCTGCCGGTGGGATTTCACCAAACCACCGCAAAACCCAACCTTGGGAGGCTGCTCCCAGCCCCCCTGGCCCCGCTGCGACTTGATGCACTTGGCGATGGATGCGCTTGTTTATCTGTTCGCCGGCAGCAAAACCCCGGGAGGTGAAACAGAGCTCCTGGCTGGGGGGGTATTTTTCCCCTTTTCCTGTTGTTTTAAGCAGGGCTGATGGAGCCGGGATGTGGGGTTTTGGCAAAGGGATGCTGTGGGGGAACCGGGGGGGATTTCGGGGCTGGGAGTCAGTGGGCGAGGGAAGCCGAGGGTGGGTGACCTGATCTGCACAGGGCTGGAGTGCTGCCCGCAGCCGCCAGTGTCAGTAGTGCAGCTGGTGTGCTGCCTGTGCTGCCTGCACTGCCTGTGCTGCTGGCACTGCCTGCACTGCTGGCGGGGCATGGGCAGAGCCCCCTGCCAGGGGATTTGGCCCCAAAGCGAAGCCGAAAAGGTTTTGCCCAGCCCAGGCTGCGGGGCCAGGGGCAGCAGTGCAGGGGGATGCACTGGGGGCAGCTGGTGCAGATCCAACATGGGGGTCTCCTCTGCCCACCAAGGCAGGGCCCCCCACTCACTCACAGAGGCCGAGCACACCAGGAGCCTTGCACACTCACCTCACCGTGCTCTTGCAGCGCTGCACACTCGCAGCACCTCGCACCTGCAGCATTGCACACTCACGGCATTGCGCACTCGCAGCCTTGCACACTCACAGCATTGCACGCCTGCAGCCCCGCTCGCTCACATTGCACACTTGCACCTGTGCACACTCACAGCACCACGCACCCTGCAGCCTTGTGTGCGCACAGTATTGCGTACTTGCAGCCTTGCACACTCAGGCTTACACGCTCACAGCCTTGCACACTCACAGGCTTACACACTCACGGCCTCACACTTGCAGCCTCGCACGCTGGCAGCATCGCAAGTGCGCAGCCCTGTACCAGCTCCCTGTCTGCCCCCCTGCAGCACAGCCTGGGCCATCCCTCTGCTTTCAAAGGAAATTTCATTCTGATTTTTTTCCCTTTTTAGCAAAATTAAATTCATCAGAGCCCAGGCAGCGGTGGAGCAGGTGTGGGTCGGCTTGAGATGACTTTGCCCAAGGAAAAAAAAATCCCATCAAACCGAGTTTCCCGTGTACCTCTCCCAATGCCTTCCTCCTGCCGTGGATTCCTTGGGGTGGAAATCGGGAGTTTCGCTACTCCGAGGCAGCAACGGGGCGTTTTGGCAGCAGTTCTCCATGTGCTTTCACGTGGGGGGGGTGGCTTTGGCGCTGAGCTGGGGACGGGCTCGTGGCCAGTGCTCGGAGAAGGCTGATTTGTTGCTCACGTGAGTGTCCCTGTCCCCAAAGCCTCCTCCACTCACATCATTTCACTTTCAGACAATTGAAGATTCTCAAAAAAAGACTGACACGCTGAGAAGCTGGGGCTGCAGCCAGGACAGGGCCCGTGGATGGGGGGTCACTGCTGCCACCGGGGTGGAGGGGATGAGGATGCCTGTGGGTGTCCAGGTGGGGGCCAGCAGCCCAGGGGGGGCTTGGGGTGCTGGTTTGGTGCCCACCCAAAACATGCAGGGCTTCAGCTAGCAACACTCATCAGGAAAAAGCCTTTGATAGGGGCAGAGGGGATGGATGGGGAAACTGAGGCAGGGATGGTGCTGGCGTGGCTGCCTGGCTCAGACATGGGCTGCTGCCCGAGCAGCCACCCCCCTGCACCCTGGGGTGCTGCCCTGGCGCTGGGTGCCTTGGGGGGGCAGTGGGGGAGAGAGGGGGATGCTGGCAAAGCCCTGGGCAGGGCTGGGGGCGGCTGCAGGGGCCTGGGGTGCTCCTGCATGTGTGAGCTCATACAGGGAGCGTGTGTGCACAAGGGAAGGGCATTTGCACAAGGGAATCGCCTTTGCACACAGGGTGCTTTTGCATTAAGGGAGGGGTGTGCACAAGGGAAGGGTATTTCCACGGGGCAAGTGTGTTTGCATAAGGAAATTGCATTTACGTGAGGGATGCTTTTGCACTATGGGTATGCGTGCACAAGAGAAGAGCATTTGCACGAGGGAGGCTTTTGCATTAAGTGTGTTTTGCACATGGGAAGGGCATTTGCACACGGGATGTGCATCTGCAGAAAGGAATTGCATTCGCACACAGGGTGCTTTTGTGTTAAGGGAGTGTGAGCACAAGGGAAGGGCATTTCCATAGGGGAAGCGGGTTTGTGCAAGGGAAGGGTGTTTGCACCAGGGCTGCTTTTGCATCAAGAGAGTATATTCCCAAGGGAAGGGCATCTGCACGCGGGGCGTGCGTGCCCCAGGAGGTGGTATTTGCACAGGGAGCGAAGCAGAGGAGTGCACTCGTGCACCCCAGTGATGTCGGGGTGCAGCAGGTGCCCTGGCACACAGGCTGGGTGCTCAGAGCCGGCACGCAGGCATTAGTCAGCGCTGGGCCAGCTCTGACTCACTGCTTAATGGATGCAGGCTGGCATGGCATGGCACAGCATGGCACGGCACGGCACGGCAGGCAACTGGCCGCAGACCACCGTGAGTGCAGGCTGGAGCTGGGGGGACCGGGGCAGCCCAGGGCTGCGGGTGGCTCTGTGGGGTCACCCTCTGCCCACCAGCAACAGGACCCAGCACAGGGTGGGAATTAGGGGAGCAGCCCATGGGACGCCCCATCCCTGCTCTCAGGCATCCTGGGGAGCTCAGGGCACCCGTGGGTGCTCGGCTCCCACGTGGTTTGGGTCCAGGCTGTGGGACGACAATGTAAAACGCTGCTCCCTGGGGTCAAAGCTGGCCAGGGTCCTGCTTTCTGGGGACAGCGTCTCAGGGACGTGAGGACCTAATTCCTTCCTTGGCTGGTGGCTGCCAGCCCCACGCCATCCCTGCCGTCCTCATCCATCCTCATCCATCACTGCCAGCACGGGCTGATGGCCGGCACATCTGCGTCCCTCTACCTTTTCCTCTTTCCAGCCTTTGTCTTCCAGGGAGAAAAAGGGAGAAGAAAATGAAATTAAGAGGGGGAGGGGAGGGGAGAGGCAGCCTCGCCAGGGGATGGCACCTGGGCCCAGTCCCAGCAGGGACCCGACGAGCTCGGTGCATCACCCCTGCCCCAGCACCTCCCCTGGGGCAGCCACTGCAAAGCTGTAATTAAAAGCCCAATGTGTGTCTTGTCGGCTTAATTAAGGCTTAACGGGTGAAGAGGGAGGATTGCCGGTGGGGAAGCCACAGCTCCGAAGCCAAAACCTCTGGCTGGTACCAGAGATGCACACTCAGCCACTGAAGCAGAGCACTGGGGAGGGGATGATATATGGATGCTATAAAATAAAAAGCACGTGGAGCTGCTCCAGCCACCACGGTTTCCGTGCGAGAGGAGGATGAATTGCCAGAGACTGCTCGGGCCGAGCGGTGGGATGTTGGGCGAGGTGTGATGGAGTGCAGGACCACGCAGTGGGGTGTGGGACCATGCAGTGGGACCATGGTGGGGCGCAGGACCTTGTGGTGGGATGCAGGACCACACCATGGGGTGCACGACCATGTGGTTGGGGTGCAGCACCATGTGGTGGGGTGCAGGGCCATGTGGTGAGGTGCAGGACCATGAGATGGGGTGCAGGACCATGCAGTAGGGTACAAGACCATGTGACGGGGCGCAGGATCATGCGATGGGGTGCCTGACCTTGCATGGGGGTACAGGATTGCACAGGGGATGCAGGATGCCGTGGTTTGGTGCAGGACCATGCGGCAGGGTGTAGGACCGTACAATGGGGTGCAGGGCCACGCGATGGGGTGCAGGACAGGGTGGTGGGCTGCACGATGGTGCAATGTGACTCAGGACCAGACAGAGGGCTGCAGGATGACATAGTCTAGTGTAGGATGGTGCAGCACACTGCAGCACCACATGGTTTGGTGCAGCACCACACAGTGGGGAGTGGGACCTTGCACTCTGCTGCAGGACCATGCAGCAGGCTGCAGGACTGTGTGGTTTGGTGCAGGACCGTACAACACCCTCAGGACCAGCCACTGTCCAGGAGAGCTCATGAGCTGCTGCTCTGAGAGCCCGAGGGTCGGTATCTCTCCAGGCATGGAGGAGAACGAGCAGGCACTGCTGACCAGCACACAGCCAGCCCTGATGGGGACACAGCCCTAGGGATTGGGATGCTGCCTCAGCCAGGGTCCCACCAGCCAAGATCCCACCCCTTCATCCCCGCCGTTAATTTTCCCTGTCCTATTAATCACCTCTGGTGTCATCACCCTTCCCAGCCTCCTTGGGCATCTGCTGCTTGTAGAGCCCTGGGGCCGGATCTGGAACAGGAATTCTGGAGACCCTCTCCCATCACCTTCTCCTGCCTGGTCACAGCACCACCTACTGCAGGGACACTGGGCATCATCACAGCCCTGCTGGGATGCTGCTTACTGCCCTCCCGGGCACCATGGTGCTGCGTGCCACCTGGTCTGGGCATCCTGGCACCGGGTACCACCAGGACCTGGCATCGTGGCACTGGGACATCCCAGTGCAACAGGTCACAGCATCCGGGAAAGATGGAGCTGATGTCGCTGCCTGGCATTGCTGTGCCGGCATGGCACAGATGATTGCCAGTGTTTCCTGGCAAGCATCACCAGTGCACCAACGGTGGGATGGGCACAGAGCCTGGCCTGGCACAGCTGTGTCCTGGAGGCAAAACTCATTGCAGGGAGGACTGTTGGGGTGATGTGTACAGAGAGGAAAAGGCTGTAGGGATGCTGCAAGGGAGGCATGGAAGCCATTCCCAAACAATCTTAATGCTCAGCCAGTGGTTTTGTTCTGGAATCTGACTTCAGTGTTGGCTGTGGCAAGGAAAAGGCGCCCAGTGACCTGCCTGGTGCCAGCGCCCGCCCATGCCGCAGAGGCACAGGTGCTGCGATGTGGGTTTGGTTGCATGTGTTCCTCTTCCTGCTGCTGTCACTGAGGGCATGGGCTGAACTTCAGCCAGGTGGGGCCAGGGATGGCTTCACGCTTGCGCGGTGCCTGTGGGGCCAAGCACAGCTCTGCCAGAGCCATCGCCTTTGCTCCCCTCTTGTGCACCCCTTTCGAAAAGCTGGATCCCACGCTGTGCTACCGCGTCCTTCCTGGGCAGGCTGTGCTTCCCATGGGTCTTTTTTTATGCTGTTAATGAGTTTAAGAAGATCCTTGGCTGAGGTCTCTGGAAGTGGTTTCCCTGCTTGGTCTCCTGGTGGGAGCAAGTGGAGTTGCCACTGCCCTCGGCATCCTGGGCTGCATCCACTTGGAGGGATGCTAAGAACAGGCTCATTTCAGTTTTTCCCAGTTTTCATAAAGAAAAATTTCTCCTAAGAAGTCTTGCCTCCTCCTGCGGAGAGGCTATTTTCCCCCTTGAGAACCCAAATTAAATGGAACTCTCAAAGCCTTTCCCATTCTCCCTTCCCTCACCAGCTGCACCCGCTGCCTGGAGCTTTGCCTGGCGTTTCCCCCATCACGAGTGTGATTTGCTCCGAAATGCATCCCAGCATGGGAACGGCCACAACTGCGCCGGGTAGCAGCTCCCAAAGCCTCCCCGGGGGGTTATCACAGCCCCCCTCCCCAGGGGTACTAGCAGGCGCTGGGAGCTGGCAGCCAGCGCGGCGGCAGGGATAACCTTGCGGCTCGGTACGTTGCAGCCATCCCTCTTCTTCCATCAAGCGTTCATTTAAGAAACATTTCACTAAATACCCAGCTGACAGCAACGGCCCTGGGAGATTGATGCCTCCGGTGCCTCTGAGGGCTCGGTGCCAGCGAGTGACTTTAAAATGACACAACAGCCACCCTGGCCTGCTCGTGTCCCCTCCCTGTGCTCAGTCTGAGGGATGTTACATCTCGGAGGACACTGTGGTGCTGTCCCCACCCCAGCACCCTCACGCTGCCCTGGGGTGAGTTATCTGTGGGATTGCCCTGGGGGATTGGAGGGCACCCAGCCCCAGTTTGCACCATCCCATCCCCATCTCTGCCAGCTTTCCCCGTCCCTGTGAGCATTCCCATCCCTGCGAGGGATCCCCTTGCCATCCCCATGCCATCCCCAACCCTATCCCAACCCTACCCTATCCCCATCCCTTCCCATCATCACCCCTGTGAGGGATCCCCTTGCCATCCCCGTGCCATCCCCAACCCTATCCCAACCCTACCCTATCCCCATCCCTTCCCATTGTCACCTCTGTGAGGGATCCTCATCCCCATCCCATCCCCGTCCTCATCTCCATCTCATCCCATCCCATCTCCAACCCCATCCCCACCCTATCCCATCCTCATCTTCATCCCATCCACATCCCAATCCTCATCCTCATCCTTATCCCCATCTTCATCCCAATACCCATCCCCATCCTCACCCCCATCTCCTCCCATCCCCATCCCAATCTTCATCCTCATCCCTCCCCTTGCCATCCCCTTCCCATCTCTCCTCCTCAAGGACTGTTGGGAATTTTAATCAGGGGATGTGGCAGAGACCAGACTTGCAAACAGCTGGATGAATGGAGTTGGCAGGATACGCTCGGGGCAGGGAGAGGCTCTAACACGGAGCCTCCGCTGGGCAGAGGGACGACAGGGAGCGAGAAGGGCAGCTCAGCCCTGCCAGGGGAGGCTGCGTGAGCAGGCACAGTAATAAATGAGGAGGAGAAGATTAAATTAAAGATAAATCAGCACCGTCTCTGTGCCAGCATGACTTTATTCCTTTTAATTCCCTCCCCCCCAGGTCTTCCTGAGAGAAATAAAGACATTGATGTCGGGATGTGAACCTGGGAGCAAGTGCTCTTGAGTGCAAGATCCTTGCAAAGCAACAAGTAAGATGGAAAACGCCAGGCCTGAATCACACTTCTCCCACCTCATTAGTGGGATCAGCTAATTAGGGTACCACCCAAGAGTGTCAGGAAGGTACTGCCATCACAGGAGGGGTGAAGGGATGGTCAGGAAAGGTGGCATTGACCTGCTGGCAAGGCTGGCCTGAGCCCCTAATCAGATAAAGGGAAAATGGTGAAGAGGAATCACTAATGAAATAGTGGAGGAATTACAAAGAGGAACATTTGCAATGTCCCAGCAGTGTGGGAAACACATAAACCACCTGGCTGTGGTTGGGATTTTAAACTGAAATCTCTGGGGTTTGGAGATGCCGCTGCCTCCACCCCATCATCTCAGGTCTGAGGTCTGAGGAAACCAGTTTAGAGCTTCTCACCCCAAAATAAAAGAGGGAATTGAAGCAAAGGGGCTGTGGGGCAGAGCGGTGGGTGATGGCACAGGTTGTGCTGGGGGAAGGTCCCAGCCTTCATCCCATGAGGAAGAGAGTGGTGCAGCTGAGCAGGGTGGGGGTCTCCGGCTGGGCACTGAGAGCTCTCCACCGGTGATCCCTAATGAGCAAAAAACCAATCACGACTTCAAGTGCAGTTGAGCCGTTGTTTAATTCTCATTTTCCCCCTGTGTGCCACCGCATGCTCATGCCCTCCATCCCCAGGGATGGAGCAGCAGGCGCCGGGATGGACCGGCTGCCTCCCCCATCCACGGGGAAGGATGCTCCGACAGGTTCCTGTTGCTGCGGAGCACAGAGAACTCCTGCGGGGATTTGGGGGGGAAAGCCCAGAAATTTGCGGTATTATTCCTGCCAGGGTTTGGGTGGTGAGAAATTAATGAGTTTCCACCCTGAGGCCTCCGGTGGGCAAAGCGAGAATTAATTTGGAGGGAGCTTCGTTAACATTGAGGAGCAAATTGATCCTCTAAGAGAAAAGGAGGAGATTTTCAATTAGGCTGCTTTGCCTTTTGGGGTTTCTTTCTCCCCAAAAGTAACTTCTTACTATCAGCATCCTCCCCTTCAGAGCTGTGCTGTGAGCTCAACCACAGTATTAGACACTGGGGACTCCTCTGGGGCGTGGGTCCATGTGCCCCAACACCATCCCCAGCCCTGGTGGAGGATGAAGTTTTATCAGAGCTGGAAAAAGCCACCCCCGAGCTGTGACATCCTGGGAGGAAGGATCCTGCCCTGGGAGCCAACACGTCGCAGCATCAGGGATTCGATCATCACTGAAATTCCCCAGCTTGGGAGCACGGCAGTGGTGGTTTTCTGCTGCCAGAGAAGGAAATTTCTCCCAGCTAAAAAATAGCTTAAAGGGGACCCCAGCTGGTTAAAATCATCCAGCGGCTGCACAGGCAGCGCTGCCGAGAGGCGGCCGGGGAAGGGCGGTGGGTTTTGGGGAGCCCCGGCGTGGGGTCCCGGCTGATGCTCCCATGGGAGGTGGGAGATTTAGCGCAGGGGCAGGTTGGAGCTGCCGCCTCCCCCAAATTCCCAGCGGCGTTGAACTGAATGAGGCGGGTGCTGAGGCTGAGCACACGGCTGGGGTGGCTGCGGGATGCTGGGGGGGATTTTAATGAAGGGGTTGGAACAGCAGGAACCCCATTCCGAAATTATAGGGGTTCTTGTGACAGTCCCAACACAAGAAGCACATCTGGAGCCTGTCCAGCTGTGCCTCAGTTTCCCCATTGCTCTTGAGCATCCTTGGTGTTCGATGAGCACCTTGAGAGGTGCCAGCCCTCCCCCTTCCTCTTTCCCACCCTGTTATGGCTCCGGCGGGGAGCAGGGGCTTTGGTCACCTCCCCACGCCACCGTGCCCAGCCACAGAGATGCCACCCAGGCACGGGGGACACTGTGACCCCAATCTTCCAACGGGCCGGGGTCTGCCAGGGCCACCCCCATGCCAGGAGATAAGCCAGGCAAGGTGGACAGTGGGATTTGGGAGGAGAGAGGTCCCAGGTGCTGAGCAGCATCCTTGTCAGCAGACCAGCGAGCTGGTGGAGGCCACGGGGACATGGATGCTGTGGGGACGTGGCACAGCGGGGACCTGCCCAGGCGCGTAGCCCAGCTGTGATTAATCAATGACAAAGTGAGAAATAAGGCAAAAAATGTCATCAAGGCTTGGTGGGAAGCAAGGAGCGCCTGGAAATGGGGACAGGGACGGAGGCTTCACTCCCGGCCCTGCTTCACTTCTCTTCCGTGGCTCATTTTTGCCCCAGTGTGGGAGCAGGAGGTTTGGCCGGAGTGTCCCTGCCACCCCGCAGCACCCTGGGGACCTCGGGGTGACGGCTGCCCCCGGCCCAGGGTGCTCATGCAGGGGCTTTGGGGTGATGATGGCCTGGGGTGCTGCATGTGGGGACCTCAGGGTGACAATGGTCTGGGCACGGGGTGCTGCGTGTGGGGACCTTGGGGTGATGGCAGCCTGTGGTGCCAAGCGGGGGGACGCTGGGGTGACAGCTGCCCGGGCATGGGGTGCCATGTGGGGGGAGCTCAGGGTGCAGCAGCCGGGGATGCTGTGTGCGGGGACCCTGGGGGGGTGGCTGCCCCAGCCCAGGGTGCTGTGCAGGGACTTTGGGGTGATGACAACCTGGGGTGCCATGTGCGGGGCCTCAGGGTGGTGACTGCCTGGGCATGGGGTGCTGCGTGTGGGGACCCTGGGGTGCCAGCTGCCGCGCCACGGGGTGCCACAGGGACCCAGCGGGGCTGCGTTCCCCAGCCCCTCCGGCAGCACCCACCCCCCCGGGCAGGATCGG